>CM076580.1:236450452-236537630 GCA_034641835.2 Pinus albicaulis
ACTTCCATCATTCTTAGAAGTTGGATTCACTGAAATGATGCCATCAACATATAAGATGCAATCAATATTTCATCCTTCACTTTGCTTTTGACAATTTGACAAGTTTCCAAAACAATTATCCTTGACTGGTCATCAATGCTTGCATACAAGGCTCTATGAGCCTGCCTCAGTCCATATGAGCTATAATGCATATACATTTCCTCTGCAAAAATTGTATTCTAGAAGGCACTTTTGACATCCACTTAATAAATCTCACACCTATGCCTAACTAATTGTATTCATCTAACAAGTGTAAAGTTTCTTCAAAGTCTACACAGGATCCCAAGTCTGATTTATCTGCGATATAATCCTCTGGAATTTCTTTCTACAACTCTTGCTTTATTTTCTCTTCTTCAAATGAGTTAGACTCGTGTGAGTCAATACTCAAAAGCAACACTTACTGGATATACAGTTGACTATTGTAGGCTAATTGACTTCCAGACTTCTTCACTAGTTGTAGGTAGTTCTTGGAAATTTGAATCCATAATCATTCTTTATGTAGATATGACTTTGGAATTCTCTTGAACTTTGGTATGATTTGTTACTATTTGTCTTGTTGGCACTAGCTTCCTTAGCATCACCTAATGTTTGTTTGGTCATATTTTCATGTTTTAGATTGCTTTCCTTTACTTTTGCGACCTTTCTTACATTATCTTTTAATACAAGCCATGGTACAACAATATAGTCTGATACTTCTTGCAGATTATATTTAATATTTATCAAAGACTTATTTTTACTTCCTCATTCAGATAGCCTATACACCTTGGACTCTTCAGTGTGCCCTACAAAAATGTGTATTTTGCTTTTGTCTTCTAGCTTTTGCCTAATTTTATTTTTCCATGAGCATACAACCAAATCATAACAAAGACTCTGAGACAATTTTATTGTGATTTCCTTCCACTCCATGTGCCCTTTGGTGTGATATTTCTCACAAACTTTGTGGAGCCATTGACTTATACATGCTTGTGTAGATTGCTTTAGCCTAGTTAAAGATGTTGTTTGAGATAATTTTCCCTTGCCCATGATCTTCATCAAAGACAACATCTGTATTGTGCTAAACCTTTGATGAAGATCATAGGCAAGGGAAAAATATCTTAAAATAGGCTAAAGCAATCTACACAGGCATGCATAACTCAACAAAGACTCCACAAAAGCTGTGAGAAACATCACACCAGAGGGCACATTGAGTGGAAGGAAATCAAAAGCATATATATATATATATATATATATATATATATATTCAAAGAGCGTACACTTTGGACTCTTCGTGTACCCTACAAAGATGTGTATTTTTTGTTTACCTTCTAGTTTTGTCCTTTTTTCCTTCTTCCTTTTGCTGTTTTCAAAAACAGCCTTTGTGGAGTTTGTTGAGTTATACATACCTCTGTAGATTGCTTCCCTTCTACTTTTGCCTTTTTTCCCTTCTTCCTCTCCCTTTTCTCCAAGACAACATCTGTACTATCAATAATGTTTTCTCTTCTAATTCAAAGATGTGTTATTTGTTTTTGCATGTTTTCCATTTGCTGCATGTGAAAACAAATAGCAACAAAAGATTTTGAGACAATTTTATTGTGATTTCCTTCCACTCCATATGCCTTTGGGTATGATCTTTCTCACAACCTTCATGAAATTTAGAATTCAGTACGTACACAGTGCACACAACTTTGTAGATTGCTTTAGAATATAAGCTGTTTGAGGTAATTTTGGCCTTTAGACATGTTTCTGGCCATCTCTATGCCACACACTGTTTTTTATGGAGTATATACGTAAGCTGTCAGCAAATATCATGAACTTTCTAAAACCCAAAGATGTGTCTTGTGTCACATTATATAATCATTCTGTTGCAACTACACCTGAACAAATGTCAATATATAAATGACATTGAATGTGTATAGCTTCTATTTTCTCTACTGATATGAAATGTATTCTCAAAGGATGTGTCTGGTTCTAAAATCTAGTTCACCATGATAAAACCTCAAAGTCCAAAGCAAATTCATCTCAATAAAATGCTTGAGAATGAATGTGTAACAACCTTGCAACTTGATTTTTATGAATCCCAAATCTCATCTTATCTTGAACTTTTTGAGTCATTAGTAAATCATAAACGGGAAATGTACAAGGTCTTCATCGAACTTAATATGGCATTAGCATGACCATATATAAATGTAAATATTAGACTATTAAACCAAGTATATTATCCCCGAGGAAAAAGTAAAGTGAGATAACTTCATAAATGAGAAGACATTTTCCAGTCCTAGTTTCTATCAAACGGTCCAGAGGCAATTCCCAATATGAACTTGTTAAACTCCATCATTTGCTGGTAAATAAATAACCCTTCCAGTCTACTTAGGTTTACAGAGAGTACAAGGGCATTTCACATTATCAATAAATGTTTTCAAATTACTTTTCATGTACAACATCCTCATTATCCACGAGAATTGTAACAAAATAAGAGCATTCATCCTGCGTCTTTCAAAAAAATTTAAGCAACTCTGAGTTCATTACTTCGCTGAAGCTTAAAAAAAATAACTAATTAAATAGATGACGATAGATATCGTGGTTCAATACTAATCTAATCTATGCAGGAATTGATCTCTGAGAAAAATTCCAAGCATAGATAAAGATTAGACCATATATAAATATAAATATTAGACTAATAAAGATAGTATATTTATATTGTCCCTGAGAAAAGGATAGAATGAGATAACCTGATGATTCAGAAGGCATTTTTTTGGTCCTAATTTCTGATGGTCCAAAGGTATTTCCTAGAATGAACATGTTAACTCCATCATTAGTTGATAAATACCTGATATACTCCAGTCTACTTAGGTTGATGAACTGTAGAGGGGCATTTCACATTATGAAGAAATGTTTCCAAATTTCCCATACCACGTCTTCATTGTCCACAAGAATATTAACTAAACATATGAAGGCACTCATCTTGTGTCTTCCAGAAAATGTAAGCAACTCGGGGAGAGAATGAGATAACTTCATGATTGAGAAGGCATTTTTTGGTCCTAGTTTTTTATGGTCCAAAGGTATTTCCTAGAATGAACATGTTAACTCCATCCTTAGCTGGTAAATACATGATATACTCCAATCTCCTTGGGTTGAGGAACTGTAAAGGGGCATTTCACAGTATGAAGAATTCCAAATTTCCCATACCACGTCTTCATTTTCCACAAGAATATTAACTAAACATATGAGGGCACTCATCTTGTATCTTTCAAAAAAAGTAAGCAACTCTCAGTTCTCTACGTAAATAAATTATCAAAAATAAATAATTAAGGATTTCATAGTTCAATTGGAATTTGATACTACTGTATGCAGATATCTCTTTTCTACAGGATATATGGTGTCCAGCTCTGCAAATTAAGATTTAAGAACACCATATCCAATCGTTTGACCACTAGTCCATCTTTCAGTACCATGTTTATCGGTGCTCTACAGTGACTCGTGAGTAAAGAGAGAATTTTATTCAGCTCGCTAACTTGAGCTTCTGGAACTAGCAAAAGAAAGAAAAATGATGTTCAAATGACCTCAAACAATTCACCAAGCCCCTGCTAAAAATGAAAATGTGAAATGTTGTCATATATGCAAGAAATCATTTAGTATAGTGAGTATAGTTTTAGCATTTTGCTTCATTGCATTGACTTTATAGACAAAATGTAAACTATGCCATAATAGTATCTGTTTATTTAAAACTATTTATTTCAAAAAGGGATAGAACTGATTAAAAATACAAGACTATGCAAGTCACAATTGTAAGTTACTTGCTTAATTTTCAACTGGGGAAGGGAAAACTGACTGCATCAGTAAGTCTAATAAAAACAAGGATAAAAATCATAGAAGTCCGTTTCATCCACCTTTGCAAACCAATTTAATTTAAAAGGAGAAATTAAATATCTTTAAACTTTTGGGGAGGTCAGCCTTAGCTTCTGCCTGTTGTAGTGGTCATGTAGAAACAGAATAATAGGATGTATACCCTCTGAAATTGGTAAGCTAAAGAATCTCCAAACCCTTATTCTCAACCCTGACGAACTTGAAGGAACCCTCCCTCCAAATCTTGGCAATTGCTCCAGTCTGATCAATTTTCTTATATTTGATAACCAACTGAGTGGCAAGAATCAAGATACCACCAGAGCTTGGTAGGATATAAACTTTGAAAGTTCTTTGTGGAGGTGGGGATCCAAACATTGAAGATGAACTGCCTCCTAAAATTTGCAACCGTAAGAATCCTACTATTTTGGGGCTTGCAAAAACGAGGATTTCTGGAACAATCCCTCCTTCATTTGGATCATTAAGAAAACTGAAATCACTTTCACTTTACACAAATATATTATCAGGATCAATCCACCTGGGTTGAGCACTTGTTCTGAACTTGTATATCTATATCTCTACAGAAGTAGTCTGTCAGGTTTTCTACCCAAGGAGCTTGGTATGTTGCAAAAGCTGGAAAAATTTCTTCTATGGCAAAATAATTTGGTAGGAAGTATACAGTCAGACTTTGGTAACTGCACAAGCTTGGAGGTGATAGGCCTATTACTGAACGCTTTGTCTAGAAGCATTCCTAACACAATAGGCTACTTGAATAATCTGGTTGATCTTCAACTGAGTGTTAACTATAGTACTAGTTCAATACCTTCTTCCCTTGTTAATTGCACTAGTCTTTCTCAACTACATCTTGGTAGCAACCAATCTAGAGAAATACCTGATGCAATTGGACAACTCAAGAATATCATGCTGCTATTTTCTTGGCAGAATAAGTTGGAAGGAATAATTCCTGCCAGTATAGTTAACTACAAAGTACTTCAGGCTTTAGATTTTAGTATTTACTGACAATATGCTAATTGGAAGCATTCCTTCAAGCATATTCCAATTGAAAAATGTCACAAAGTTGATTTTTGTATCAATTGATTTCATTGGCTCTATTTCTCCAAATATCGGTAGTTTTAAAGCTTTGATTAGGCTTCGGCTGGGTGACAATAAGTTTAGTGGGGAAATCCAAAAAGAAGTTGGGAAACTTGAAGATTTGGACTTCCTTGACATGGCAGATAATTAGTTTACAGGAACCCTTTTTCCAGATATTGGAGGATGCACTACTCTTCAAATGCTGGATCTTCATGGCAACATACTTATAGGTAATCTACCAAGAACGCTTGATTTTCTAAAAAATATTCATGTATTTGATTTACGAATGCATATGTTTGTGGGTTCATACCCTATACATTGGGAAATCTCATTTCACTGGACAAATAGGGAATGAATGGAAATGATCTATCCGGAGTGATACCAAGAGAGATTTTGTTGTGCAATAAGTTACAATACCTAGACTTGAATAGCAACAAATTGACTGGTGGCATTCCTTCTGAGATTGGAAGCATAAAAGGATTGGACATTGCAATGAATATCAGTTGGAATTATCTCTTAGGGACCATTCCATTGAAGTTTTCTAGACTCATAAAAATGGAAGCGTTGGATATAGTTTTGCATGATAAAGTGGCACTTTCCAATCAGTGCCAAAAGTCTGAGCACTGATAGTTTCAACATGCTAAGAGAAGTTTTATGAGAATAAGTAGTTGGATGACTTATGAAAATTTACAATGCTATTCAGACTTGTTCCAAGAATTGTGACGAATGCCTCCTACCTGTGCAGCTGAAAACAATATTGACCTACACTAGGTAGTTGTTCTACTAAACTAGATGTTTAGCATATGCACTGTACTTTATATATCATGATTTTCAATAGGCCTGCACTAATCCCCAACATGGTTTATAGGGCAATGACTTATACTAATCAAACAATTTTCTCTACAGACTTGTACACCTCCATGTTTCCGAGGAAGCACCATGATAACGTTTGATTTGGAAGGTAAAATAATTGACTGTTATAGGAATTTTTGACATTAACAAGACACTTACAACACTTTAGACACATTTCTATTGGTGTTCCATGTCACATGATGTTGAAGCTCACACTTGCTCCTATATTCCTTGCAACATTTTCAAGCTGTTGAGCAAGAAATTGGGTTGTCTACACCTATTCTTATCCTTTCACAACCATGGGGGCCGACAATTATGAATTTTCTATTTGGTCTACCTTTGGTCTACATGTCTATGTCTATGTGTTTTTTTATCAATTTTTAAAGATGAGAATCATGGTCCCATGTATTAAGTCTATTACCACATCAAATGCTGCTAAACTGTTCTTCCTACATGTCTGGTCACACTTTAGATGCCAACATCCATATGTCTAATTGAGACCTTGAATTTAGAAACCATTCTGGAAGTATTTGTGGACCATAGTTTACAATTGTCTTAATATATCCACAATGTGACACCCACAAAGATATTATTAAATCAAAGTTGCCAATTGAATGTGCTTTTATTTACTTTGCATGTATGGATATGTGCATCCTCGCACTTAAGATGAAAACCTAGCTTTCATTTAGCATGCCTATAATAGGTTTCCTCACAACTCCATAGGTCATACTATGTCTTAGACTTATTTGGGTTTTCAACCTTTGGCACCACTTGACAATGCTTTTCAAGCACAATTGACATTAGTGCCCCAAAATAGACCAAAGAACAAAACATAGTAGAAAAAATTATTTATAAAATTCATTAGATAAATTAGTAGGTCCAAGACATATCGATTCAACAAGTACAAGAGGCCACACAACATACTTTGCAAATCATATCAGTTTAAAGTCAACAATAGTGTCTGGTTGCATTTGCCAAATGATGGTGTTAAAGGAACATATCAGAAGATCAAGCCCACTTTTATATGGAACCAGTATAATAATTTGGGTATGCTCTTCCGTTTTCAAGTCCAGGTTGAGTAAGAACTCAGATTATGGATTGCAACCAAAGTCTAACAACAAGGCACATAGGGAGATACCAGGCATCAAATATATGGAAGCTAAGACTCCAAATATCCTTGGGTGGGGTTCACTTTGTGATGTTACCTGTAGTACAAAGGAATTTCTTCACAAACAAAATGTGTTTGGAAAGAAGCACCAATCCATGTTAAAAAGCTTGAAGGAAAAGGGTTCAGAAGAAAGCATCCACAAGGACTGATAGGGTGGTGTTCTCTTACAAAATCTTCATGAGTCGCATATGTGTAGGAAAAAACACATGTCCATGTTAGGAATGGCAAAGACAATGTGACAATGTTATTGGAAAAGTAAAAAAAAAATCAGTGAATGAAGAAGGAAATATGGCATCCAAGAAACATCACAAGTTACATAAAGGAGATGTTGGTCAACTTATAAAGGATGGAAATTCTAAAGCCCATTTACCGGTCTATTGTGAGAGATAAAAGTGTTCCTAGTGAAAAAGTTGAGGAAGAAGCTTTTCACGTTAAAGCTCAAGTTGAAGGGGCAGACATAAAGTGTCCCTGGTGGAAAAGTTGAGGAAGAATCTGTTCACGTTAAAGCTCAAGTTGAAGGGGGGAAATTAATTGTTCCAATATTTCAACCTATTGAACATAAAATGATCTTTGTATTTGGTTTTGTGGACAGACATTATATTTCAAAATTTTCTTTGAATTTTTGTGACAGTTGAATTTTGTTATATTGAGCTTCCCATATCATAAAAACAATTATATGTGTAATTAATGTAGAAACAGGTGGTGGCTTTGACTTGGAGAGAAATTGATTAGCTTCTTTGGGTAATTCAGCTATGGTTGTAGGCACAATGGAATCCCCAGGAACAAGCTCCAACTCGATCTTTGTAGAAGAAATGGGAGCTGAATTGAAAGTCAAGACTGAGGTGCATGAGATCTCCAGCCAAGCTAGCCTAGCCAGACCAACTCCTAGTTAACTTTGCTGGCTCCAGTTTCTTTCTAGTTTTACTTATTAGTATTGCTATTTGTACAGTATAGAGATGCTTTGCAAAAGGCCTTAGGTTATAGTAGATACATTTGGAAGATGCTTTGCAAAAGGTCTTAGGTTATAGTAGATACATTTGGACCTTCCCAGACAGCATAGTGTTGAGCTTTAAAAATTGTCCGAGGTCTGGTTCCTGCTTTGACAGGACCCTTACAGCCATGAATGTAACCATTTTTCTAAGATATTAATATGGGAGTATACTGGATTACAAAAAAAAACCCAGAAAACTGGAACCCTACTCCCAGCTCTATTAGATACGTTTATGAGATTTGGGTTTAGAAAGAAGCTCTAGTAGACACTTTATCCATAGAAGATGCTACAGTGATGCCATTTTTAACATCAAGAAAGACAACTTTACCTACAAAGAGAGGTACATTTTTGTGCAAGCCAAGCTACAAGGATGTCATAGTGAGCTAACTCCATTGAGTTATCTTTTTATTAAGTTAAAAATAGGGGCTTGCATGATTATATATTTCAAAAGGATTATGCCATTATGTGTTGAACATTTTTTAAAAATCAATGCCTATTATACAATTTCAAGGACTGCCATAACTCACATAATTGTTTAAAGGGTGCTAGCTCAATGGAAGAGCACCTGCCATGTAGGAGGTTGGTGGTTCGATTCCACTGTACCCTAACATAAATTATTCCATGATATTGTAGAATTTTTTAATTAAATAATTTTATATTGATTTATTTTAATAGTGAGATATTTTTCTGGATCCATTGCTTTATATTGTCTCTAGAGAGACAATAGATAGGATTAGACAAATTCCAACTATTGTCTTTGGAAAGACAAATGAAATTGTCTCATAAGAGACAAAAATGAAACTGTCTTTGGAGAGACAAAAATGAAATTGTCTTTGGAGAGACAAAAATGCTTGTGTTATATATTGTCTCTATAGAGACAATATTTTAAGACGATTTAATTTGAGACACCCGCTTAAAGACAATATTTAAGACAATACACAAGTTTTATTTTGTCTCAATTTAAGACAATTTACCCCAAAATTGTCTTAAAACCCCCCTTTATGTTGTAGTGCAGTCACGACAACGGACATGGCGGCTAGTTCCAATTCTCCCAAGTGTCCCACGAATGCGAGAGTAATAACAATCATCCCATACATGATTATGCGGGTGAACATGGCAGGTCCTGCAATCCTCCATAGCTTCTTTGATTCCACCCAAACTCTTCTCCTTGCATCGTTTGAGCATGCCAATGACCATCTTTGGTGGTCATGTGTATTCCTCTCCTCTAGAAATGGATATTGCAAGGGGTTTCCTGATCTCATGTTTGGATTTCCCATGTTGTGAGCAACTACCGTTCAACAGAGACCGACTGATGACCTTGGAAGTATAATTATAGGTAGTAGCTCAAAGTCAAGTTTGTCAAGGTGTGAAGAAATTAAAATTAGAGTATGGTAAGTGTTATGTACTTGTTTGTGGGTGCTAGCAAAGGCGTATAACTTTCATATTAAAATAGAGAAATTGGCCAGTGGTTGTCTTTATGTTTCATTCCACACATTGGTTCCAACCTTGTTGTTTATTATATTCATAGCTAGCCATGGAAACCCATTCTTAAATTTCCATTTGGAATGCATTCATCTCTGTCCATCTCAATTTTCTTTAATGTAATTTCAGAGTTAGTAACTAAAATGTATATTAAAAATATTGTATTGTGTTTTGTACTAGATGTTTTTTTTCTTTTTCTTTTGGAAGGAATTTGATGATGTTGTGTGTTTTTCCCTTCTGTATGGAATTTGGTGATTTTTGGAAAAATCATTAATTTAATAAATTAATTTAAATGTGTTTGGGAGTGTATAAAAATTTAGGATTCTGATTTTTTTTTTTCAAACACTCAATTTATTTTAACTTAATATTCCAAAAATTTCCTACCCAATTTTAATAAAAAATGACACATAATTCCTACCTAATTGTAGAAAAAATTAAGATAACGGAAAAGAAAACAAAAACATCTCACAACCACTGGATTTGGCTGTTTACAGAAATATGTTTTGTAAAAGATACACAAAATAGATATGGAGGCACTTTTTTATTTTCTTTTTAATGCGTTGTTATGGAACTCCCGTGCGTGTTGGTATTTAGGAGGAATAGGTACTTATGAAAAGCTTCCGGGTTTATAAGAAATATGTATGATCGTAATCATCTCTCACATTTACATGTTTAAAGTACTTATTCATGACAAATGAGGAGCTGTATATGTATGGTATGTTATTATTTGTTTTGGAGATTTTTTTTTGGAGTTGACTTATTTTTTTAAGTCAACATTTCTTATTTAAGATTATTTTTTATTGTATATATAGATTTAATGGGTTAGAAAAATTATTATGGTAAGTGAATTGTGAAGTGTTTATAATTCAAATTTGTGGTTTTAACGATTTCTTATTAAAGTTTAGACAAATTAAACTAAAAAAACATGCTATAAAATCTCCAAAATATATATACCAAATAAGCTATGGCTATAAATTATATTGAAAAATTTATTGAGGGTTTATTTTAAATTTATGATGGAAAATACTAAACACATTACACATGCAATTACTTGTCTTTTCATCTTGTTTTTAAGCTAAGTATTATATTATTCTCATTCACATAACAAGACAATATGTGAAACAATAACAATAATTATGTGGTAGGGGAAAGAATAACTACCATATAATAAGTTAATGATTTGTTTATGTAATAAGTTAATGATTTGCTTAATTTAATAGATAAAATAGAAAAGCAGGGACCAAATTATTTACTTGAAATTAAGCAGATAGGTCTAGTCTATTTCATAATAAAGATTTATGAATTTCATAAATGATCTAGATTTAACAATTTGAGAATATTTTTCATCATATAAATGATGAAAAAGATAAAATCAAAGATTTTCAAATAGTTTTGCATTTCTTACCTCCACTAGTATCTTGATTTGGCAAATCCTCAAATTTATACATGATAGGAGCATGTATTAGCGATTTATAATTTTAAAAGTGTCTTAGGAAACATGGATGAGGTTATGAAAGTGCTCTCCCCTCCGGTCATTCTCCAAATTACGAAATGTGAAACGACTGTTAGTTTAGATTCTCAAGACAAACAGTTTCATTTACTAATGTTTTGTAACATCCTCAATATACATGGTACATACATGGTACATAATTCATAGGTTTAAATTTTTTTACAAGTTATAAGAACATGTAGCTTCTCACAAATGACTTATCATATACTTTTAATCTTATTATTAAATTATAGAATCAAAATTATTAAGTAAAAAAATTATAGAAATAGAATAATGAATTTGGTAAATGAATAATCATTAGTGCAACTTGTTGTTATAATGAAGTATGCTATAACTTGTATTATTATCATAATTTAATTAATAAGGGATTATTACAAACATGATGCATGATAAAATCTCCAATGTTATGCATGGTAACAATATCATCAAGATAACAAATTAGGAAAGAACATAAATGAACACCAACATTATCTAACAAATATTTATTTTGTTAATACTTTCATGAAAAAGTTCATCTCTCAATAAATGGAAATAAGGGAGTTTGTCCGTTGTTGATATTTTTACAAGAGAAACATAAGATTTCATTCAAGCATTTTAAACTAAAGGAACACCAATATTATCCAACGAAAAATTATTTTTTTAAACTTTTCATGAAAAAGTTCATCTCTCAATAAATGGCAATAAGGGAGTTTTTCCTTTGTCCGTTATTGATATTTTTATAAGAGAAACACAATCTTTCATTAAAGCATTTTTACCCATACATTAGACATGTCAACATGTTTCTCAAGCACATTACTGAATAGTTCTTAGAGTACAATATCCTCGTGACATGATTGTTTACTGCAATAACATTATTTCCCTTTCTACATCACCATTTTCAAATCGTCACAAGTTAGTAATATACCTCAGTAACCAAGTTGCCCCTTATAATACTACATATGATGATTTATCACTCTGCATGTAACAATAGTTATATATAATTTTCTCCTCGCTCGCAATAGTTTAAAAACTACTCAATTCATGGTAAGTCATGACTTCATACCTAGAACCACTATCGTAAAAAAAAACTCTAATGTCAAGATTACATGAAATATCAATTATAAAAATCCCAAATATTATGGAATTTCATGGAAATATTATTACTACTAATTGCAAATCATACTATTAGTGTATTTAAAAAAATTTAAAACCATGGGTGTGTTGTCCTCTGAGATAATTGTTGGTTAATTAATTATGTTAGAGCATATAAAATATTTTGTTTGTTTTAAAAGGGGTTTTTAGATGACCAATGTATTGGGCTAATAACAGGGAGTTGTTCTAAACTTTTGATAATATTAATATTAAGAAAAGGGTTGTTGTTTTACTTCAAAAAAATGATTTTATTTTGCATATGTGAAGGCAGAAACTGTAAGAAAATATGATCAGCTAAATATCCCGATTGAATGTTTAGTTTATAATAAGTTTGAAAGGTTGACAAATAATGTTTACAAGTTAACAAAATATATTTAACATTATGAATATTACTGACAATTAATTGATGTAGAGGGATACAGACAAATAGTCTAATAAATCAATCTCTAAAATGGATTATAACTTTAGAGGGTTTAAGATAGACTGAGGCACAATTTTATATTTCCTACTTATCTTCATAAAACTCAAATATATGCAGAAAACAGAATGGAATGAATAATAGAAAAAATTACAAGGAGACAAAATGATTGAAACAAATCCAGAATCCTTTTATTAATCATCAATGATCAAAATCTCATATAATTATACTTATAAGTGCTCATCTAAGGGTGCAACCCTTAATAACTTGAATGGAGAGTTATTTATACTAATTTCTATCTATCTAAATAGATTACAAAAATATTATCAAATTATAGGAATACAAAAACTAATGAGTTGATCTATCACTGTCTTTAAGGAAGTGGTTGATGATGTGGCCCCAAAATGTGCTACTTTGCTAGCATGTTGTTGGATATGAGAGTTACTCGATAGTTTCACACAAGTGATCCCATCTTTTGTGACTTGGTATATCCAGATTAACTAATATTCTGAAAACATCATCTACTTCAGTGCTTCTCTCAAAAGTAAGCTTACTGATGTTTGATTATTAAATCAAAATCTAAAGCCTACATAAAAGATTTTCCTATCATATAACCTTTAATCCCTACAAATTTGGCTTTGTCAATGGAAATTGCGTAAAGATTCTCGCAATACTCCTCCAAGTTGATTAATATGTCATTGGGAGCTACTAATCAAGGAAATCATCTCTAATTTAGTAGGTTGAACTTGATGTGAAATATTTGGACAATAGTGTCCAAATTTTGACACTTGGTTTCCAACTAATTCAACAGATTCTTCTTCTGCACAACTCTCTTGATCTCCAAAATGGAATTTGTTATATCTGTGATGTTAATATGTTCTAATTCAGCTCTGCTTTTGGAATTCAACACTTTAATCATGTCTAAGGCCTCGACTGGTCTCTGCTTAATTGCTACCTTTTTTCTCGCTTGTTTGTAGAGATCTAGTTTTCTGTGCTTCATATCTTCCTTTGAATTACACAACCCTTGCTCTAGAGCTTAATTGAATTGATCTTTTCTTTAATACCATGTGAAATTTCCATGATCGCAATCACCTAGAATTTAATCTTCTATCCACCGGAGATTATTTTTCTTGAATTATTAATTTGACAAATAATTATCAAATACTTATTGCAATCTTCACAAAAAAAGCACTATAGAACATAAAAAATTAATTTGAGAAAATATGCACACAAACATAAAAAAAATTACACCATTATTCTTGGACAATCGTCCTTGAAAAAACCCCGAAGGGAAACCCAGTGCAGCATATGAGGGTTTTATTATTATTTAGAAATTTAGGAGAAATTACAACACATTTTCTTTCACTAGAAAACCTCCAAAAAATAATTGATCTCTAGTGGAAAAATAATCTAGAGACTAATTGTCTCTCTCTGCTATTCGATCTGGACTTCTCTATACAACTCACACTTCTCTAGGCTATTTGCCCTGCCTATGGAAAATACACTCTGCTACTCCCATAAATTTGTTTAGCGTCTAGAATCACCCTCTAGTAAGTCGCCTTGTCTCCTGGACTGCTCTAGGCCCACTTGCTTTGCTTCTGGATGATAGATCCAACCTATATCTCATTGAACAAGATCCTCTGCCACTCACATTGTTAATTGACTACTTACACTAGCTCAATATGATCTCCTCTGAAAATAATTCGACCTCCTCTTCCTATCTCCCAGATACTGGAAAATACTGAGGAAATCTCCTCCAGAATCCTGCTCCCGAATCTCTACTCATCGCCTTCTTTTGATGCTTCCCTAGCTTCAACTGTGCCCTTGATGAATACCTGCAAGTAGTTGAAGCCTTCTTTAGATGAATACCATGATTTTTTAGTTAATGACAAACTAGTTGCTTCATGGTTTCTTCATTCTTTTTCGGTTTATTAACTTGCATTTGAAATCAATGGCCTGTTTTACATTTGAGGATGGCAGGTGTCACCTTCTCTATGGTGTAATCATTCTATCGATTTGTTGTTTATCACAAGTGAAAATGGATCTATTTATATGTTTAAGGATTTCTCTCCCCATCATGTGAGTCATTCTAACCATGATTTTTTAGTTAATGACAAACTAGTTTCTTTATGGGTACTTCAGTTTTTTTGGATTTATCAAATTGCATTTGAAATCAGTGGTCTATTTTACATTTGAGGATGGCAAATGGAATGACAAATGTCAAAGTGTTATTAATCAATATTAGTGGATGAATATGATAGGGTAAAATGGGAAAGCATCTTGAGTTGATCTAGATTTTCACCAATTAAAATTAGTTTTTTACACACAAAAGTTACAATTCAACTCTTCTTAAATGAAATTGAAATGGTTTCTTAACCATTATGCCAAGAAAGAGTAGTTCATTTTGAAAATGATTATATGTGATATAAACATAATGTGAACTTGGGAAAAATACAACATAAAACATTTGAACAAACTATGTAAGTGGAAGGCAAAGAATCAATAAGGTAAAATGTCAACAGTGAAGAAGAATTTTGATAAATAGAACCATTATTTAAGGAAAGTACTTTTTCAATCTTTCTTGTACAATTATTGTTGCACTTTTAATGGGAACTAAATATGTGGAACTCAAAGAGTTAATAAGGTGGAAGACCAACCATGAAGAGGAATTTTAATTAATAAAACCATTGTATTCAAGGAAATGACCACTCTCAATCTTTCACATATTATTGTTGCAGTTGTTTTGCAAATGAGATTAGTGCAAGTTAGTAAATTTCTGGAATAACCACGTCACTTCAAATGGCGTTCTAATTTTCTTTTTACCCGTAAAACGCACTTAGATAAGAAGAAAAACGTCCCACGGGAAGGCAGTGCATAATTTCGGAGTTATATCCATTCTCTCTTTTCCCGGAGTATTTTTATATTATGTCCATTTGGCTCTTGAAAATGTTCGTGCGCTGGCACGGAATTACCTACGGGATTCGATAAATAAAGTCGTACATTTCGGAGGATTTCTCGGCAATTTTTTCTAAAAAATTATAGTAAGCACAAAGATCAACATTTTTTAACCAGATTCTGGTAAAAACTGATGCAAAGCTGTTAACCAGATTCTGATAAAAATTGATCCAAAAGATACAAGAGTTAGACAACACCTAAAAGTCATGCATGACTGTAAGCTTCACCTAGGGACGGAAGCCATCGTCTCCAGCCGTGCTCGGCTGCCAAGGAAACGCAAAAAATAAGGTACAGAGCCTAGATTCAAGTCTTTTTAATAATATTAAAGATATATACACCATTAGATTAAAATGCATATGGCTTACCTCCTCCGATGTAATTTGACCGGGATCTCCGGAAGACCACGCGTTGAGGCGATTTCTAGCTTTAGCAGCCTGCAAAATTCAAATTAATTAGTGCATGACCACTATCAATATTCATTAACACAACACAAGAATCTGCACTCTCCTGTTTAATAGTTTGTCTTTACCTCTCCCTCCCAATCACAGCGATATGTAATATAAGCAAGCGCCAGATTCTGCACTGCAGTTCCACAAATCATTCCTGTCCATATTCCCTGCAAAGTAAATTCGTAGTGTCATTTGTCATGATTGTATTAAGGCACCAGTAGAATTATGTGGACTCACCTTGACACTTAAATCAAATACCCAACCAAGCAACACGCCTAGCGGGACTCCAATGACGTAGTAACACCCTAGGTTGATCCACGCAACATAAACTTGCCACCCAGAGCCAATGGCTAGACCTGAAATCATTGCAAACAAAACCTGCACATTTAAGTGTCACCGTAAGGAAAAAAAATATTCATTTGTTGATCTCATATATAGGAAAATTGTATTAGATCATGGTCTGTCATACCGTGTTACAGGTTTTCGTTAGTGATTAATTGACTTGTTACATTGTTACAGGTTTTCGTTACATGGTGTAAAATAGTGAATGGTTCACTAAAGAAGTTTTATAATGTTCACTGGTTTGAAATTTCGTTGCTATCTTATTGCCCGAGATCAACGATAGTTACTTTTCACTAGAAATAAATTAGATGTAAGGATGTAAATCAATCTCATATCACAGAAATCTGAAACCCACCAATTACCTCTTTTTTAGACTTTTAAAAAACACTTATTCTGATTTTTTTTTCATAAATCTGACCTAGGTTTATTACATGGAGTTTAATTTTCAGAAAAATACAGGAACTAACTTTAAAAAAACATTTTTTCTGACTTTTTTTTTCTCATATATCTGACCTAGGCTCTGACATGGAGTTTAATTTCAGAAAAGTACAAGGACTAGACTTAAAAAACACTTATTCTGAATTTTTTCTAGGCTTCTCAGCTTGAGTTTAATTTTCAGAAAACTACAAAGGACTGACATAAGCTTCTCATATGGAGTTTAATTTTAAATTTTCAGAAAAGTACAAGGACTGACATAAGCTTCTCATATGGAGTTTAATTTTAAAAAAAGTACGGGATTGTTTTTCAAACTCCCAGCTCTTCATTTATCTAATCTAGACTTCTCGAAGGTGTTCATATAGAGTTTAATTTTATTATTGTCTATATAATTTTTTTTTTTTTAAATTATATATATATATATATATATATATATATATATATATATATAATTGATTGGGAAGTGAATTCAATAATTTTTTTGTTATTACGATATTTATAAATTTAAAAAAATATTTAACATAAATAAATGTTTAACTAATTTGAATAATTAAAGATTTGAACATTAAAATGTTAAATAAATTAAAAAATTAATGTTTTTTTTTAATTATTGATTTAAAATAAATATTTTATATAAAAATATTAATTAACCATAAATAATTATTGATTTAAAATAAATATTTTATATAAAAATATTAATTAACTATAAATAGATAATGGGGAATTTATGTTAAATAGATAAAGAAAAAATTGGGAAATATGCAAAATTTTTATGCCACATGTTTTAGATATTTTAATTTGAATGAGACGTGAATATATTTTATATTCAATAAACTAATGGATTTTCGAGGAGGTGCGGAGCTGCCCTATGGGGATTGCTACTATCATTTTACAATACTGGGATCTGTGAAGAAACCTTCGGTGGATCTCTCAAAGAGAATGAGGCCAGTAGAAATTCACTACGCGACAGGTTTCTTCGACAGCGCTTGAGAGCAGTCTAGATGTGGGTGTGGTGCCTGATGCTCTCGCGACACTGCCATTACAAGATTTTCTGGTACGACGAAATTGGTTCAAATATGAGAGCATAAGTGCTGGCATTATGGGGGTTATTATGGTTCGCTTCATAGCTATCTATTGAAGACTTTTGGGTGTTTGGTGACTCGAAGGTACTCATCGACCATCTAAATAGAGGAACCAAACTTTCACCGGGACATCTTGTGACTTGGCTGGAGTGCATCAAAGTTTTAAGGAATTCTTTCACCACTATACATTTCAAGCACATCTTCTGAGAAAAAAATTCCCAGGCAGATAGGCTTTCCAAAAAAAGGTTTGAATGGTGTTTTTGGTCAGATGTATTATGAGTTGTTGAATTCGGAAGGGGAAGGCGCTACAGGTATGGTTCATTTCTCTTAACTCTTGATCAAGAAATCCTTTTGCATTTATTTTTGTTCACTGGTCCCGCTATCTTTGGAGCCAACATCCTCAGCTATTGATGATCTCGTCAGCATACAACATGGTCCCGCTATCTTTGGAGCCAACATCCTCAGTTATTGATGATCTCGTCAGCATACAACATCATCTGCGTATGATGGGGTAGGTTCTTCACAGGATTAAAGAATAGAAGATTGTAATGATCCCGTGGGGAGATAATTGGGAGGAAGAGACCAACCACTGTTTTGGCTACTATATCATCCCAGCTAAATGTCTTATGAAATCGCAAATAGGTGATCGAAGAGATTACGACTAGTTATTTCCTGTTTTGGTTTTCATTCGACATTTATAATTTGTAAGACTACAGTTATGTAATAAAATCAACGTATCCTTGATACTGATAGTTATTCTACAAGGAAGGTAAGGTTTACCTTAAAGTTTTAAATTTGCAATAATTGTAATGATTATAAGCACACATATTGAACTGGTACATAATATAAACCAGTGTTTTTTTGCGTGAAAAAAAAGAAATCTAATTAAAAATTAATATTAAATATAGATAAAATATTTCAATATTTATTTTAATAATAAAAATAAATTAAAAAATATATTGTAAATTCAACATTTAATAATATATACTTTTCTCTTGTGTGATCTAATTATATAATATTAAGTTATATATCTCTCTCTCTCTCTCTATATATATATATATATATATATATATATATGTCTGTGGGGTCTTGGTTAAACAGTGATGAGGCAGGCTGTTATAGCACTCATCACAAGTTCAATTCCCTTCCCCGATCGGGGTGATGTATTTGGACATGTTGATGAAAATGGAGTAAAAAAAAAGAGAGAAAAAAAAAAGGTGAAAAATGAAAGGAACTACCAAGCTTACAAATATATATATATATATATATATATATTTTAAATAATTTAATAAAATATAATTTTAATTGTAAATACAATATTTGAACATTTACTTCAATAAAAAAATACAAAAAATCAAATAAATATTATTTCTCATTAATTTAATAATTTTAATTTTTCAAAAAACAAGAAGCAATTTGCATTAATAAAGCTTGAAACGAGCCAAGTCCCTTCAATCATAGAGTAAAATAAAAGAGATCCCATTGCTACCTATCTTATTCATATATATATATATATATTTTGATACCTATCTTATTCATATATATTCTCTTTACATCTTTCAGACTATAAAATTTCCAAAAAACCCCACTATACATGACTATCTGAAAAAACATAAAAAATGATAAATTATAAGACAACAACTACCTGCAAATTCCAGGAACACATTCTTCTTGAACCTCCTCAAAAGGCATACCTAGTTTCACACTCTTACTAGCACCAAGTCCCAGTTCTCGGCTTGTATCTTCAGCGTTTCCCACTTCCATTGGAGCAGAGCCTTCACAGATCTCGAAGACCTCCTTCATAACAACCACAATGGTGGTCTCTACTTGCAATTCAATATTCTCCACATTATGTTTCATGTTTAGAACACTAATATTCAGGTGTTCCATTGATTTTTGGATCAACTTCATGTCCTTCCCAATATAATATAACCGAGCAAACACAACAACCATGTTTTCATTGATCTCCTTTGACAACGTGCTTGTAAGAATCGTCAACGTTTTCCACTAAACTTCCGCTGTGCCCAAGATCCTCAGCATTATTGCCACTTCCATTACTTTTGGAATCCATTTTCCTCGCAATTCTCCCCTAGACTAGAGTAATTTGATAATTGAGTTGCTTCATCCAACTACTATATATAATCGCCTGATTCTTTCCAATGTTCCTTCCCATCTTGTCAAGCATAAATGCATTTGGTTTCTACAACATAGCCAAGCTACCTTCCGCCCTCTCCATCACCGCCAATTTCCTTTCGACTCAAACCACGATGGTACTGAAACTGAACTCACCTAAGATCTTATTTATTAACCAAGGGCAGAGAACCCACTTTTCGTGTATCATGGCCACCTTAATTTCATGTTCCCAATTGTTCTTTAATGTCCATATACCATTTTCCTCTCCTGAGGATATCCGTCATATCCTCATAATGCTATCATACTTAATTAATTGTCGTTCCTCGTTAATTCCCGTGCTCCAGTTGTGATCCAAAAGGATTACAATTAATGTTTTATTTAAGGGACATGAAATGTATCACTATGTTGATTTATAAGTAAGATTTATTGCTCTAATTCCACTCCTTTATTGGCTTGAATAGTGTATCCTTCTGTAATGACATATATTTTACTCTTGCCTCCCTACCAAATCTGACTGTCCAATTTACTGGTGACAATTGGCGCATACCCCTTCAGATGTGGAATCACATATTGTCAATGATTCAACAGATGATTGGGAAGATCTAAGGACTTCCAGCCACTCCACATTCCTTGATCATCCCAACTAGATATGTCAGCCAAACATGTATAACCATGCTCTTCCATCCAATTAGATAATTCCAAAAACCCATGTCTCGAAATAATATTAGATAGGGGAGAGCAATATTTCCATTGGTGGATACGTTTCCCATTACCTAGTTGCCAACCCAGGTGTTTCAGTATAAACGACGATGATGCCTTACCATAATTTTTATCCTTTCCCATCTCATAGTTCTCCTTTAGCTATAATAAGATGGTTTTTCTGAGAATAATTTCTTGTGAAAGCCTTTTTCCACTACTCATTGGAGTCTAAGAGAACCGTCCAAACCAATTTTTCCCCAAGAGCCAAATTCATGAATTCGGGATCCTTGATTTCTAATCCTCCTAAGTTCTTTGGTTATCTTACCAAATTCCAAATGACAAGGAGAAATTTATGGTCATTACTTTTCCCCCCTTACCAAAGGAACCTCTGAATTAACCTCCTTATTCATTGGTTTATGTTCTTTGGAGCTTAAAGGCTTGCTCCCAGATACACCGAGAGGGAGGAGAGAACTAATTTGATGAGATTAACTCTCCCCAATATTGAACTCTTTTCTCAATTTTCTGCAGGGTTGATTCCCAATCCTCCCAAGAGGTCTGCTTAAAAGAGATTGGGATTCCAAGATAAGAGAAGGAGTTATGATTAATATCCATAGGAAATCCAAAAAAGTGAGAAATTTTCATCAAAGTTTCCCCTAAGTAGTTCCATCCAATAAATTGGCATTTAAATTTGTTTATTAGTCCTCCAGATAGAAGGAGATACGAGTCCAAAACCTTTTTGAATTTTGAGGCTATCACTAAGGAGGCACCTCAAAGCAAGAGGGTATCATCAAAAAAATGAGAGTGATTTATTTCTCAAAACTTTCTTGCAATGATTAACCAGGGAGAGATCCATCCAGCCTTTTAGCCTCAAGATTTCGACTCAACGCTTCAACCAATATTATGTATACCAAAGGAGACAAAGGACATCCTTGCTGTAGTCCTATGGAAGCATCAGAAAAGGGAGTTGGCCTTCCATTTATTAAAGGAGAAATCCAAGGGGAACCAATGCAAGCATTAATCCATAAAATGAAATGATTTTTGATTTTTTTTTTTTTCCAAAACAAGGAAAATAAAGCAATGATTTACCCGATCAAATGCATTTTCCATATCCAATTTGATAACCATTCCAGCTTCTCCCATTTATTTACTCAAATGGATTGCTTCTTGAACCAAAATGATATTATCAAGGATATTTCGCTGCTGCATAAACCATCCTTGATTCTCAAAGATGAAGGAAGAAAGCAAGGGCTTAATCATGTTGGTGATTATTTTTGTTAGGATTTTATAGGAATAATTACATAGCGAAATAGGGTGAAATATAGAAATATTTGAGGGATTGGCTTCCTTATGAATTAAGGCAAGAAAGGATAAGTTAGTGCTCCCTCCAATCTTTTTTTTGACTCTGCTGTGGTTCAACATTCTAATGAGATCATTTTTATTATATTCCAATATAACCGATAAAAGAAAAAGGAGAAGCCATCAGGTCTTGGTGCTTTCTCAGGCTACAAGGACCAGACCGCTTTTAGAGCTTCTTCATCCTTTATTTTGTTTAAGAGAAACTGATTGGAAGATGGAGAGATTGCCTGTAGAATTTTCTAGAGAAATTCCTTAGGACTGTCAAGAGGGATATTTATTTACTGAGAAGAGATTTGAAAAAGGAAAAAGTATTGTTCTTGATTTCTGCAAAGGTGTTGAACTTCTAACTTGCCTCAAGAATTATTTCACTTATTCTATTTCGATTCTCCCAAGACATAGCCTATTTATGAAAGAAGGAGGTATTGGAGTCCCCCGATTTTAGCAAAAGACTACAGGATTTTAATCTCCACACATTTTATTCTTGTCGACTTAAAGAGAGAATTTGTTTGGAGAGGTCCTTTTCCTGTTGAATGTGTTTATCTTCTATCTGTGCTTCCTCCATGAGCTTGTAGTGCTCATCCAATTCTTTTACTTTGTCTCGCCTTTTTTCCCTAGAGGTTGATAATTCTATTTCAACCACTTTCTCAATTTTTTTTTAACATTTGTTTTCTTGGATTCTGAAACAAAACTCGGAGAGCCCTATACAGGTGACATCCAAGCCCTCTTCACCAGATCCCAAACCTCTCCTAAGAGGCCCCTGTGTGCATTGAACTTGAATAAAAATGACCCAATTTTCAACCTTCTCCAGTTTGATCGTAATAGGGCAATGGTCCGAGTCTCCTTGAGATTCTATTGTCGATAAACATTCAAGGCCTTTAAATAGCGAGTTGTTATGAATGAAGAAGCTGTCCAAGCGAGCTATTATATAATGATCTCTTGTTCATATGTTAGACCAAATATATTTCCCAAACTTATGTTTAATATCTATCATATCGCAACTCTCTATTATCTCCTCCATTTTAACTCTGAACGAATCCCTAATTGTATTTCATCCTCTTTTTTATGTGATGTTTAGGAAGGTGTTAAAGTTACCTCCCATCACACTATTTGGGTGTTTGTTCCTCTCTTTTAGAACTTCTAAAGAGTCATTGAATCCATACATTTCGTTGTAAATAACAGGATCATAAATATTTATGAAAGGGATTTTGTCTCTCATTTCTCTTACCTCCAAAAGAGACATCACCCAAGATTTCGTCTTTATTTCTTTCATAAGGGAGAATTTATTTTTTGGCCAAAAAATACCCAGTCCTATAGAAGCCCTTTTGGATGATTGAATAGTCCTACAACATTCTTTCCAGAAAATTTCAGCTGCTTTGAATACCTCAGATTCCTCTAGCTTTGTTTCTTGAATAAAAACCACCATAAGAGATTCTTGTTTTATAATGTCTCTCACTGCTAGGGTTTTAGCACGATTTCCTAGCCCCTTGATATTTTGGGATATCACTTTCATTTATTGGAATTTGTTTGATTGAATCTGCCATCCTTTCCTTCCTTTTTTTTGATACTTTCCCTTTCATAATTTTTTGTAATGACTAGTTGGTTTCCTAATTTTTTATTCAATTCGACTTATTTTCTCATAATTACTTCTATTTTGGTTTTCCTTTTTTCTTTGAGCTTCATGTTTCTTGGTTGCTGCAATCTTCTGCCCAGGATAAGTTCTGAGTCATGTGACGGGTGATGAATCTTTCTATATCCTTGTTCACACTACCTGGAATGTAACATGGGGGGTCAGGAGTTGGAGCCACCTTGGAGGGAGAGGCTTCAAGCCCAACATCATTCACACTACTCTCTACTACTATTTCACCATCCTCGACTACCAAATCCTCATCCTTGCCTCTTTCTTCTTCTTGTTGGAGAGGAGTTTCCATATCAACATTTAGGGCACTAAGAACTTTAAAAGGATTCGACGTGGAAGGTACTATGTTATTAGCTATTGTTTCTTAGGGTTTTGGAATGTTCCTTTTCCTTTCATAGCTCCTTTTTTTGAGTTCTTCCACTACTCCTCCTGTGTAGAAGGGGTTTCTAGACTTTTGACTTGCTCAACTTCGGAGCAATCTCTTTCAAAATGGTCATATTCATGGAAATGTCTACATTTGAAAGGAATCTGTTCATAGTCCATATTTTTTCTATGCTTCCATTCTCCCAAATTTAGGCTGATTTCTGCCAATTTGTTTTTTCCAAATCAAATTATACACATATTTTGGCACAAGAAAATTGGAAGCCGTTGGGTTCATATTTGTCCAAATATTTACCTAACCCATCGTTGATAGCTCTGAGGCAATCGTCACTCTAGCAGGAAATTGGGAGCAGAGGAAGCTTGAACCATACTGGAATAACAGTGGGAATGCCTTGTCTAGATTGAAGTCTAGAGTCCACTTTCTCAGATACATACCTTGAGAGCCAAAGAAATATGCTGTGTTTCGAAACACTACATGTCTCTCTTCTTTTAATTAGAATAAGAGAATGAAAAAACCATTGCCAATAGTTGAGAGAGAAATCTCCCCTTTCATCATTGGCTTCCATGTTTTACCTATCCAAATTTCCATCGACCTTGACGAGGGCCACATTCCAGTGAATTTACCAATCAGGGCACACTCAACATAGGAAAGAGAAGTGCAACGTGCACCATCAAGTAGGGAGACTTTTTTAATCTCATCATTTCTCTTAACAAACTTTGACACATTAGGAGATGACTGAGGGCACTTAGGAAGGGAAGAAACCAAGGATTGGAAGGTGACGTCGATAGAGCTACTGGAGAGAGGCGGAGGGGGAGCCTCCCCCTCCTCAAGAGTCATTGGAAGGTAAAAGGGCAATCAATAAGAGTTGGCGGCAACAAAGAGCAACATAACACTCACAATAGAGTTCCCTATTGTGAATTCACCAATTTAATAATTCTTATAAATATATTTGTTAATAATTAAAATAATAAATTATATAATTTATTATTTTTTAAAATACTATACTATACACAAGTACTTCTTCACACATATTATTATAGAATAATTAAAATTTAAAATTCTTATAAACATATTTATTAATATATAAAATATAATTTATTCTTTTAATTAATTTTTAAAATGATGATGATGATGATGATGGTTAACGTCCACTGAGACCAAACTTTGGTCTATCGGACCTAAAGAAACGAATTATTTAGTTTGTTTTAAAATTTTGCTTCGATGCTGAAAGAACTTAGAGAGAAGCTTCTCAGTATAATTTTGACATGTTAAAAGGCTAGGAAGGTCAGTATTGCAACAAAGATTATGAAACTGAGATATTAATTTTTTTCTTTGAGCTACTTAAAACATAGAGATACTTTTGATATTCTAGAGTAGGGTTGACGACCTCCTTATAATATCTTAATTTTCTTTTAACCTCTAAATCTTTCTCACACCACATTTTCTCTTTAAACTTAGAAGTAACAATATTTATAATGTTATTAATATTTTGAAATGCATCTTTTTGGTCGAACTCCCAATGGTTTGACCAAGCCTTGGTATCTTTATGCCAACCTAGTTTGAGCCTTAGGTGGTTTTGATTGGAATTTAAAGCTAGCTTAGGAGTCTATGGTCTCCCATGTCATTGATTTTGTGCTTGCACAACAGGAACATAGTCATAGCTAGGCTCTTGATAGGAGAAAGGCTCACTTCTATAAGAAGAATAGAATAAGGTGTATTGCTTTTAATTTTGAGGTTATACTTCTTCACACATATTATCATAAAATAACTAAAATTTTAAATTTTAAAAATGTAATAAAATATTTTATTATAATTAAAATATTTTAATAGTGTAATATTGAATGTAAAAACAATAAAAACTTATATATAATTTTTTCATATTCAAGATGAAGTTGATAGATAATATGATAGTTAATGTCCAAAAAACCAAATTGCAAAATAAATACTATTTTTATAAGCTAATTTTTTTTATAATTTTATTTCTTTATATTGTATATAATTTTATTATATACAATATAATTTATTTTCCATCCATTTAATATTTCTTATAAATTTATTTACTTGCTTTTTTAAGTATAAGAAAAAGCCAAAACAAACTAACTTTGCATCTCCAATTAAATTATATGATGTGCTTGACCGTGCCTAGTTATAGGTGATAATCATCTTCGTTAACCCAAAGCTTTTTGGAAATATTTACACTCCGAAAGCATATATCTTACCTGAAAGTACGGGCTGAACACTGTTGAGGAGAATAGCAAATGCCAGCAGAACAGCGAATTTAGAAACTGCGTCTTGAATGATTGCACTGCTGGTAAAAGCCAGAGCGAGATCCTGTCGAAACACGAGAATGAGAAGCATAAAGACAACACCTATAGCAGTTGAAGTTGTCGCGGAAACAATCACTGCAAATTTCGCTGCTTTTCCATTTCCGGTTCCTAGCTCATTGGCAACCCTCACGCTGCATTAACACGATACAAATTAATAAATCAGAGAACAACCCTCGAAAATTCTCTATCTGGAGTAATCCGATATACTATGCTCAACATACCTAGTTCCAGCGAAAAATCCAAGCGGTATCATTTGCTCCCAACCGCTGATATACATGCTGTAATAAATGAGAAGAAAACTCAAGATGTTAGAATATGAATAAGAGAATACTGCATTTTTCTCATCCAAAACAATTGATACCACGTTGTTTACCAGATAGAAAGGGAATCTACTGCAAGTACTGGATCTTTTAGATAACCTGTCAAGAGGACCAGTACTCTGTAATACCAATAATCTAAACTGTTTGATTACAAACAAAAATGTCAGAACTCCTTGGTGTTGAAAATATAAGTAAGTTTTGTGAAACCAAAATTATAATTAATTCATTCTCTCATTCATACATATATATATTGTGAATGGCAAGAATAACCATATCTATTCCCACAATAAAATCATTTTTTTTTTTTGGAAATCTAGTAGTGTATAACCTACCAAACCATGACACCAGATGCTACAGATAATTTAGCATAAGGCCACAAGTCGTCGCATGCATGTATTGACAGTCCAGTCCATGTCTGCGGACAACCTCCACACACAATATAAATAAATTGGACAACTGGAACCAGCCAGCTAGATAAATTGAGTGCCATCGCTGCTCCGATAAGTCCCATATCAAATCTAAAGATGAAGAACCAGCTTAGAAAAATCTGGATCACGAAAGCAACTGCAGTGATCCACGCAGTAGTCATGTTTTTCAACTGCGATTGTAGGAATCTCTGAAAGGTAAACGCGAATCCAAATGCAAAGTGTAGGGGAATGAGCCAGATTGAAGTAGTTCCTGCTAATTCAGCAATATCGTGTGACTGACCGATCAGCTTTAGAATGGGAGTGGCGAATATATAGGTTGGCAAAAGCAGAACTGCAACAGCAAAGACCACGATGCAAGAGCGCTGCATATATACTCCCATCATGTGGTATTTCTTAGCTCCAAAAGCTTGGCCGCATAGAGTTTCCAAGGCACTGCCCATACCTAGCTGTCATGTTAAAATACAAACAATAACTACACCAGTTATAGTGTGAGAGAACCTGATGAGAGGTATTTCCACTGTGAATCAATTATGCCTAACCTAATATGCAACCTACAGAACTTCACCGAGAAAAGCTAACAGAAATGCCATAGAAGTTATTGAAAAGAAATATTATCAATTACTTACAAGGAACCCAAAATTGAAACCTAAGACCACAGTCACGGCAATGGACATGGCGGCTAGTTCCAATTCCCCCAAGTGCCCCACGAATGCGAGAGTAATAACACTCATCCCATACATGGTTATGCGGGTGAACATGGCAGGTCCTGCAATCCTCCATAGCTTCTTGCATCGTTTGAGCATGCCAATGACCATCTTTGATCGTCAAGTGTATTCCTCTCC
The DNA here is from genome assembly GCA_034641835.2 of Pinus albicaulis. Taxonomy (NCBI): domain Eukaryota; kingdom Viridiplantae; phylum Streptophyta; class Pinopsida; order Pinales; family Pinaceae; genus Pinus; species Pinus albicaulis. The sequence continues at coordinate 236,478,341 of CM076580.1, forward strand.
TCTAGAAATGGATAATGCAAGGGGTTTCCTGATCCCATGTTCGGATTTCGAGTACCCCACTAGGTAACGGAAGAGTGGAAAATACTAGAGATTTATCTTATCTGATGGATTGTGAGCGACTACCGTTCAACAAGACCGACTGATGACCTTGGAAGTATAATTATAGGGAGTAGCTCAACCGCAAGTTTGTCAAGGTGTGAAGAAGCTAAAATTAGAGTATGGTACGTGTTTTGTACTTGTTTGTGGGTGTTAGGAAAGGCGTATAACTTTCCTACTAAAAAAGAGGAATTGGCCAGTACTGGTCTTTTATGTTTGATTCCGCACATTGGTTCCAACCCCGTTGTTTATTATATTCACAGCTAGCCATGGAAACCCATTCTTAAATTTCCATTTGCAATGCATTCATCTCTTAATGTAGTTTCAGAATTGGTGACTAACATGCATATTGAAATTATTGTATTGTGTTTTGTAGTAGATGTATTTTTCTTTTGGATGTAATTTGATGATGTTGTTTTCTAGAGTATTGTTTTTCCTTTCCGTATGGAATTTAGTGAATTTTGGCAAAATCATCAATTTAATAAATTACTTAAAATGTGTTTTGGAGCGTATAAACAAATTTACGGTTCTGATTTTTTTTCAAACACTCAATTTCTATAACTTAATATTCAAAAAGGTAGTAAAAATTGACATATGATTCCTCCCTAATTCTAGTAAAAATTAATATACGGAAAATAAAACAAAAACATCTCACAACCACTGGATTTAGCTATTTACAAAAATATATTTAGTAAAAGATATGGAGAAATTTTTTATTTTCTTTTTAATGCGTTGTTATGGAACTTCCAGAGTTGTGTTCGCCTGACAGGTAATTTCTAGTGCAGTTCCATGCATGCACATTGTTTTTATCTCACTGATTTTCTAGGTAACCCTTGAAAATGTATTTACTTATTGTTTTACTATATGTGGTTATGGAAGGTAATGTTTTCTCCAAACTCTATCTCTTACACCACTGCTATTTAGCGAGTCTGTGATATGCCTTATGTGTATTGTTTAGGTATCTGACTCTTCTCGCTGTTTCTGTTGAGATGTTCTTAGCGATTTTCGTAATTGATATGATTATGTTATGAGGGCTTTGTAATTTGAGTTCGTGTTAAAGTTGTCAACTTTAGATTTTGGTGTCAGTTCTAGCCCGTCGAGGCTTTCTAAAAGAAAATCTTGTGTTATAACTTTGCTTATGTTTTGGAAAAGGAGGGTTTCAAACCCCATTCTGGTCCTCAGAGGAAAATGCATCTTTTGTTTATAACTTGCAGCAAGTATTTCATTTTATTTCGACCCTCTGTAATGTTTCAGTATTAATTCGACCATATAGACTGTAAATTATTAATCTTGGTATGTGCCGCCAACTGACATCTTTCACCTTGCATGTGGAATCTATATTGTTTATCTTATAATCTAACTACAATTGAATTATGAAAATACCCCATCGAGGGCAATATATGGTTTTCATGTTTACTCTCGGCATTACATCATGGTTCACACCAATTTGGTGTTTTTCTATGTAATTTGTTTTAATTCTTATATAGTTATATGGGATGCTAGCTTAAAAGCTTTTCCAGAGATTATGTTACAATTGTCATAATTTATTTTATTTCCAGGCTATTCTTTCAGCAAAGTTGTTCTATTTTTACTACGTATTATTCTCCACATAGTTCTATTCTTTTACTGTAATGATAATAATTGGCACTGTGAAGTTAAGCTATTCTATTTTATTCTCCACATAGTTCTATTCTATTATTGTAATGATAATATCTGACACTCTGAAGTTAAGCTATTATGTTTTATTTCGTCTTGTACTGTAAATAACACTTCTACAGTTCAACTTTACATTCAGTAACTTCCTATTTCCTACCTTTTTAATGAGTTTCTCCCACAGATGTTCGTACCATCTATAAATGAGAGCGAATTTTCTCCCCAACCCTCAGTCTGTGTACATTTATCCCTCTTCAGGGCAGACTGTCCTATTTGGAGTTTTACTTTGGATGGACTAACTGTTCCGACAGTCATTTCCTTCATTACAAAATTTTCAATTAATTCTCTAAATTCACTACAAGGGAAAGACCCTCTAGCAGAGGTTATAAAGGAGGTTTTTAGTGTTATAAAATTGGCCAAAATTGTTAAAAAAACATTTTCTACAACATCCATTTACGGTTACAGAGGTTTTGAAAGAGCTTTTAATGGAATTTCAACACAACTAAAAAAACTGGGCGACCAGAGGTTATTACGGATGTTTCTTTTCATTGGTGCGCTACTAAGGTGTCAACGCACCGGTGCCGGGGTGGTCGAAGGTGAATGCACCGGGCTATGAAGGTATAAAACCACACCGGGTGCAGTGTTTGTGATACAATGCACGGGACCGTTCTAATTGGTCTTGGGATTTGTGTCGTGCCCATAGGTAATCTAAACGCACCAGTACGTAGACTTATATAAACGCACTGGTGCACAGTATCAGACAAACACACCGATTGTTCTAATTTGTATTGGTATTTGTGCGGTGGCCATAGGTCGTACAAATTCACCGGTGCGTAGTCTCACATAAACGCACCGGTGCACAGTATCACACAAATAATTGGTATTGGTATTTGTGCTGTGCCCATACGCCGTACAAATGCACCGGTGCGTAGTCTCACATAAACATTGGTGCATAGTATCGCACAAACACACTGAGATTTATAATTGGAATTTGGTATTTGTGCTGTGCCTATAGGTCATAGAAACACACCATTGTGCTATATCATACAAAGGCACCTATGCACAGTAACTGACATGCACCAGTGTTCATTCTGTATTTTTTAGAAACATCGACTTGTGACAGTGCAGTTATTGTGATTTTTTAAAATTAATTATTCATCAAAAGTCGACACATCTTATAACATCATTCATATTAATTAAATTTTTATTAATGCATTTGAATGTGATGTTTGGATTAAATTGTTATATCATATCATAATGATTGTGATTTTAGAAAAATCATTATTCATCAAAAGACGACATATATCTTATAACAATATTCATATGAATAAAATTTTTATTAGTGCATTTGAATGTGATTTTTAGATTGATTTGTTATATCATATCATAAAATTTCATATCTCTTCATTATAATATTTAATCATCCATAAATTTAATCAGTGGTGTTACATTTCACAACGACAATGGTGAACACAATAGAATAAATTAAAACATATATATATATATATATATATATATATATATATATATATATATATATAAGACAGTCTTTGTCATGCAAAATGAGACAGTCATTGGTATCCCTTTGTCTTTGAATTGAGACACTATGTCCATTACATTAAACAAAATGTCTGATTTCACAAACAAATATTTCAAAAAATACAACGCCTTGCTTTGATATCCAAACATAGTGATCACCATTCTTCGCTTGAACTGCTGTCACTGCTAGAGTTACTTCCATGACTTGGGTTATTTTCAGGAATTTTTTGTTCGCAGTGTTGATTGTTTTCTTCTTCTTCACCTTCCATCTACAAACATAAAAATAAACTATAATGAGTGTATATACATTGGGGAGAATAATGAAAATTTGAATATTAAATAATATACATCAATGTAAATCGAAAATAAATGACGTACCATAGCAACAATTGAATCATGAACTATACACATTCTTTCAAAACCATGTAGTATGCCATCTTTCAAGATTTCATCTATCGGCATAGTTCCATACTTTGTTTCCTGCAAGTTTTATACCCCATAACAAATCATATATTTAATATAAAAGATTTTTTTTGTTCTATTAATTATAGACGGAGCTAAGTAAAACAATATCGATAGATTCTTACAAATTCCACAATTAATTTCTGATATGCCAACATATATTCACAACCCATATTTAACCCAATCTCAATCAATTTGTATGATGGTTCTTATTTGTATGTTAGCACCTGTTTGAAGACATTCAATGATGATTTTTGTAAAACAACTTAAAAAATACAAAAATGAAATCTAATTAAGTTGTTATAAGGAAGTAACAATTACTGACAAACTTAGATATCAACCCTTTTCTTCCTTGTCGTCATGTTTTATGTGCTGAATGGGTTCCATTTTCTTTTCTTTTTCTATAAGAAAATACTTGAAAATTAATATTTAACACTAAATTGTTTATTTATTATACCTAATGATCGAAAAATTCAATGATTACATATTACATTTGAAGCATGTTGTTGTTGAGATGGTTCCTCCTGCGATGTAATTTTGTCCATTTCTTTGACCATCTTCTTGTACACCTTTTTGGACATTCCTACTGGCATATTTCTGATATCAGCTCGTTCATCTTTTGAAATTTTCATAATCTTCCTGAAAATGTAACATGAAAATAAACTATTCCATTGGACTTTGATAATTAGTGATAGTTCTCTGTTGGAAATATTAATTCCAACTGCAATAGATCAGGAGGACAATGGAGGTTTAATTTTGACTGTATCTTGAAGGAAAGAAGGAGCAGGAAATGTTTAGTTTTTGTGTGCACTCCATCGAGTAATAAAACCAGTCTTGAAAACCCTGCAAGTTTGAATTTTTGGTAATGGACGTAGCCATGTTTTGCTGTGTAATATCATGGTCTGACCACGCAAACCTTCGCCTCATAAAACCTTGTCCTCGCGCCTTTAAAACTCCACCTACCAACCATAACATTTATCGTCATTTTGTTTTGATTTGAATCGGGACCACGTCATATGAGTGGAGCCCATAGGTGCATGTCCTCACACAAGCAACCAAAAGGAAAGTGATCCCACAAACTCCCACCTACATCACCACAGTCCACAACCATGTGATAAGCTGCCCCCAGCACTGCCGCGCCACCAACATGTGGACCAATCCGTGTCGTATCGAAAATCTCTGTGCCTACGTCAACAGGGAAGAAAATGGATGCGATAAGCATTTATAAAATGCAATTGAGTTTGTTTGAAGTCCGCCGCGGGGTCCACCATCGACCAATAGGAGGGCTATTGCACCGATCACGTGCACAGTCAACAAGGCGGAAAATGGATGCGGTAAACTCTTTAATCGTTTTGCATAAAGAGGTTTAAAGCTCGTGAAATTCATTTGTATAAGTTTTTAGACTTTAAGGTTAATGTTTTATGTTTTAATGTTTTGAAAGACGCGATATATATTTTAAACTTTAGATTATATGGATATGTTATATATATAATATATATTGTAAATATTGTATTTACAATATATATAATAAACATTGTAATGGACTGTGTATTTTTTTTTTTTTTTGAAAAAGATCGAAGGCAGGAAATGAAAAGGAGACAGAGAGAGAAAAATAGTAACACTTCGTGTGAAGCAGTTATTTTTTTTTGAAAATCCAAAACAACAGTTCTATGGCAACATTGTAATAGTTTTTTTTTCCAGGTTTAATGAAATAGTGTTTTATGCATCTCTGTCCAATATTGTTCTATTGAATCTCTGTGTTGAGTTGAGGAACTTTATTCTTCTATGTGTTAGGAATTATTCAGAAATTCCAACATGGTATCAGAGCTAGTCCAGGTTCTTTGCATTTGCCAAAGAAGCTGATGGAAGAAGGAGTTGTTGCAGCTTTTGACCAGCAGTGTGAAGGCTCAACAAAACAAGGTATTTACAAAACAGAGTTTTGAGTTTGTTTTAAAGAGTGCAGTCCAGAGAAGTCTTTTAAAAGACAAATTTTATCTCTGAAGTAGAGAGAGTTTATTTGGAAACACAGTCAAGTTTTTTAAGCATAGTTCAGTAAGCTAGCTATGGCAGGAACCAGCACAAACATGAGTATAGGAAATACTCAACTCCCACAGTTCAATGGGAAGAACTATGACTATTGGGAAATCACAATGAGAGCCATGTTTTCCTCTCAAGATTTATGGGAGCTAGTCGAAGATGGTTTAGAATAACCAGCAGATGAACAAGCATATAATGCCTTAACGAAGGTAGAGAAAGATTTTTTGAAGAGTAATAGGAAGAAGGACTCAAAATCCCTCTTTTATCTCTATAAAGCAGTGCATGAAAGTGTATTTGCAAGTAATGCAGTAGCCAAGAGGTCCAAGGATGCATATGATACCCTCCAGACAACCTACCAAGGTATGGAGAAGGTAAAGACAACAAAGCTTCAATTAATGAGAAGGGATTCTAAAGTTATTTGCGTGAAAGAGTCTGTTACAATAGAATAATTCTTCACATTGTTGATTTGGTTGGTTATCCAAATGAGATTTCATGGAGAGACAATAGAAGAAAGAAGAATAGTGGAGAAAGTGTTGAGGAGCCTACCCTCAAGATTTGATGTGATAGTCACAACCATTGAAGAGACAAAAGATCTCTCAAAGTTTATTGTTGATGAGCTTCATGCATCATTGATGACACATGAACAAAGATTGGGTAGAACAACAAACTCATCTTTGGAGCATGCCTTCAAGACCCAAATGTCCTTTGGAAGAGGAAGAGGTCAAGTCAGAGGAAACTACAGAGGAAAAGGAAGAGGCAGAAGCCAAAACAGAGGAGGAAGAAACAACCCTGCAAATACTAGTGGAAGGGGCAGCAATCAAAATCAGAACCAAGGCCAAGGCAGCAATCAACAAGGTGGAAAAAATCAAGCACATGGACAAATGTATGATAAATCCCAAGTCAAATGTCATTACTGTAATAAGCATGGCCATTATGCCAATGAATGTAGGAAGAAATAGAGTGACATGGGTAGTAGACCCAGTGCTAATTTTACTAAAGAAAATATCAGTCAAGAGAAATTGTTTTTAGCATGTAATATGGTTGAAGAAAAGAATGAAGATATATGGTTTCTAAATTCAGGATGTAGAAACCATATAACTAGAAACATTTCTATGTTTTCCATGATTGATGAAAATGTAAAGTCTCAAGTAACATTGGGGACATATAATAAAGTATCTGTCATGAGAAAATGCAGAGTAAGTGTTTTAACAAAGAATGGAGAAAAGAAGAGCATATCTGATGTATATTATGTACCAGGTATGAAATGTAATTTTTTAAGCATTGGAAAACTCATTCAAAAGGGCTACAATGTATTTTTTGAAGATGATGAATGCACCATCATGGATAAACCACCAAGAAAGCAATGGATTGCACAAGTGAGGATGACAAGGAACAGAATGTTCCCTCTCAAGATGAGAGCAGATTTGAAGAAAGGAGCTATAATGGCAATAGTGACACAAGAGACATTCCAAATAGAAGCAAAATATGAAATTTGGTTATGGCACTTGAGATTTGGACATCTCAAATTTTGAGGTCTGAATTTGTTGCATAGGAAAGGAATGGTAAAGGGATTACCATTGATTGAGAAACCAGATAGCCTTTGTGAAAGCTGCATCTTGGAAAAACAACATAGAGAAAGTTTTCCATCATGAAAGAGCATAAGGGCAAAGACACCCTTAGAAATAGTCCATTCTGATTTGTATGGACCAATGCAAACACCATTACTAGCAGGCAGCCACTATATGCTGACCTTTATTGATGATTACACAAGAAAAACTTGGGTTTATTTTTTGAAGTTGAAGAGTGAAGTGTTTGAGAAATTCTGCCACTTTAAGGCTCTTGTAGAGAATCAAAGTGGGTAGCATATTAAAGTCTTAAGAATAGACAGAGGAGGAGAATATATCTCCAAAGAATTTTTGCGTTTTTGCAAAGAATATGAGATTCATAAACAATTTACAACAAGGTATACACCATAGAAAAATGGTGTTGCTGAAAGGAAAAATAGAACCATCATGGATATGGTAAGAAGCATGTTGAAAAAAACATTTGCCAAATGAATATTGGGTTGAAGCTGTATATTGTGCAACATATGTGCTGAATAGATGCCCAACAAAGAGTGTTATGAACAGAGTTCCGGAAGAAGCATGGAGTGGCATAAAGTAGTTTGTCACCCACATGAGAGTTTTTGGTTATATGGCTTATGCACACATTCCAAATCAGCTAAGGAAGAAGCTGGAAAGTAAGGGGGACAAGTGCATATTTGTTGGATACAGTGAAGAATCCAAAGCATACAGATTGTATAACCCATCCACCAAGAAATTTATGATAAGTAGAGATGTGCAGTTCATTGAGGAAGAAGCTTGGGATGAAAGCATTGAGAAAACAATAAATGTAAAAAGTTGTTTGTCTCATGATGAGGATGAGGAAGAAATAGCTAAAGTAAATCCCTCATTAGCAGCATCACCTCCACCAACACAAGGACAGAAAGGGACACCACAAGCAGGTATGAGAACAACCTTGAGAAGTAATGATAGTGATTCTCTAAGCACATCACAAGGAGCAGATTTGAGTGCTTCTACAAGCACATGTTCAACAAGTGAAAGAGGAACCAGATTCAAAAGTCTGAATGAAATTTATGAGCAAGAGGCAGTAAATAAATGTATGAACTCTTTATTTTCATTATATTTTCATGTAGAGGATCCTATTCATTTTGAAGAAGCTGTAAAAGATAAGAAGTTGATAGATGTTATGGATGAAGAGATAAATGCCATAGAGAAAAATAAGACATGGGAATTAGTTGATCTCCCAAAAGGCAAGGAAGTAATTGGAGTGAAATGGGTTTATAAAACCAAGAGCAATGTTGAAGGTAAGATTGAAAGGCATAAGGCCAGACTTGTTGTCAAAGGCTACAAGCAGCAACAAGAAAGAGATTATGAAGAAAAATTTGCACCAGTTGCAAGAATGGAAACAGTAAATGCAGTGTTGTCCATAACAGCACAACTCAAGTGGAAGGTTTACCAAATGGATGTGAAATCAACATTCCAAAATGGAGTATTGATGGAAGAGGTATATGTTGAACAATCTCTGGGATATGAGAAAGAAGGCCAAGAGCACAAGGTATACAGATTGAAGAAAGCTCTTTATGGTCTGAAACAAGCACCAAGAGCATGGTACAGTAGGATAAATGCCCATTTTCTGTAAAATGGGTTTGAGAAATATGAAGGTGAACCCACATTATACATCAAAGAGAAAGATGGTACGATGTTCATTGTTGTTTTATATGTTGATAATATGATATTCACATGTAATGATGCTTATCTCATTGAAAATTTCAAAACATTCATGAAGGATGAATTTGAGATCACTGATATGGGAATGCTGAGATGCTTCTTAGGAATAGAAGTAGAGAAAAATGAAAATAATATTTTTATTTCTCAAGCAAAGTATGTTAAAGAAATTCTGGAAATATTTAACATGCAGGATTGCAAGGTAGCAATTACTCCTAAAGTGATGGGATTGAAGTTGAGCAAGGAAGATAGAAGCAAGGATTTTGATCCAAGTTTGTACAAGAGCATAGTTGGCAGCCTTATGTATTTGAATGCAACTAGGCCAGATATTATGCATGATGTGAGTTTAATTTCCAGATTTATAGAAAGGTCAAAGGAGGCACATTGGCAAGAAGAAAAAATAATTCTGAGGTATGTGAAAGGAACGAAGAGGTATGGTATTTTAAGCACCACTTCAGAAAATTTTGAATTGATTGAATATACTGATAATGATTGGGTTGGAAGTATAGATGACAGGAAAATCACCTCTGGATATGTTTTTCATATGGGTTCAGGAGTCATTTCATGGGCTTCTAAGAAACAACCAATTTTGGCTTTATCTACAATAGAGGCAGAGTATGTGGTAGCTACAACAGCAGCATGTCAAACAGTATTGATGAGGAGAATGTTGAGAAGTTCGTGTCATGAACAGGTAAAATGCACAACAGTTTATTGTGATAATAACTCAACAATAGCATTATCAAAGAATTCGGTGTTTCATAAGAGAACGAATCACATTGATGCCAAGTATCACTACATCAGAGAGCTAGTGAACAATGGTGAAACGTTTTTGCAACATTGTAGAAGAGAGGAGTAGTTTGCTGATATATTGAAAAAACCATTGGGGCAGAAAAGTTTTAATTACTGGAGGAAATGTTTGGGTATGGAAGAGAATCCAGCAGTTGAAATTAAGGGGGAGTGTTGGAAATAGTAATTCCAATTGCAACAGATCAGGAGGACAATGGAGGTTTAATTTTGACTGTATCTTGAAGGACAGAAGGAGCAGGAAATGTTTAGTTTTTGTGTACACTCCATCGAGCATTAAAACCAGTCTTTAAAACCTTGCAAGTTTGAATTTTTGGTAATGGACGTAGCCATGTTTTGCTGTGTAATATCGTGGTCTGACCACGCAAACCTCCGCCTCATAAAACCCTTTCCTCGCGCCTTTAAAACTCCACCCACCAACCATAACATTTACCACCATTTTGTTTTGATTTGAATCGGGGCCACGTCATATGAGTGGAGCCCATAGGTCCACGTCCTCACACCTGCCAACCAATCGAAAGGCGATCGCACGAACTCCTGCCTATGTCACCACAGTCCACAACCATGCGATAAGCCACTCCCACCACTACCGCGTCACCAACACGTGGACCAATCTGTGTCGTATCGCAAATCTCTGTGCCTACGTCAACAGGCAGAAAATGGATGCGATAAGCATTTATAAAATGCGCTTGAGTTTGTTTGAAGTTTTCCGTGAGGTCCACCATCGACCAATAGGAGGGCTATCGCAACATGGGGTAAAATAGTGAATGGTTCCATAAGGGAGTTTTATAATGTTCATTGGTTTGAAATTTCATTGATATCTTATTGCCTTGATTTCTTATTAGAGATCAAAGTAGAGTTACTTTTCACTTGAACTAAATTAGATGTTAGAGTGGTAAGGATGTAGATCAATATCATATTACAGAAATCTGAAACCCACCAATTACCGTTTTTTAGGCTTTTAAAAAACACTTCTTCTGGATTTTTTTCATATATCTGACCTACGTTTCTTACATGGAGTTTAATTTTCAGAAAAATGTAAGGACTAGACTTTTAAAAAACATTTTTCCTTAAATTTTTTTTTTTTCTTATATCTGACATGGCTCTTATATGGAGTTTAATTTTCAGAAAAGTACAAGGACTAGACTTCTAAAAAACCACTTATTCTGAATTTTTTTCATATATGTGACCTTGGCTTCTTACATGGAGTTTAATTTTCAGAGAAGTACAAGGACTGACATAAGCTTCTTATATGGAATTTAATTAAAAAAAAGTATGGGATTCTTTTTCAAACTCCTAGCTCTTCATTTATCTAACCTAGACTTCTCCTATGTATTCATATAGAGTTTAATTTTCAGAAAAGAACAATAGTGACCTTCCAAACTCTTAATAATGGGTACGATACAAGTTTTTCCCAAAACATTACAAAAGTTCAAAAAGTCTCATTATTTTAACAGATTATATATTTTTAATTATATTTATATAAGTTGTTTTGAGTGAGATTTTTTAGAAGTATTTTTTGGTTAATTTTTAGTGTCTAATTTTTTTAAAATTAAACATAAATTTATTGAAACCACAAATTTGATGAGTAATCTTAACACAATCGAAGTTCTTTAAGAGTTTTTCAAAGTACTGAATCTATATATATAATAAAAAAAACTAGTTTAAATAACACAAATCAAATAAATATATATTCATGCCAATATATATATATATATATATATATATATATATATATATATATATATATATATATATATATAGTGTTGATATATTTATTTAATAAATATTGAAAAACAAAATAAATAGAATATATAATTTAATTAATTAATAAGTGAAATAAATAATTTATTGTTAATATAATATTTATAAATTAAAAAAATATTTAAAATAAATAAATATTTAACTAATGTGAATAATTAAATATTTGAATATAAAAAATTAAATAAATTAAAAATTATCAATGTTTTTTTTATAATAATTTATATTTAAAAATATTACTTAATAATGAATAAATAATAAGCTAATTAATTTTAATTAAATAAAGAAAAAGTTGGAAAATATGAAAAATTGAATGAGATGTGAATATCTTTTATATTCAATAATATGATTAAAAGTTATTAAATATAGATAAAATATTTTAATATTTATTTTAATAATAATAATGTATTGTAAATTATATATATATATATATATATATTTCTTGTGTGATCTAATTATATAATATTAAATTTCATATATATATTTTTTTCTCTATAATAATTTAATAAAAAAAATTAATTGTAAATATAACATTTCAATATTTAATTCAATAAAAATATAAAAAAATTAAATAAATATTATTTCTTACCAATTTAATAATTATTTTTTTTGTCCTAAAAATAAGTAGTAATTTTATTTAATAAAGTTTGAAATTGGCCAGGTCCTTTACACTCATGGAGAACTCTGCCTCATATTTGTACATATAGAAAATAAAACAAACTCTATTTCTACTTATCTTATTCATATAAATACTCTTTACATCTTTCACACTATAGACTTTCCAAAAAACTCCACCATACATGACTATATGACAAAAAATAAAAATATGATATTATAAGACAACAACTACCCTACCTGCGTCTTCCATGCTCACATTCTTCTTGAGCCTCCTTAGAACGCATACCCAATTCCGCACTCCTACCAGCACCAGGTTCCAGTTCTCGGCTTGTAGCATTAGCATTTCCCTATGCCATTAGAGCAGAGTGTTCACAGATCCCAAAGACCTCCTTCAAAACACCCACATTGGCCCTCTCCACTTGGAATTCAATATCATCCACTTTATGTTTAAGGTTAAGAACACCAATATTTAGGTGTTCCATTTATTTTTGGATCAACTCCATGTCCTTCCCAAGACTAGATAACACAGAAAACACAACAACCATGTTTTCATTGATCTCCTTGACAACCTGCTTGCAAGAACTGTCAACGATTTACACTAAAATCCAGTTGTGCCCAAGCTCTTTACATCATTTCCACTTACATTACTCACATAAGTTGTTTTACTTGCAATTCTCCCCTTGCATCAGAGTAATTCAATAATTGAGTTGCTTCAGCGAATTACTATATATAGTCTCTTGATTATTTCCAACGTTATTTCCCATCTTGTCAAGCCTAAATTCATTTCATTTCTGCAACATAGCCAAGCCACCTTCTGCTCTCTCCATTACTGCAAATTTCCTCTCAACTCGAACCGCGATGGTATTGAGCCTGCACTCACCTGAGATCTTATTTATTAACCAGGGGAAGAGATCCCACTTGTCTTGTATCATAGCCACCTTACTTCCCCGCTCCCACATGTTCTTTAATGTCCATATACCATTTTCATCTCTCGAGGAGATCTAGCATATCCTCATAATGCTATCATACTTAATTACCTACCGTTCCTCATTAATTCTCATGATCCAGCTGTGATCCAAAAGGATTACGATTATGTTTTATTTAAGGGACATGACATGTATTACTATGTTGATTTGTAAGTAAGATTCCTTGCTCTAATTCCACTCCCTTATTCACTTGGACATCCGCCAAAAGGTTATTTTCTCTTTTAACATGAAATATTTTGAAATCTTCTAATTTTCTAAGGAGATACATTATCCTTACGAATAATAGAGAGGTTTCTAAATCAATAAGGCCTTCATTTCGGGAAATACTTATACATTTTTGGATAACCACCATGGAATCACCTATAACGATCAAATTATTGATGCCTTTAGAGATGTTGATCTTCAGGCCTTGCCAGAGTGAGAGCACTTCGAATTGATTATTTGTGGTTTTCCCAAGTCCCCAAGCAAACTTTATTTTAGATTTTTCTTCGAGGTTTAAAAGCACCCATCCCACTCAAACCTCCTTAGGGTTACCTTTCAAAGCAGCATCAAAATAGAGTTGAAATTTTCCTATATTTCATTTCCAAAATTCAAAGGAATCCCCATTTAGTCTAATACAATAAGGAGGAACTTTATGAGATTTTGAGCTTATAACTTGGGAGTTGGAAATATGAATTCTAAGCCACTCTTTTTCAATAGTGTTCAAATCATTCAAATCCAAGTCCTTATATCCCTTGGAAGATATCACCTCAAAAATAAGCATCATTCCTTTGATTGCAATAGATTCCAGATAACAATGTTGATCCTCGAAGATCACTTGGTTTCAGCAGAGCCAAATCGACCAACAAAGATATTTAGGAACCACCATCCAACAATGCATTAAGGGGGAATTTGAATTCTTTGGGGTAGGGTATTTGTGTTTCCAATGGATAAACACCTCATTCCACTCCCCAGGAATTGTGAGAGATTGAACCAAGGGTGAAAGAGTGAACTTACAAGTTTCCATAGAGAAAGGACATTGAAAAAAGAGATGCTTAATAAATTCCTCCTCTTTACCACAAAGCACACAATGGGAGGGGACTTGGATATTCCTTTTCCTTAAGTTTTCAGCTGTGAGGATTTTCTCATGAACCATTTACCAACAAAAAATGTTGACCTTAGGAAGCCCATCCCTGTTCGAAATATTTCCCTAGATTTTTGAAGGAGGAGGGGAGGATATATTATTAATGAGAAGAGTGTATCCCATCATAAATATGTATATTTACTCGTGCCTCCCTGCCAATTCCGACTGTCCAATTTACTGGTGACAATTGGCGCAATCCCCTTCAGATGTAGAGTTATGGATTACTAATGATTCAACAAATGATTGGGAAGATACAAGGACTTCCACCCACTCCAAATTCCTTGATCATCCCATATGGAGATGTCAGCAATATGGGTATAACCATTGTTTTCCATCCAATTAAATAATTCCACAAACCGATGTCTGAAAACAAGATCAGATGGGGGAGAGCAATCTTTCCATAGGCGGTTACATTTCCCATTACCTCATTTCCAACCCAGGTGTTCCAACATAAATGACAATGATGGTTTACAAAGTATCCATATTTTTGATCTTTTCCCCTCCCGTAGTTATCCTCCAGGTCTAATAAGATGGTTTTTGTGAAAATACTTTCTTGTGAAAGTCTTTTTCCACTACTCATTAGAGTATGAGAGAAGCCTCTAAACCAAATTTTCCCCAAGAGCCAAATTCATGAATTCAGGATCCTTGATTTCTAATCATCCTAAGTTCTTTGAATGCCTTACCAAATTCCAATTGACAGGGTGAAATTTATGGTTGTTAATTTCCCCCCCTTGCCAAAGGAACCTCCGAATGAACCTAATTATTTACTGATTTATGTTATTTGGAGCTAAAAGGCCTGCTTTCAGATACATTGAAAGGGTGGAGAGAACCGATTTTATGAGAGTAACTCTCTCCACAAGATTTATCCACCTAACTCGCGAATATTGAACTCTTTTCTTAATTTTCTGCAAGACTCATTCCCAATCCTCCTAAGAGACCTGCTTAAAAGAGATTGGAATTCTAAGATAAGAGAAGGAGTTTCGATCAATATCCATAGGAAATCCCAACAAGCGATCAATTTCCATCAAAGTCACCCTTGGTAAGTTCCATCCATTCAATTGAAATTTCAATTTGTTTATGAGTCCTCCAGATAAAAGGAGATGCTAGTCCAAAATTTTTTTGAATCTTGAGGCTATCATTAAGGAGGAAGCTCCAAGCAAGAGGGTATCATGAGAAAACTGAGAGTAATTTATCTCTCGAACATTTCTTGCAATGCTTAAAACATGGAGAGATCCATCCAGCCTCAAGATTTCGACTCAGTGCTTTAGCCATTATTATGTATAATAGAGGCGACAAAGGACAATGTTGCCATAGTCCTCTGGAAGAAGCAAAAAAGGAGCTAACCTTCCATTTATCAAATGAGAAATCCAAGGGGAACCAATGCAAGCATTAATCCATAAAATGAAATCATTGCGGAAACCTAATTTTTCCAAAACAATGAAAAGAAAGGGATGAATTACCCGATCAAACACATTTTCCATATCCATTTTGATAACCATTCCATCTTCTCCCACTTCTTTACTCGAATGGATTGCTTCCTGAACCAAAATGATATTATCAAGGATATTTCACTACTTCATAAATCCTCCTTGACTCTCAAAGATGAAGGAAGAAAGAAAGGGCTTAATCTTTTTGGCGATTATTTTTGTCAGGATTTTATAGGAAGAATTACACAACGAAATAGGGAGAAACATAAAAAATTTGGGGGATTCGCTTCCTTAGGAATTAAGGCAAGAAAGGATAAGTTATTTCTCCCTCCAATATTATTTTAGAGATTGTTGTGGTTCAACATTCTAATGAGATCCTTTTTTATTATATTCCAATATAATCGATAAAATAAAATGGAAAAGCCATCAGGTTCTTTTTCCTTTATTTTTCCCCAAGAGAAATTGATTGGTAGATGGAGAGATCGCCTATGGAATTTCCTGCGGAAAATCCTTAACACTATCAAGAGGGATATGTTCTTTACTGAGAAGAGCTTTGAAAAATGAAAAAGGCTTGTTCTTGCTGTTGATTTCTGCAAAGGTGATGACCTTCTGCCTTCCCTCAGACATTATTCCACTTATTCTATTTCAGTTCTCAAGAATAGCATGTTTATTAAAGAAATAGGTATTGGAGTTCCCCACTTTTAACCAAAGAACATGGGATTTTAATCTCCACATATTTTCTTCTTGTCAACTTAAAGATAAAATATGTTTGGAGAGGTACCTTTTCCTCTTCAATGTGTTTATCTTCTATCTATGCTTCCTCCATCAACTTGTAGTGCTCATGGAGTTCTTTACGTTATCTAGCCCCTTTTTCCATGGAGGTTGATAATTCTCTTTCAAACACTTTCTCAAATATTTTTTAACCACTTTTAGCTTTGATTCCCAAACAAATTCCATCCATTTAATATTTCTTATAAATTTATTTACTCACTTTTTTTAGTATAAGAAAAAAAACAAAACAAGCTAACTAAGTTTGCATCTCATAAGCATATCCAATTAAATTATAAGGTGCTAATGACCATGCCTAGTTAAATCTGATCATGATTTTTGTTAACCTAAATATTTTTGGAAACATTTACACTCCGAAAGCATTAACGCCTTACCTGAAAGTATGGGCTAAACATTGTTGAGGAGAATAGCAAATGCCAGCAGAACAACCAATTTAGAAACTGCGTCTTGAATGATTGTAGTGCTGGTAAAATCCAGAGCGAGATCCTGTTGAAACACGAGAATGAGAAGCATAAAGACAACACTTATAGTAGTTGAAGTTGTTGTGGAAACAATCACTACAAATTTCGCTGCTTTTCCATTTCCGGTTCCTAGCTCATTGGCAACCCTCACGCTGCATTAACACGTTACAAATTAATAAATCAGAGAACAACCCTCGAAAATTCTCAAACAGGAAATCTGGAGGAATCCGATACACTATGCTTAACATACCTAGTTCCAACAAAAATTTCAAGTTGTATCATTTGCTCCCAAATGCTGATGTTCATGCTGTAATAAATGAGAAGAAAACTCGAGATGTTAGAATATGAATAAGAGAATACTGCATTATTCTCATCCAAGACAATTGATACCATGTTGTTTACCAGATAGAAAGGGAATCTACTGCAACTACTGGATCTCGTAGATAACCTGTCAAGAGGACCAGTAATACCAATACTCTAAACTGTTTGACTAGAAACAAAAATGTGAGGACTCCTTGGTGTTGAAAATATAATTAAGTTTTGTGAAACCAAAATTATAACTAATTCATTCTCTCATATATATATATATATATATATATATATATATATATATATATATATATCTAGATTATGAATGACAAGAATAACCATATCCAAACTATGGGATTATAAAATATTCCCACAATAAAATCAACATAAAAAAAATCAATTTTTTGAAAATCTAGTGGTGTATAACCTACCAAATCATGACACCAGATGCTACAGATAATTTAGCATAAGGCCACAGGTCGTCGAATGGATGTATTGACAGTCCAGTCCATGTCTACAGACAACCTCCACACACAATATAAATAAATTGGACATCTGGAGGCACCAAGCTAGATAACTTGAGTGCCATCGCGGCTCTGATAAGTCCCATATCAAATCTAATGATGAAGAGCCAGCTTAGAACAATCTGGGTCACGAAAGGAACTACAGTGATCCATACAGTAATCATGTTTTTCAAATGAGATTGTAGGTATCTCTAAAAGGTAAATGTGAATCCAAATGAAAAGTGTAGGGGAATGAGCCAGATTGAAGCAACTCTTGCTAATTCAGCAATATCATGTGACTGACCGATCAAATTTAGAATGGGAGTGGCGAATATATAGGTTGGCAAAAGTAGAACTGCAACAACAAAGACCACGATGCAAGAGGGCTGCATATATACTCCCATCACGTGGTATTGCTGAGCTCCAAAAGCTTGGCTGCACAGAGTTTCCAAGGCACTGTCCATACCTAGTTGTCATGTCAAAATACAACAATAACTACACTAGTTATGTTGGAAATATTGAATAAACCATACACAGAGGGATGCTTCCCCCACAACACAGACAATGCAAATAAATGTGAAAATAAATAGTCAAACAGAGACATCGTATTACAAAGGAGCGGAACGAAATTCAATTTTCTCTTCCATCATAGTAACAATATGGAATTACATAGCTTTTATACAAAATGGCCGAAGCCTGAAAATTTAATGTTTTTCAAAGCAATTCAATGTTGAACGGATGTTCAACAAAAAAATCGTCTTTGACTCTGCTTTTTTCTGTTTACATACCAAACTACATTCAACACCCAAACTGGCAAACTTGAAAACTTATATGTTTTAGCTCTGGCATCCGAACTTCCATCGCAGATCTCAGATCGATGATATTAACTTTTAGCTTGGCACATATACGAGAAAACTTAAACTTTGTGATGTGTTATGTGACGTGACACATCGCATCGCATCCAAAACAAATTAATCTTGCGGGTGTTGGAATTTCTGAGAATTCTAGAACAGTATGGAGAGAGTAATACTCTCCTCTTTAACACAGAGAATAAATAAAAAAAAATTGCTCACAGGAGACGGAGTTTTGCACTTGAAAAACTATTTTATTAACTCAAAAGAAAATTACAGACTCTTCCTCTAACAAAGGGATTACAAAATATTGACTGCTGCTATGACACAGTGCACATAAAAACTTCTCTATCTCACACAGAAAAATATACTTTGTCTCTCTGTTCTAAAATAACACACTGTTGTGTATTTTTTCTTTTCACACTCTGTTGTGCTTTACAAACAACAACATAACATTACCTTAGCCTCTCGGGCTTTTCGCACTTTTATATGACACAGCATATAAACCAAAACTATATAAAAAGAAATTAAAATTAAAACTAAATCCCTTTAAGACTTTTGGGCCCCACTATATAAATTGCGCATATACAATATGTATAACTCAAAGGTTAACAAACCTTTCATTCGCGCGATATATAAAAACTTAAAAAAACGCAAAGTTAAAAACATAAAAGTTTATAACGTAAAATTTTTATAAAACAACTTATCAAACATCCGCCGTGAAGCCCAGAATTCAAATAAAATGAGAGCTGGAATCTATAAACATATCGCGTAACAAATGGGGACCCGTACCTCAAACTTCTTGGACGTGCGATGAATTTTAAAATCGAGTCTATAAACTCATATCGGGTCCGCCAAGGGCCTGCTGACGTGAGCAGCATTTGTAACGCAAAAATGGTTTATCCATTCCGCCATATAAAAAGGATCGGGTCCAGACTTCATTTTGTAATCGGGCCATAACACAAACTTCTGATTCCGATTGTAAATGGACTCACGATGGGTTGTAAACTCCATTGTATAAACGCTCATTGGGTCCATCATTTCATATTGCACTTGGGCCATACACAAAACTTCCGATTGCGATTTAAGAATGGACGCACGATGAGTTTATAAACTCAATTGCATAACCATTCATCGGGTCCGGACTTCATATAGAAATACACAACGGCCAAACAAAAATGTTCCGATTGTGATGATTACATCGGGACATTCCATCAGAACAAAACAAAAAAGGCAGTGGTTTCATATGTGACTTCCGATTGCGATGAACGCATCAGAACTCGCCACATCAACAAGACATTTGAACTTTGTGGGGACCACTAGGTTTCAAATAAAAAGGTCTCCTGCGCACATAAAAATGATTTCTATTATAAAGCTCTGTTTCCACTGTTTATGACAAAAAGCTTTGTTTTCTTTGATGTACAGAACTCTGTTCTTTTAAACCTGCAAAAGGACTGGCGTTGAAAATGAAACTGACTGTTCAACAATTTTCGTAAGCGGTTGGAGGAAAAAAAAAAGGAGATTAAAAATGGAAAGCAGCTCTGCATAGGGACAGTTGAAAGTAACATTTCAACAGTCCTCCTTGCTTTTAACTACTGGGTTATTAGCCATATCGAGGCATTTTCTCAAAAACTCAAAACTCTTCTGCCCCAATGGCTTGGTTAGAATGTCTGCAAACTGCTCCTGAGTTCTGCAGTGTTCCAAAACAATTTCTCCATTGTTTACCAATTCCCTGATGTAATGAAACTTTGTGTCAATGTGTTTCGTTCTCTTGTGAAACACAAAATTCTTAGATAATGCAATAGCTGAGCTATTGTCACAAAAAATCATTGTTCCTTTTGCTTGCTCCTGGCACAAACTTCTCAACATCCTCCTCATCCAAATTTCTTGACATGCTGTTGCTGTAGCTGCCACATATTCTGCCTCTGCTGTAGATAATGCTACAATAGGCTATTTCTTAGAAGCCCATGAAATGGCTCCTGAACCCATGTGAAAAACATAATTGGAAGTGCTTTCCAATCATCTACACTTCCAGCCCAATCACTGTCAGTGTATCCAATTAAATATGAACATTTTGAAGCAGTATATAAAATACCAAATCTTTTAGTACCTTTAACATACCTCAGAATCCTTTTTTCTGCCTGCCAATGTGCTTCCTTTGGCTTCTCCATGAATCTAGAAATCAAACTAATAGCATGCATTATATCGGGCCTAGTTGCAGTCAAATACATGAGGCTGCCAACTATGCTCTTGTACAAACTAGGATCAAAATCCTTGCTACTGTCCTCTCTGCTGAGTTTTAATCCCATCACTGTGGGAGTGATTGCTGCTTCGCTCTCTTGCATATTAAATCTTTCTAACACTTCATTAACATATTTTGCTTGTGAGATAAAAATCCCATTTTCACTTTGTTCTACTTCTATTCCTAAGAAGTATCTCAACAAACCCATGTCAGTCATTTCAAATTCTTCTTTCATGACTGTTTTAAAGTTTTCAATAAGGTAATCATCATTACCTGTGAAAATAACATCATCAACATATAACACAACAATTAGCATTTTACCGTCTTTTTCTTTGATGTAGAGGGTGGGTTCTCCCTCACACTTTTCAAATCCATTTTCCAGTAGATAGGAATCTATCCTACTGTACCACGCTCTTGGTGCTTGCTTTAGCTCATAAAGAGCTTTCTTCAATTTGCACACTTTGTGCTCCTGGCCTTTCTTTTCGTAGCCTAGAGGTTTTTCAATTTAAACCTCTTCCACTAACACTCCATTTAGGAATGATGACTTCACGTCCATTTGGTAAACTTTCCACTTGTTTTGTGTTGCTATGGACAGCACTGCTCTCACGGTTTCCATTCTAGCAACCGGTGCAAAAGTTTCCTCATAGTCTCTCCCATGCTGCTGCTTATACCCTTTGACAACAAGTCTGGTCTTGTGTCTCTCTATTTTACCTTCAACATTACTCTTGGTCTTGTAGACCCATTTAACTCCAATGAATTCTTTTCCTTTTGGGAGTTCAACCATATCCCATGTCTTGTTTCTTTCTATGGCATTAATTTCCTCATCCATAGCTTCTATCCATTTCCTATCTTTAATGGCTTCCTCAAAATGAATAGGGTCATCAACATGAAAATATAAAGCAAACAAAGAGTTCATACCTTCATTGGCTGCCTCTTGTTCATAAATGTCATTTAAATTTCTGAACTTCTTTCCTCTTTCATTAGGTGTACAAGTGCTTGAAGTAGCACTCGAATTTCCTCCTTGTGGTGTGCTTGGAGAAGCACTTTCATTTCTCCTCAAGAGTGTGTTTTGCTGCCCTTGTGTTGGTGTTGCTATTTGGGGATGTATTTCAGCCAAATCATCATCATTTTCATCATGAGATAAACAATGTTTAACATTAACTGTTTTCTTTATGCTTCCATCCCAAGCTTCCTCCTCAATGAACTGAACATCTTTGCTCACAATAAACTTCTTGGTGGATGGGTTGTACAACCTATAAGCTTTTGATTCCTCACTGTATCCAATGAAAATACATTTCTCCCCCTTGCTGTCCAACTTCTTCCTTAGTTGATCTGGTATGTGTGCATAAGCCACACATCCAAAAACTTTCATGTGGGTGACACCTTGCTTTGTCCCACTCCATGCTTCTTCCGGCATTTTGTTCATAACTGATTTTGTAGGGCATCTATTCAAGATGTACGCTGCACAATGTACAGCCTCAGCCCAATAATCATTCGGCAAATGCTTTGCCTTTAACATACTCCTTACCATGTCCATTATTGTTTTATTCTTCCTTTCGACAACTCCATTTTTCTGCGGAGTATATCTAGTTGTAAATTGCTTATGAATCCCATTTTCTCTACAAAAACATAGAAAATATTTAGAGATATACTCACCTCCTCTATCAGTCCTTATGACTTTGATATGCAGCCCACTTTGCTTCTCTACAAGTGCTTTGAAATTGCAGAATCTTTCAAACACTTCACTTTTGTTTTTCAAAAATTAAACCCAAGTTTTTCTTGTAAAATCATCTATGAATGTTAACATATAGTGGCTGCTAGCAAGTGATGGAGTTTGCATTTGTCCACATAAATATGAGTGGACAATCTCTAAGGGTGCTTTTTCCCTTATGATTTTCCCGAAAGGAAAACTTTCTCTATGTTGTTTCCCCAAGATACAACCTTCACAAAGGCTGTCCGGTTTCTCAATCAATGGCAGATCTCTTACCATTGCTTTTTTGTTCAACAAGTTAAGACCTCTCAAGAGCATGGTACCAGGTAAGCATCAATCCTATTGTACCATGCTCCTTGTGCTTGCTTCAGCCCATAAAGAGATTACTTCAACTTAAATACTTTATGTTCTTGGCCTTTAATGTCATAGCCAGGAGGTTGTTCAACATATACCTCCTCTTTCAACACTCCGTTCAAGAATGCTGAATTTACATCCATTTGATAGAATTTCCACTTCTGTTGTGCTGTTATGGATAACATTGTCTGCACTGTTTCCATCCTTGCAACTAGTGCAAAGGTTTCCTCATAATCTCTTTTTTTTTGCTGCTTGTAGCCTTTCACAACAAGTCTTGCTTTGTGCCTTTCTATTTTTCCTTCAACGTTGCTTTTGGTCTTATAGACCCATTTCACTCCAATAACTTCTTTTCCTTGTGGGAGGTCCACTAACTCCCATGTATCATTCTTTTCTATTGCTCTAATCTCTTCATTCATTGCTTCAATCCATTTTTCTTCTTTTACAACATCTTCAAAAATGATTGGGTCATCAACATGACAAAACAATGAAAATTAAGAATTCAGACCAGCATTATTATCAACTTCTTCTTGATCATAAATTTCACTTAAATTTATGAATCTTGGTCTTGCTGTATTTGCTTAAGATGTGCTTGGAGTTTCACTCGAACTTGAGGTAGTTGCTGATCCCTGTGGTGTGCTTGTTGAAGCACTTCCTTTATTTCTCAAGGTTTTTCTATTGCTTCCTTGTGGTGTGGTTTGTTGTGCTTGTGTGGGTGGAGGACGAGCCAACGTGGAGAAATTATTTGCTGCTATCCATTCCTCTTGTTCTTCGTGAGACATACATGTCTTCACATTCACTGTCTTCTCTAAACTTCCATCGAAAGCTTCTTCTTCAATGAACTGAACATCTTTGTTGATTATAAATTTCTAGGTTGATGGATTATAGAGTTTGTAGGTATTGGATTCATCACTATATCTAACAAAGATACACTTCTCCCCCTTGTTGTCCAAATTCTTCCTTAATTGATCTGGGACATGTGAATATGCCACACATCCAAATACTCTCATGTGAGTGATAAACTTCTTTGTTCCACTCCATGCTTCTTCTAGGATTCTTTTCATAACAACTTTTGCTGGACATCTATTTAAAATATAAGCTACAGAATTGACAGCTTCTGCCCAATACTCATTTGACAAATGCTTTGCCTTCAACATAATTTTGACCATGTCCATGATGGTCCTATTATTTCTTTCTACAACATCATTTTTCTGTGGTGTATACCTTGTTGTAAACTTCTTGTGTATGTCATGCTCCTTGTAGAAACATAGGAAGTCATTGGAGATATACTCTCCACCTCTTTCAGTTCTTAACACTTTTATGTAGTGCCCACTTTGCTTCTCAACAAGAGCTTTAAAGTGGTAGAACTATTCAAACGCTTCACTCTTCTATTTTAGGAAATAAACCCATGTCTTTCTTGTGTAATCATCTATAAATGTCAAGACATAATGACTACCAGCTAATGATGGTGTTTGCATTGGTCCACAGAAATCTGAGTGGACAATCTCCAACGGTACTTTTTCCCTTATATTATTTTCTTCTCGAAAGGATTCTCTATGTTGTTTTCCTAAGATGCAACCTTCACATAGGTTGTCTGGTTTCTCTATAAGTGGTAATCCCTTTACCATCCCTTTTCTATGCAACAAATTTAAACCTTTAAAATTGAGATGTCCAAATCTCAATTGCAATAACTAGTTTTCATGTTTCACTTCTTCTTGAAATATTTCTTGTGTTACAACTGCTACGTTGCCTCCTTCCTTCAAGTCTGATCTGATATTGAGAGGATACATTATATTTCTTGTCATACACACTTCTGCAATGACTCTTTTACTTGGAGGTATATCCATGATTTTGCACACACCCTTTTTAAAAAACACATTGTAGCCCTTTTGCATGAGCTTCCCAATGCTTAGAAGGTTACATTTCATACCAGGGACAATATATACATTTGGTATGAACTTCTTCTCTCCCTTATTTGTCATTATTCTTACTCTTCCTTTCCCCATGATAGAGACTTTACTATCAGTCCTCGTTGTCACTTCATATTTCACATTCTCATCCAGATTGGAAAACATTTCTATGTTTCCAGTCATATGATTGCTACAACCTGAATCTAAGAACCATACATCTTCTTGTTTTTCTTGTGCTACATTACAAGTTAAAAGAACATTTCCTTGGTTTTGATTTTCTCTTGTAAAATTTACATTAGGTTTATTGCACATGTCATTTTGCTTCTTTCTACATTCATTGGCATAATACCTGTTAACACTGAAAAATCGTACAACGGAAGATGAAATTAATTAATGTCAAGCCAAAGGATTTACAGGGCAGGAAGACATTATGGAATCAAGAAAGTATTTAAAATATCTAAGGTTTTGAGAAAATCAAATTTGAACTAGTCTTAAAATGCTAATTGTGGGCTTTATCCTTTGAGAAGAGCGCCATTTGCGCGCCTTTTTTCCCAATAAGCACGCATTCCTGAAAGTGGAAAAATGTCGCTTTCCGGGACCACACAAAGGAAAGGACAATTAATCCTTACATGAAGCCACCTAAGGACAGCCACCAGTGCCTCCTTATACACTATGTGAGCACACAAAGGAATATTTGGAGCACACAGTGGAATCATACCTCTCCCTTGGGTCACCATCCACCATGTACCAAGGGAGGGAAGGAGGATTTGAAATCCCCTATATAAAGCCACCAAGAGATGAAGAATGGGTGATCACATTGTTATGTTAGCCAGAATTTCCCAAGCAATACCAGCAGTGTGTGACCCGGAGATTGAGATAGAAGGGACTCGATTGTTGGCCACCCAACAATCTTAGTCCATCACAACGGAGAGAGAGGGAGAATACACCAAAGGTAGAGCTTGGAAAAGAACATCCTTGCATTGGGACCTAGCACCATTGTCTAGGGGCCCTTTGGCAAGTGGGTAAAATTTCTTCTCCATATCAAACGTTTAATAAGAAGAGGCCTAGAGCCATTGTTTTCATTATTATCATTTTGACTCTCTTCAATAGCTTCTATATATTTGTGTTTTAGTTTTATTTTAATATGAATATACATTTGCATACTTTTTTCTTCTAGATTGTATGCTTTTGAGCTCCACCACTTTCTTCCTGTTACCAATAGTTTATAGGGGTAGACCACACCCCTTAATCTGGTGCAATTTCGTACACCCGTGTGTCAAATCCACCACAACATGATTGGTGATTCCACTGAAATTTTACAAGTTTATGTGGTTGTGCCATCTCTTGCAGGAGACCTTTGTCTACGTTGGAGAGTGGAGTTGATGGTCCTCTGATCCATCTTGCAGTCCCTAGATTCACTTTGAGTGACAGACTGAAGAAGAGAAGCTCCTAATATTTTTTATTTCCAGGACTTTTCACGCATTTGTTCCTCACAGGCGCGCAGGGAAAGCGTTCAGGGCTAACCTCCACGCAGGAAAGCACACCTGGCAGGGATTTTTGCGCGCAATTTACAGAATGAGATTTTTCTCCCAAGATTCTGCATTTTTCTACTTGTAAGGTGTTGGGAAGACCCTAATGTATCTGCCAACACTTGTGTTGATACCCCACAACTTGTGAGAACTCACTTTTAGCTCCCTTCTGTAGGCTTAGAGTTAGTTTTGCTTCAAGTTGGTTTTTGCAAAAATATTCACATAGTTTAAGTAGGGGGGAAAATTAACCATTGCATTCCGAACAATTTATTCTTTTCATATTTTGGTATTCACACCTAGATAAATAGTCCAAGTAAGTGGCCCAAGGCCACGTATTCTTAGCTAGTTTTCTGTTTTCTAGTGTAGAAGTTGTTTAGTTTAGTTCAATTTTTGCATTAGGAATTGCGGGACTAGGATTGAATTGTTGATTAGAGAAAGTAATCTCTACTACATTTGAACCCTCCGGTGATCCTAGGTAAGCATAGGAACACTCTATATTCACAATTCTCCATCTCCCTTTAGTTAGTCACATAGATTAATTAGGAAACTTTGAAAGCGGCCCATTATCCGCACATGTTTTCCATTTGAGCCAGGAACAATATAAAATAGTTTGACTAGGGGAATTTTTGTAAAGGATCACCGATATCCATATGTTCAAACTATGAGCTTGTTTGCCTTATTCTCACACACACTCACCCACTAAGAAAAGGAAGACACCTAAAAACTAACTTAACCAAACTCACTAAATTGTCCCCACAGGGGCCACAAAAGGAATTATAGTTTAAGCTAGGATCAAGGGGGTAGGCATCCAATAAGCCACCTTGATCATACTTCATATTAAAAGATAGAAGTTGTGTATTTAGGGAGCTTCAAATCCACCTATCAGCCCATGGCGAAGTAAACCCAAGCGCGAAAGAGACCTGATTATGTGGGGGTTAGGCTTAGGCACAGTGCGTGTGGTATCAGTTGGGGCTACTTGACCCAGCTGATACTCAGTACTGTTAGCTAACTACCAAGAAGCCCAAGACTCAAACATTCATGTGGGACAGTGGTTCTTAGTGGCTAAAAAATAGGGCATCCTTTACTCTATAGGTGACAGTGCAGGCAAGTGCCATACCCTCTACCCTTACCTTGATGGATTCTCTTCGGCTGACTGGGGGTGTCGCTAGCTCTTACGGGACATTTTGCCAGCACTCGCAAGAAATATTCTCAAGGCCTAGTTACTTTTGAGTGTGTGAGGATGCATAGGTCTTCTAGGATTTTGAGTATCATGCACAAATAAACAAAAACCATTTTTTTTCTTAAGTGATCACATAGATTAATTTAAATGGAAAATTAATTTTATTTTCACTTTGTTTTATGTATGTGGCCATAATTTTGCTTTGATCATAGACTCTATCTTCTAAATCTTTTCAAAAGCCTAAATAGGTCGACACGCGAATGGTCCCAATGGAACCTCATCGATCCAAGCGTCTTTTGGACCTCCCCCCATTACAGGGAGGGGTTCCAGGTCTTTCGTCGTTCAGGCGTCAAAGACGGAACACTGCCACCGTCATTGGTTCATCCTTTATTGGAGAAACCATAGTTGGGAACCCTAGTCGGTCTCCTAACACCACACTGCGCACCACTCTCCCCTCGACCCCTAGGGGGCACACGAGTGCGTCCCATTCGGGAAGCCAGTTAAACACACATCAGGGTACGTCACAGACTAACCCTATTTCTAACCAAAACTTCATGTCTTCACACGTCGCAATGGCGTCAACCTCCCATTCACCTTTCTTAGCTTCGTTGAATCTACTCGACTTAACCAAGCTAATAAATGACCCCATCGCACACGATCCGTTATGGCCTCCCATGCCCACGAATCTCCCTTCGGATATACCAAAATTCAAAGGCAAGCAAGTGGAAGACCCAGGTAATCATGTAATGACCTTTCACCTGTGGTGCTCATTGAATAGTATCATCGATGAAACTATTCGATTGAGGCTATTTCAATGCACTCTTATGGGAATAGCTGCGAAGTGGTATGTAGAGTAGCCTCCTACTTCATATGGAACCTTTAGCGCCCTCACTACCACGTTCCTCACATATTTTCAGTTACCCATTCACCATGATTCGGGAATGGAGTTACTGACTCATTTTAGACAAACCCTCGCCATCCTTATCTCAGACCATATCCATGAATGGAGGCGGCGTCGCAGTTTATGTAAATCTAAACTTGACGATTAGGTCCTCTTAGATTTATTCTTGAAAAGTCTCACGGCGGAGATTTCAAAGGATGTGGAACAACAATACCCCACATCCGAAGAGGATGCAATCAGTAAATCCTAGAAGCTCGAACTGAATTATACGCAGTCAAGATACATTTACAACATCCTACCTAACGCCCCACGCCTACAAACTTATAAAGAATTGCCATGCGTCAAACTCTGCAGACAGAATAATTGGATCAATGACCCAAGGTTACCTAGGCAACAGTAGTCAAAACCTCGGTTACGCATATAGTTCTCCCCAGAAAATGTCTCAACCCAGATTTCAAAGTCATCATATGCCTCAGCAAAATTTGACTAATAGGGTGCAAGTGTATCACCAAGGATGACCTCATACTTCGGCTGAGGGGGCCTAGTACGCAGAACAAAACACTGATGGAAGAACCCCCCTCCTATGGGCAAGTGCAAGCACGGGACAATGTTTTGCCCAGTCCCTATCACACAACCCACCCACGCAAACCAACTCACAGGTGAACTTTGTGCAGTTGTCCCAAAACCAACCACACCAGAATAACCAGGAGAACTACCCTCCCAACGTGGTAAAGAAAAAATTAAAAAAAAAAGCCAAAATGGAACACTGGCCAGGGGGGCAACAACCAACAACTCCCACCGCGATCCCAGGCTGAAGGAAACTTCGACTGGAATCAGAACCAGGGGCCTGGCAATGCCCAATGGCAAGGAAAAATGCCACCTCTAAGAACAAACCATTTTTGTTCAATATGTGGTGAGTACGAGCACTATACTCACCACTGTCTAGATATACCTGAGCTAAAAAAGCTTCATAGTAACTAGGGATAAGGAGGATCTTCCCAACAACCTGCTGTGATGCAAGAACTGTTCCCAAACCAAGGGACGGTAAGCACTCACTAGCAAAATCCAGAGGAAAAGCAGCCATGAAATCTACATGACTGGGGAAGAGATGTTTTTCCAAACACAGAATCGCAACTACGACACCCCATCAGACACCACTACATCAGGGGCTAGTCCTAGTGTGTTGACTGCACCTTTGACCATTTCAAAGATGCCTATAGAGCCATTGCCAAAAATGGCAAAGGGACCTAATAGGCGAGTAGGTACTACTCCAAAGCGGCCCATAATTATAGTATCGTGGACGATTTAGCTCAACCTCCTGCTGCTATGTCAGCTCTGGAATTACTGCAGTCGTGCCCAAAACAACATAAAGCCCTACTTTCCGCATTAGGTGCTATCGAACCTACCGATACGCGCATGATGGCTTTTGAATTAGGCAAAGCCACCCCTAGGTTTGCTTCCATGGTCACCTTTCAGATACCAGTATCGGTACATAATATCACTATTCACCGATGTGTCATAGACGAGGGTGCATCAACATGCATCATGTCAAAAAATGTTTGGTAGAAGTTAGGGTCTCCTGAACTAAAACCCTCAGTCATAACGCTTTGAGCATACGACGATCGTCCCTCGACCCCCGTTGGCCTCTACCAAAATTTCCTGGTCTGCTTAGACAGAAATACGGTCCACATAGACATTGAAGTCTTGGAAGTTTACTTGGATTACAATATACTCCTCGGGCGGAGTTATGTGTACACCATGTCCGCCATAGCCTCCTCCGTCTTTCGCATTACGATGTCCCCCCACAAAGACCGCATCATTACTGTAGACCAGCTGACGCGCAGTGAAAAACGTCCCCTAACCAACACGGATGTAATTCTACCCTATGTAGATACAGCCTCGGATGGTCTTTCATGGTACCAAGAATATGGCCCTCGCAAATTCAAACCATCCTCTGTTCTAGGGTCATTCCTAGGAGATCCTCCCATTATCCCTGAGGCATCACCAGATGTCACAGGGGCTCCAGTGTGCATGATGTCCACATCAAGCAATGAGGCTAGTTCAGACACAGACTCAAGAAGTAACGACACCGAGGCATCGACCACGACAACTTCTCTAGCCTATGCCGCCTCCCAAACCCCTTTCCTCTACCCCACAACTGGCTTCATCTCCTAGTAGGATTTTGCAACACTGGTATTTACCCAACATATTGTTGGCATTCCCAGTTTGGTACCTCATTCCTACTTCCAGAACAAGAGTTGCACATGTTACTACCACAGGGTTAAAGCCCCTCAATCTCAAGGAGCCTCAACCCACCCAAGAAGTGGTCGATACCACCCCCGCGAGGGAGGTTCCCGTTGCGAAACCAGTGATCACGATCAGGAAAACCGAAAAAAGAGGAAAGAAGATGGTGGCCCCTGCCATTCAACGGGAATCACCAGTCTGTGCCATATGAGACGTAATAGGGCATCCTACTCATATATGTTTGGAGCTAGATGAATTAAAACCACTCCTTAGCTCCAAAACAGACATCTCGATGCCACATTCCCATAAAAAGGAACCTACCACCAAATGTAAAGGCAAACCACTCCGTACCAATCATGCATGCGTTCTCTGTAGCAACTAAGGGCACTACACCCACCATTGTCCAAAGATATCGTGATATATGGATGCCTTACATGCGATCGAACGATCCTATCAGGAGGATCCCTCCACCCAGTCTATTGACGATGATCCACTACAAGAAAAAATCACATTGGTGAGGGGCAAAAATGGTCACCATAAGCTCATTGGTGAGGGTTAAAAGAGCCTTCGTCACCAAAAACTGAACGTCACCAAAGGTGGCGTCGCCGAAAGTATAGGTGTTGTGGTGACATTCAAGGTCCGTCACCAATAATGATTTATAGTGACAAATAGTGATTTTCACCATTTCATATGAGCAATGGTGACGGACAATAGCTTCCGTCACCAAAAAATTGAACGTCACCAAAGGTGGCGTCGCCGAAAGTATAGGTGTTGTGGTGACATTCAAGGTCCGTCACCAATAATGATTTATAGTGACGGATAGTGACCGTCACCATTTCATATGAGCAATGGTGACGGAAAATAGCCTCCATCACCAAAAAACTGAACGTCACCAAAGGTGGCGTCACCGAAAGTATGTGTTGTGGTGACATTCAAGGTCCGTCACGAATATTGATTATAATGACGGATAGTGACCGTCACCATTTCATATGAACAACAACAATTTTTTGTGATGGACCTTTCATGGCCGTCACTATTGGTGCATATATATGGTGACGTTCATTGACCGTCACCATAAACTCATTGGTGACATCAAGGTCCATCACGAATAATGACTATAATGACAAACATTGACCCTCACCATTTCATATCAACAACAACGATTTATGGTGACGGACCTTTAATGGTCGTCACTATTGATGCGTATATATGGTGGCGTTTGTTGACCGTCACCATTTCATATTTTGGTGAGGGTCGAAAAATGTCACCATAAGCTCATTGGTGATGGTCAAAAGAGCACCCATTACCAAAAACTGATCTTCGTCATTCCCTATATATGAATATCAGGGCACGATGGAATCGAACCACCAACCTCCTGCTTGTAAAGCAAGTGCTCTTCCATTGAGCTAGCACCCTTTAAAGAATTAGACTTTAAACTAGAAATTGCCCCTAAAGGTGCAAAGATACACCAAAGGAATAAGAACCAAGAAAACCGAAAGAACTCAGTGTCCTTGCTCCTATTTTTATTCTACGACACTCTACAAAGTATGATCTTGATCTATGGCGTATTTTTGCCGAGTGGTTCTAATTTAATAGTAAATTTTATATTAGATAAAATAAATGAATAATTGAGAGGCCTTACGAGCTAATTTTTAATCCTTACACCAAAATCTCTTAATATTCAAGTCTATGGAACAACTCGTTCAAAGTTCAAACTAAAGTAGATTTTAAATGGAAAGCCTAAAACCAGCTAAGTAGTTTACAAGTTAACATTTTGGATATAAATTCTGTTCAATTTATATGACAAGTTATGCCATAACCTTGAAACTAGTTTCTTAGCTAAAATAATTTCTTAAGTCAACAATGACAAAGAAAGATAGTCATGGCAAGAAAAATTCTCTTGTTTTTTCTAATGAGGGTGCATGTAACTTGATAAAGGTTGTATGAGAGTATCAAACCATAAATAGTTTCACTAAAACATGGAAATGACAAAGTCTTGTTAAGCAACAAAGATTTAGTTGAATATATGAAAAGCATCGAGCTAAATGATATAATTAAACTAAAATTAATTGTAAAAAAATGAAATTGCCATCATATACCATCTGGTTTGGTTAGTTCTTTAGAAAGAGAAAGTGCAATTGCATGATCCAGCTCCTCATCTTGATTATGTAATGGACCATCCTGAACAAAAATGTCCACATACAACAATCAATGTTATTGTATTGGTAATACTTTTGATATAATCTATCAAAGCATGTACTATGTAGGAGAATAAATGGTAGTTGAATTACTTCTCTACTCACATGTACTACCTTTGGTAGTTGAATTACTTGGAAATAAAAATCCTTATTAGAAGATAACGCAAAGAAAAGCAGAAGCCTTTGAATATGGATGGCCATATTGATTTTATAGAGTTATAATTGAATACTAAAGGACTAGGAATGCTGCAACGAAATAGATGGATGGAGTGTAATAAAAATAATTTGGATAATTCAGGTTGCACATATTTTTAAATGGAACCACTTTTTCCTTTTGGATTCCCAGTCTTTAATATGAAAATAAAATTTTCGATTCAACCAAAGAGCACAATATTTTGAAGTCTTAGTTGCCTGAAACAGGGTAAGGAAAACATTTGGAAACGGGGATGACTTTTGAAATGACCACTTTCAAAACCTTTGGAAACAGAGCAACGAGCACTTCCACACACAGGTCCAAAAGTCATGACTTAGGAGCATGAGCACACCTAATTTAGGGATGATTAAATATGAAACGAATTGGGCTGCAATTATACTTAATTAAACGTAAAGCAATGATTAAAATATATATAAATGACTTAGAAGTAAAACATGACAACTTTGGAATATGGTAGAATGTTGGCATAAAAACCTTGTTCATTATACATTATCTTTTGTTCAGTTTTGATGCTTTACTTCCAAATTAGGTGTTTTTTTTATTGGAGATAGCAATCCATACATCTAGGTCGAACCATTAATGATGCCCACAATGAAGGGACATGTAGCTCAGTAGCACAACAACACACTGGCCAAGGGAAAATCTGGGGTAAATCTTAGTATGTATAATTTTCAAGACAGGGATAGAGCTAGTTTTGCTTGAGGTTAGGCAGGGGACCTTAGCCAAAGTGTGGCCTGACGAGGGTGTTGGAAATAGGAATACACACATCTATGCTGAACCCTTAAGGGTGTCCCTCATGAAGGGGCAAGTGGCTTAGTGTTAGAGAAATCCAACCAGCCAAGGACTTTAAAGTTTCGAAAATGTTTCAAGTAACAGACATTGTTAATTAGCCTATTGTGCTAGACGAAACGGTGGACGACCTGCATTGGAAAGTGTTTGCATGGGGCAAATGGCTCAGTCTTTGAGTAATCCAACCAACCAAGGACTCAAAAGTTTGGGAAATGTTTCAAGTAAAAAACAATTGTTAATTAGCCTATTGTGCTAGGCCAAACGGTGGATGACCTGCATTGGAAAGTGTTTGCTGACCAATATTGAGGCCCCGCCCAAGTTCGAAACTCAGTTAACCCACCTCATGAAAGGAAAAGCGGCTCAGTGTTAGAGCAATCCAATCAGCCAGGGACTTTAAAGTCTTAGAAATGTTTCAAGTAATAGAGAATAGTTAATTATACAGTGATGTGTGGTTTAACGGTAAGTTTCACTGGGTGAAACTAACAAGACCGCGGTTCAAATCCCATTGAGTATATGGCCTCACTGGGTGAAACTAACGGGACCGCGGTTCAAATCCCATTGAGTATATGGCCTGCTATGATCTCGCCTCAAGGAGTAGACTCCCCATTTCCTAGAGTCTCTGCTGTTGCTAAATAATAAGATCCAGTATATCTGTCTTATATCTGGCTTACACGTTGCTGGATATACTCTTGGTGTTATAAGGCTGTTGCTAAATCATAAGATCCGGTATATCTGTCTTATATCTGGCTTACAGGTTGTTGGATATACTCGTGGTGTTATAAGGCAGCCACAAAGGTTGATCCTGGACCTCCCCCAGATTAGTCCAAGGAAGAAAGTTTTTCCTGAGCAATATTGAGGCCCCACCCAGGTTTGAAACTCAGTTAACACACCTAGCGTGTTTGTGGGCAGTTGCATAATGCATTAGGTTCCGGAGTATAGGGTTAGTCCCTCAGACATGACCCTGGGCCTCCTCAGAGACAAGCAATAAGTTTAGGAATTCTCCTAATACCCAAAAACTAAAAAATAAAGGAAAAAGAAAGAAATTCTCCTAATATTGAAAAAAAAAGGAAAAAGAAAGAAATTCTCCTAATACTGAAAAAAAAGGAAAAAGAAAGAAATAGAAAGAAAAATGACAGTAGTTAATTATCGATTCTTGTGATAAAAAAAATAAACGAAAAGAAAACAAAAAATAGTTAATTAGGAGTTTCCAACTTTTCACTAGCATGTCCTAACATTTTTTGATGTATATGCAGAAAGACTTTGAATTTAGGATGACTTAGGGGTTGCTTTCTCAAAGTTTACTTGCATGCCAAAAACTGTTATGATGTCAACCGACATGGATAAAACATGATCATAAAGAGATAAAATCTGATAAAACTTCAACAAAAAGCATGGATGAAGTTCACACTCAACAACAAGACTGACGTGGGAAGAAACATCTAAAGCAAACTTTTTAAGGTTCCATCTTTCCACTCCTTAATGATAGGTTTAATAAAATAATCAGTTCTTAATGAAGGTGCTACCTCCCCGTTAAGTTATAATCTTTTGTTCCCACATTTTAAGAGTAAAAGATAGCATCTCAAGGCACTGGGGCTATTATAAGTGAAATTGTAAGTAGATAGATTGTGATGTTTTAAATTTGTAAGTGACTGGTGTGGACTTCTTAAGCCATTGGTGGTTATTAAGCATGGAGTTAAGCTTTAACCCTGGGGTTTTCCAGTTCATAATTAAGATAAAATATATTCAATGTTCAGAAATTGAAAATTCAGAAGTTGCGTGAAGAGAAACACAGAAGAAGCACCTGGCAAATAGTCTTGGAGAAGAAAATGTACCCACAACAGAATGAGCATCGACTCATGCTCAATTTCCAAAAGCCAAAATTATAACTAGTATGTATGGTAGAAGCTAGGAGAACCTGATAAGACTAACCATCCTGGGCATAAGATGGTTTAGGAGACACCTTGGAGAAGCCAATTGAAGAACCAGTAGGAGAATAGGATGTCTTTATCTTATACAGGTTTGCAATAGGATATGTATTCCCTGATCCTTTCTCTAAATCATGGCTCTTCGCCTGAGAACAACTTGTGGGTATTGACCTAGAGGTAGAATGAAATCAGTTTTTCAAGCTTCTGGGAATAGATATATTGAGAAGAAATGGTTTAGTATTTTCTCCCTTACTCTTACTTGACCCATTTATATAGCTTCCACTTGTCTTCCTCTTGTCTTGATTTCCTGAACTCCTCTCCTCTGCTTTATGTTTTTCTGTTTGCACTTCCTCATTTGATCTATTCTACATGGCAGCCTTCTGCTCCACCAGATCACTCAGGGATAGTTCATAAGCTGATTCAGGCATTCCTTCAAACATTTTCATGAGCTCCTGTCTATCTTTGGCAATATCCTTTGCCCTGGTTGACATGGGGTATGGATGTGAACATGCCGTGTCTCTAGTTATGGGATAAGAACTTGATCCAGGACACCATAGCGGAGGAGAGGTACATGAGTGTTAATCTTATTTATGTTGAATAGCCCATGAGAACAAACCTGAAGAACCCAATTCAAAATCCATCATGGATCAACCCAATTCATTTCTGCTCAAGAAATTATTTTCTTATAGCTTGCCCTCAAACATTTGTTCTAAATAGCTTGTATTGGGTTTGATCTACCAAATCATCCCCTCCAAATTAGTGCTAGCATATATCATGGGTTGATGGGAAATCAATCAACTACACAAAGTTAATGCCAATCCTCATTGTCTTGCTTAAAAAGCATAGTGGGTCCATAGCACAATTGCGATCTGATTGATTGTCTCTCGCTCCATTATTTTTGCACCTTAATGTCCCTGTCAATGTTGCTGGCACTTTACCTTTGTGAATTTACTCCAAATTTGACATGCTAAGCCCCTGATCATCTTTAGTCGCCCTTAGTGATTTGATCATCTGCATTGACATAAACCAGAAAGAATGCATAGAACATCAAGCAAAACCTATTCCACTGCAGAAATGAGACATCTTACAATAAAATCAAAACTAATGAATATGACAGCTAGTCCACCTTGTAACGAAACGTCTCTGTGCCTAGTGAAAATAAGGATGGCATTACATATGTTTAAGGTTAACCAACCCACTACTCCTTCCTTTGAATGGTTTTCATGAGAATCCTAGATCTTAAGCTTATAATGGTGGGTGCGAGTGTCTTGTCCTCCTATTAAACCATCATATATAATTCAACAACTAAATCCATGCATTTGCACCATTGTATCAGCGTATGAATTTGCATCAATGTACTGAATTAATATGACTTCAAATTTTGAAATTTTCCTGCAAGACAAAATTTATCATTAAAAAAATATGATCAAACATGAAGTAATCTCATGAATCCTTCCTTGAGATTTATATTGCAATATCCATCTCAGATCGATAGATCCAGAATCTTAAATATTCTTATAACTAGCAATTGCACCAAGAGGTGCAAAGGAATGCCAGAACATGGATAAGAGAAGTGGGGAGATTGTACAAAGAAATAATCAAGTGAAATATACTAAAAATGAAATACAACCCACGTGAGGATAATTTAAATTCAATTGTTGTGAATTTTCAAGTGAAATAAAGTTTGTAATTGGTGTCCGACAAGTAGGACTCACAAAAATTGTTATAGAGAAAAACTTGGAAGTGCAATTTAGGTTTGAGGTTTGATGATGTTGATGAAGCACATATTCTACTTGGTGAAAGTGCCACTGTGAGGATTATTGGGGTTCAGGCTTCTATAGGTAGGATAATACTTTTGGGCTTGAAACAACTTTGCACAATATAGCTTTCAGTTCAAATGGTGCAAATACATATAAATCAAGCAATTTGAGACCTTTAAATGTATGGTCAGAAGCAACAACTCCAGAATCTGTGCAAATGCTTCTAAACTCTATTTGAAAAGAGGAAATTAATTTGATCATTGAAGGAAACTTGTTTGGACCAGACATTGGTGAGTTGATAAGAAACTCAAACAATTGGGCTGAGATTATTATGTGGTGTATTTTCAAAGGTCTCAAAGAGTCATTACCTTCTAGATGGCTATATATTTTGGGAGATGGGTATGAAAATACAAGTAAGAAGAATCAGCCAACGTCTGAACAGTTAGGGATGAATTTGAGAAAAAACACCAAAGATCTGCCAATTTTGTTGAATGCCTCTGAGCAATGTGATTTATTGTTTGCTGTCAATTCCTCCTCAGTCATGGATTGCAGACCTACACAAAATAAGAATATTCTTATGATTGGTCTTTGTTCTGAAGTGAATAATTTAAAACAATATACTCATAACCTAGCACAAAATACGGATTCAACAGAAGTAAATACGGAAAACAAGAATAGTGGAAATGATGATTTTGGATTTCAAACTGAAGGAGCATATAAGGGCGAGGATGAAGTGCTTTTGAAATTTCAATGGGCAGAGGAGACAGAGAGGATGGGCTACAACAAGTTTTTGGAGTCTCGGGATAGAAGAGAAGGGAAAAGAGGCAAAATTCAAGTTCAAAGCACAGAGTAATTCCCCTTGGAAGGAGAGATTTTGTTTCTCTTGTTCATTCTCTCAGCAGGAAGTAAGCAATTCCTTTGGTCAAGTTGAAATTCAATTGTCGGATTCTCTACGGGATGAAGGTGGTGGCATTAGCCAAGAGAAGTAGCTGGACAGGGTTTCACATGAATATATCCTTTCTTCATAAATGCAATGATTATCGGAATTATGTTCAAATGAAAGAGATGAGAACAATGTGCAAGAGGCTTTATAATGTTTGATATGCAAAGAATAGAAAATTCAAAATAGTACATCATATGTGGAGGAAGGAAAAATAAATGTATAGGCAAAAAGAACTGGATGCAGGCAGGGAATGAACAAGGAGAATATTCATCTCCATTTATAAGGATTGAAAAAAGTTTGGACAATGCCACCCTGGATGTATCTTCTCATCTGGTGAGAATTGATTTTAAACACAAATAGATTCAAGGGATGTTGGGTTCTTTATTAGATGAAAATAATAAAGAAAATGTGGAGGAACAATTCATTGAGTCTAATGGGGATTGTGATGTCGTGGAGGAATTAAGTGGAGCCTTAGTAAAAGGTGCCAAGTGGCAAGGAGGCTATTGCAAGAGTGACAAAGAAAGGGATACCAGAATCTTTGTTAGATGAGAGAAATAAGACATGTTCAATTGTTCCACTCGAAGATGCTCTTCTGGCAGGCATCGAGGAAATACCAGATTTGATATTTGATGTAAGAAAGGAAGATCATACAGCAATGCATGCCAAGGAGCCTTCTCAGCAGGATCATTTACCTACCAAATTGGAAGGAGTGCCAGACCAAGAAGTGGATGGCATTGCACCTTTATAGGTTCTGTTAATAATCTAGACGCAAGTGATAACACAGAAGGTGAAATGTGTGAGTTTTCAAGAAATAAGCAGCCCTTCAAGCTCAAGTGGAAGGGGCATCAATCAAAATCCAAGTCAAGGCGCAAGCCAAAATCAAGCACAAGGCCAGAGGTATGATAAATCTCAAGTTCAATGTAATTATTGTAAGAAGTATGGTCATTATGCAAATGAATGTAGAAAGAAGAAATATGACATAAGTAACAAACCAAGTGAAAATTTCATAAAGGAAAATCAAAACCATGATAGTATGTTTTAGCTTGTAATGTAGCACAAGAAAAACAACGAGATATATGGTTCTTAGATTCAGGGTGTAGTAACCACATGACTGGAAACATAGAAATGTTTTCCAATCTAGATGAAAGTGTGAAATCTGAAGTGACATTAGGGACTGATAGCAAAGTATTCGTCATGGGAAAAGGAAGAGTTGACATTCTTACCTAGAAGGGAGAGAAGTAGTTCATGTCAGATGTTTACTTTGTCCTTGGTTTCAAACATAACCTCATAAGCATTGGACAACTCATGCAAAATGGCTACAATGTATTTTTCAAAAATGATGTATGTATAATCTTGGATATGCCTCCAAGTAGACAGCTGATTGCAAAAGTTCATATGACAAACAATAGAATGTTTCCCCTCAAGCTGAGATCATATTCGAAGAAACTAGTCAAGCACAACTATTAATGAAATCATAAGAGAATGAAAGAAATGTAGCAACTGTCACACAAGAAAAATTTCAAGCAGAAATCAAGGATGAAAATTGGTTATGGCATTTGAGATTTGGTTGTCTCAACTTCAGAGGTTTGAATTTGTTACATAGGAAAGGTATGGTGAAAGGATTTCCACTCATAGAAAAACCGGACAACCTATGTGAAGGATGCACCTTGGGAAAACAACATAGAGAATCATTTCCAGCAGGAAAGTAAATAAGGGAAAAATCACCTTTGGAGATTGTCCATTCAGATTTATATGGACCAATGAAAACACCGTCAATTGGTGGCATCCATTATATTTTGACATTCATATATGACTACATAAGGAAGACATGGGTCTATTTCCTAAAACTGCAAAGTGAAGTGTTTGACCGCTTCCACCACTACAAAGTTCTTGTTGAGAAGCAAAGTGGGCACTACATCAAAGTGTTGAGGACTGATAGAGGTGGCGAATATATCTCAAGTGACTTCCTACATTTTTGCAGGGAGCATGGAATTCACAAGCAATTTACAACAAGGTATACACCTCAACAAAATGGTGTCACGGAAAGAAAGAATAGGACCATCATGGAAATGGCAAGGAGTATGTTGAAGGCAAAGAATTTTCCAAATGATTATTGGGCTGAAGCTATCTCTTTTGCAACATATATTATTAATAGGTGTCCAACCAAAAGTGATGAATATTGTTCCTGAAGAGGCATGGAGTGGAAGAAAGCAATATGTCACTCACATGAGAGTGTTTGGATGTGTGGCATATGAACATGTCCCAGATGAGTTTAGGAAGAAGTTGGATAGCAAGGGGGAGAAATGTATATTTGTTGGATACAGTGATGAATCCAAGGCATACAAGCTCTACAATCAGTCAACCAAGAAGGTAATAATCAACATATATGTTCAGTTCATAGAAGAGGAAGCATGGGATGGAAGTTTAGAGAAGAAATTCAATGTGAAAACATGTATGCCACATGAAGGCAAAGAGGAATTGACCGCAGTAAGTAATTACTTAATGGTGACTCCTCCTCCACCTACAAAAGATCAACAAAGCAGTCAACATGTGACACCACAAACAAATAATAGGACAGTGTTGTGCAACCAAGCAAGTGCTTCTCCAAGCACACCACAAAGACCCACAACTCCATCTACTTCAAGAGAAACACCAAACCCATCTTTAGCAATCATAAGAAGAAAAAAATAAAAAATTTAAATGAAATTTATGAGAAAGATGATGTTGATAGCGACGTTGGTCTGAATTATTTATTTGCATTAATTTTTCATGTAGATGAACCAATACACTTTGAAGATGCAGTCAAAGAAGAGAAATGGATGAAGAAATAGTAGCAATAGAAAGGAATGACACATGGGAGTTAGTGGACCTTCCGCAAGGTAAAGAAGTCATTGGATTGAAGTGGGTCTATAAGACCAAGAGAAATCTTGAAGGAAAGATTGAAAGGCATAAAGCAAGGCTAGTTATCAAAGGATACAAGCAACATCATGGAAGATATTATGCAAAAAAAATTGCTCCAGTCACGAAGATGGAGACAATGCATAAAGTGTTGCCTATTGTCGTGCAACATAAATGGAAAGTCTGTCAAATGGGCATAAAATTAGCATTCCTGAATGGAGTGTTGAAAGAGGAGGTGTATGTTGGGCAACCTCCTGTTTATGAGTTAGAAGGCCAAGAAGACAAGGTGTGTAGGCTGCGGAAAACTCTCTATTGGTTGAAGCAAGCACCGCGTGCATGGTATAACAGGATAGATGCTTACTTGATGGAGAATGGGTTTGAAAAATGTGACAGTGAATGTACTCTCTACATCAAAGAAAGTGACGATAAGCTTATTATTGTCATTTTGTATGTAGATGATTTGATTTTTATAGGGAGTGATGATTTCCTCATCAATGAATTCAAAGTAGTCATGAAAAGTGAGTTTGAAATGACAGACTTGGGGTTGCTAAGATATGTTTTGGGCATAGAAGTGAAACAAACAGAAAATGTCATTTTTATCTCCCAAGCAAGGTATGCAGCAAATATTTTGGAGAGGTTTAATATGTAGAACAACAAGCCAACACCAAATCCAACTGTCATGGGGTTGAAGTTGAGCAAGGAATATTGCAACAGCATTGTCAATCCAAAATTATACAAAAGTATGGTGGGAAACCTAATGTATTTGACTACAACTAGGCCTGATATAATGTATGCAGTGAGTTTGGTGTCAAGGTTCATGGAGACAGCCAAGGAGACACATTGGCAAGCAGCCAAAAGGATTTTAAAGTATGTCAAAGGGACAAAGGAGTATGGCATTTTGTACTCCACAACAGATGTTTTTAGGCTGGTTGGTAACACTTATAGTGATTGGGCAGGAAGTGTTAATGACAAAAAGAGCACGTCAGGATATGTTTTTCATTTGGATTTGGGAGCCATTTCATGGGATTCCAAGAAGCAGCCGATAGTATCATTGTCAACAGCAGAAGCTGAGTATGTCGCCACAACAACAAAAATGTGTCAAGCAGTTTGGATGAGAAGAATGTTGCGAGATTTATGTCATGAACAAGATGGAGCAACCACAATTTTCTGTGACAACAATTAAACAATTGCACTATCAAAGAATTGTATCTTTCACAAGATGAAAAAGCACATTGATGCTAAATATCATTTCATAAGAGAATTAGTTAACAATGGTGAAATTTTGTTGCAGCATTGCAGGTCAGAGGAACAATTTGCAGACATCTTCACAAAGCCATTGGCAAGTGAAAATTTTGTTTATCTTAGAGATTTTTTGGGAATGGTCAATGGTGCATTAGGGCAATTTTGAGGTCTAAATGGGCCTCCTAAGAAAATTTACAACCAAAATAAACTTTATAAGAACCAATAGGATTCAAGATGATGATGTCAATCACGGGGGATGATTCACAATTTTTTAAGTAAAAGGGTAAAAAGATTAAAAACTAATAAAATAATAAAACTACTTTTTCAACTCGTATTTTCAACTTATCTCCCAAAGTTTTTACTAAAATTTCAAGCAAAAGTACTCGTTGGATGCAAAATTTAATTCATCATCTAAGGAGTACCCATGTTGCTTACTTTCGATGGAACCTGCTAAGCAAAAAATGAGAAATACATGAAAAAACGTGTTTGCAATCACATTTTTCATGTATTTATCATTTTTCTCTTAGCAAGGTCCATCGAAAGTATGCAACATGGGTACTCCTTGGATGAAGAATTAAATTTTTCATCCAACAAGTACTCCCACTCAAAATTTGAGTAAACACTTTGGGAGATAAGCTGAAAATATGCGTTGAAAAAGTAGTTTTTTCATTTTTCCCTCTAAAATTGATGATGTCATCATATATTACTTTTTTATTTCCACTATTATTTTATAATTTCCTTAGGAGGCCCATTTTAGACCTCAAAATTCCCCTAATGGCAGTTGCGATTAAGGGGGAGTGTTGGAAAATTAATCACAACCACCGCGTTTAATTTTCTGACAACAACCATACCACGGTAAATGTTTATAGGTTGTGGATTGAGTTTGCAGAGAAGGCCAAGTTCTGAGCAGAGTACATAACCCATTCCACAACAGGTTAAACTATTATATTCAAATATAAATTTAATGCATGGTTATTAAAAGTGTATGGGAAAACATTTAATCCGCAAGTGTTATTCACCGCACGCAAACTCTGTAAAGTTTAGAAAGTCAGTTTTGCCCATACTATGTATTAAATTTTGTTTGTCATGAATTAAATTTCTTAAATATATCTGTTTTGATTTCACATGTAAGTAGTAGTAGAATTTAATGTGGCGTATGTAAGTTTGGAAAGACAAGAAGGATAAAATCGTGGATCAAAT
Organism: Pinus albicaulis; assembly: GCA_034641835.2. NCBI lineage: Eukaryota > Viridiplantae > Streptophyta > Pinopsida > Pinales > Pinaceae > Pinus > Pinus albicaulis. The sequence continues at coordinate 236,522,284 of CM076580.1, forward strand.
TTTGGTGGGCATGTGAAAACAAAATTTACAGGTTTTACTGTGTGTTACTCCGCAACCCATGGTGACTATAAATCACAGTAAGAACAGTTGTTTTATTGGTGAAGGAGCCACAACCTCCATATGAATGCATATGTTGTGTTTTTGAACTATACTCTAAATTTTAGTTAGATTTGATTTGGTTGTGAAAATTTCACATATGAGTTTTACCGCAACAACTCTGTTTCACCATGAGTAAATTTTTTTTGAAGTTTATTTGCTCCTTACAGTTGTGATTCTACTTTCTACCACTCTGTATTGAAAAGAGGACTCTCATAATTTTATTTCTGCAACTTTATGTTATGGATTAAGTCATTTCCACAACTCTGTGTGAACTTCGTGTGTTTAGAAGAAGCATTTCCCCTGCATTTAAAATTTTTAACACATTCCAATATAATCGTTCTCTGTTGAAAGAATACAAAGGCCGACATCTAGAGCACAATAGTGGTTGTGAGGCCCAACACCTTGAGAATTTAAATAAGTCTGGTGGGCACAATCATTGGGCGGGCCACTTGGGTAAACAAATAGGAGCAGTGAGCACATCTGTGGATTGCAGTGGGTCGTGGGAAAATAAAACCAATGTGAGAAGGATCAAGCCATAAAAAGTAGGTAGTGTGTGGAAATTAGGAGCCAACCTTGCTAATGACTAAAATAGGTCGAGCTAAGGTATGAGCAGTAGAGTGTAAGAGGGCATGAAGAAAAAACACAACAGGAGGATCAATCCGAGGGTTGGTACAGGTCCTCATGGTTAGCAAAGGAGTTGGTGTGATCACACATAAGATCAACACAATATATGGGTGCTGGAAAGGGCTGACAGAAATAGCCGAGCATGCACAACCTCTATGCACAGGAAGGAGAAAAGCGATGGTTTAAGTGAGCTGGGGACCATCTGCCTTCCCACCCAATCTTCTCTATCCATTGGATGCCACCGAAATAATATTCCTTTCCTTTTGAATATAGAACGACCATGTTGACTGAAAGGAAATGGTAAACTATGTTTTTTTCCTTCTCCTTGAGTTGGCCTATACACCTTTCATGAGCAGACAACGTTTGAGTGATTTCTCTAAAATCATGGCCAATAAATGTGATAGAATCTCTGATTGGGACTTGGCCGGTTAAATTGTCTCGTAAAATAATCGTGATCAATTGTGGAAAGGGTAAAAACTCTTCCAATACGTAGGCACTAGTCCTAACAATACTTCCTATAAGTATACTCCATCAGTCCATGAAACATCTTTTAGGCTTCAAGAAAATCGTGAATATTGAAGAATTGGATCAAAGAAGCATCATATTTTACCCAAGAATAAATGTAAATTGGAGCGGTTGTGTCTTCTTAAAATATACCAAATTCATTCCGAAGAAATTTTCTCCCAAAGAAAAATATCGTTTACGAATACACATCCTTTGCATATGAACTGTCTCAGGACTTGGGTGTGGTAAACAACACGATATGTGATCAACAAATGTTAGAAAGTGAATGTGCAGTTAATAAACTGAATGTGCAACTAATTTAGAAGATGAATGTGGGACACGACATATTTGGGGGAAAAGTTTTACTAAGTCTTCGCACGCCAATACACATCATCTGAAGGGCCAGATCCCAATTTTTAATACACAGTTTTATCTGTGGGCTGCGTTTGAGAAATTTTGGAGGATTTTATTTTCTTCAAGGAGATTGAGGAGATTGATGAGAAAGAAGAGCTTGTCAAAGTACTATTTGCATAAGGGTAGTATAATTACATTATCATTGCACTAAAAGGGCTGAGGTTTGATTGTCATCCATTAATGCCAAGCCATAATGTCATCATTTTATTTTTTGAAATGCCATAGGAATCAACATAATGATACATCAGTCGATTATTTGGGCTACAATACTTCTGTGGTCACATATGGAAAAAAAATATAGATCAGAAGTAAGATCATAAAAAAAACCTTTCTCTTGAAAGGTCCATGTTATACTTCAACAGTCAAAAGATATCCATAAGGAAGATGTAAAAACCAAGTGTCTCTTTGAACTTGGATCCCAATTTCAGGGTGCAAAGTCAGAATATGTCCTCCTATGGTTGGACACATTAGATATGGCTTTGAGCTTGATAGAGAAATAAAAATGGAAAGGGTCAAGTTGGGCTTTGAAGCCATCCACGCTTGCTTTGATACAATCGAGGTTACTCGAGAATTCTTGTGAAAAATGTTAGACTCACTGTCGTCTCTTGTCTTAGTAAAATCATAGCCTTAACAACACTGCTACTGCCCTACAATGATGACATCTTCAGGAGGATTTTTCGGGTAATGGTAGAAGCACTCCAAGGGTTGGACACCACTACCCTTCTTACTTTCTTTCAAAGGCTCAAAATTTTGGAACGCATGGCGAAATTTAGATTTGGTATACTTATGTTGAATTTAGAGTGTGATAACTTATCCTTCATATGATCTAATAATTCTGCACCATAATTACAACATCTCAACCAAAATTCATCAAAACAGACATGAAAAATGTCATATCCCTGATCTTAGGAGAAGATAAGGCCATCTGCGAACAATTGAAATCCAAATTGTTGGCCATTTGGATGAAGGAGCTAATTGTATCACATGTTTCTTATGAAATAGCTGAGGGGTTGATCAAAAATAACATAAAAATACTTAGAAAGAATTTAACCAAGGAGGAACTAACAAATATTTGTGGAGACAACAAGAATGAATGAAGGAGGAAAGACTTATGACTTGTATGCAAAGGAGTTTGGGCACTTGACCATTCTTGTCGAAGTGATAAGGAGGAAGGAAGGGAAGAAAAATTAGAGACTTCTTCAAATCATGGGGATTCATACATAGTTGGGTCCACCAGTTTTTAGGGGAGAACCTATGAAGGATCCAAGTAGTTAGGTACAGATGATAATCAATTAGCTTGACAAAGTAAATGGCGAAAGGAAGGAGGTAATTCCTCATGATGATGTGGTACTTGAGTTTATAGATACCTTGGAGAACATACATAAAGAGTATGGGAAATAAGGTGTAGATAACAGTCCACTAGTACATCCATGTTTGAAAAACAGAGAGGATGGAAAAGTTATCCTCACATGTGGAGAGGGCCAGGAAGAAGACATTCAAGGAGAATCAAATGAGGAGTCAGTAGTAATAAATCAACATGATGAGCATGATAATGCGAGGCAACATGGAAAATATACCATGTAGGATGAGCCATTTCTATAGGGTTATTCAAAGGTTCAAGTTGAAGCTGTGGTCATGGGGCATTCGATGCAGATAGATACAGAGACATTTAGTAGGGCACTAGAATTTCCAGAACAAGAATTCTAGAAAAGATCATGCATTTCAAGAATGAGAATAGAAAAATTGAGGAGCTCATAGGGGTATGTGCTTAATCAATGACCAAGTTGTCTAGTGTTGAGGAGCGACTCAAGTCCCTCACAAGGAAATAAGAGGAGTATAGTTGGGAGTTCCAGAGCAGCACGCTATAGGAGTACATAGATAAGGATTGCAACACTACCAACCCACCTTTATATATTGGGAAGAGCGAGGGAAGAGTTATTGAAATGCATTATATTGGGTGACCGAGTGGAGAAACATAAACATTATATATTTTTAGATATTCATCCTTCCCAAGGCCTAGATTGGTGAGATATTATGAGTCGGTACTCTATTGATGGGTTAAATCCTAGGAGGAATATACTCACAGCCAAGGGCATATTGCAGATTGAGCCCTTTGGCACAGGAAGTGATGGAGGACTGAGATGGTACCATAACCCATAGGTCCCATGACTTAGGTGGCATTGGAATCTAGGAGAATCCATTAGCTTCGGGATTAGATGGAGGGTTGTTTGGGATCTAGCTAAATCTATCGAAGGAAGGATTGGTCGAAGGACTATTTGGGGCCCAAGTATCGAAGGATCCATTCAGGATCTTTAGCATCGAGATATGGAATAACACACTGGGTTGTATGGGATCCTGGTATCAATGCTTCTGTTGTGGACAATAATGAATTGCTTGAGGGAAAGCAATCTTTGGGCGGGAGGATTTGTAATATTCCTTTTATTGATCTAGCCAAATTGGAAGAAAATGGATGAAATCTGTCCATGCTATTTACCATAGTATTTTACTATGGTATCAACCCATGGTATTTGCCTTCGGTTTTCGAGGGAAAATAATAAACTAAGGTCTCTAGAGAGTCCATCAAGCCTATAAAAGGGGATATAAGCTATGCATTGGGATCAATTAGGTTTATCTATCTTAACGTGTTTTTCTTGAGAAATTCGCGTGACCAGTTCTAGTTTTATCCCAGGGATGAAAACCCTGTGGGTGTTATTTTCTCTGGTGGATCTCTCCAGGGTCCACAATTGTGCTTTAGTCTTTGTTTTCTGTTTTAATGAGCAGTCGGACATGCCACTGCAGGGGCTCAAATTTTTTGTATGGGAATGTACTTGTTTCTTTAGCTAATAATACAAATAAGAGGATGAAATATTTTAGATCCATGGTGCTCTATGTTTTTCTTATCAGAGTCTTATTTAGAATATTAAAATATTCCAAATATGTTGATTATTTCGTTGTTTGGGATGTTACAAAAAAAATTATTGTACAATAACCCATCCTATGTTTTAATGTTTTGACTCTGTCATGAATTAATGTGTTGAAACTACATTCATAAAAGAGGAATGTAGTTTTATTCGTGAATGTATTTCATGTTTTATAAAATATAATCCAAAGTTTTATTTTTGTGGGCGAGTTACTATGTTTTACTATACGTAAATTTTTTTACCTTATCTTGGTTGCGTAAGTCAAATGTGATTTAATCTCTGCCATTTTGTTTTTTAAGGAAGACTCCTATGATTTAATATTCGCCACTATATTGTCTTGAGTAAGATCTCTCAGCTACTATATTTTGAGGAAGAATCCTCTGTTTTTAATAGTTTGAAATTTTATCAGTTAAGTGCAAGTGTTTTTACTAGAATTTAAAAGTTGTTATGAAGGCAACATATTTACTAGTAGGGAGAAAGTTTCTTTTAACAAATAAAATGGTAGCAACAAGCACAAACTTGACTATTCCTCAAATACCTCAGTTTAATGGAAATAATTATGATTATTGGGCTATTACAATGAAGGCTCTATTTTCTTCTCAAGTTATTTGGGATTTGGTGGAAAATGGGTTCCAAGAACCAGCAGATGCAATAACATACAATGATTTGACACAAGCAGAAAATGATTTGTTGAGAGAAAACATGAAGAAGGACTTAAAATTCCTATTCTACATTTTTCAAGTAGTTCATGAAAGTATCTTCCCAAGTATTGCATCAAAACGAATTCCAAGCAAGCATGGGATACCCTCCAGATAGCCTACAAAGTCATGGAAAAGGTGAAGACAACAAAAATTCAAATTGTGAGAAGATATTTTGAGAAAATTTGTATGAAATAATTTGAGAATGTAGACTCATTTTTAACATATGTAATTGGACTGGCTACTCAAACCAAGTCTCACGGTGAGATACTTGAGGAAAGGAAAATAGTTGAGAAAGTTTTGAGAAGTCTTCCAGCAAGATTTAATGCCATGTTTGTGGCCATAGAAGAGAAATATAGGAATTTACAGGGTAAGTTCCATAGATCAAGAACCAAAGGTCACCGCTCACAAACAGACCACAAATTAGTACACCAGTATAATCATGTGGTTAAAACTCTCAAAGAGGGAAACAATCCACGCCTTGAGCCAACTTGGCCACTTCAGGGAATTTATTAATATAAAAAGAAAAGTTACATATGTTTCTCTCATAAACGGTTACCAGAAAAATGACCCTCCATGTTCTTTAAATGGAGATCATGGACCAATTGGGTGTTAAGCCACGGATCAAGTGTCGTTAATACCGAGGTGAGAGATAACCGTCGGATCACTACAAATCGTGATAGTTGGATTATAAGTTACAAATGTACATGGTAAAGAAACACACTTTACCTAACTCTACACTAGAATAAGTTATTCTTAACTATTTCCTGTCTTTTGGAATATCCTAATATCCCCCCTTAAGAACAACTTTGGATAGGATTGAAGGACTTACAAAGGTGACACAAAAGGAGCCTATTTCCTAGGTGTCAAAATATCCTAACATCCCCCCTTAAGAACAAATTTGGATAGGATTGAAGGATTTACAAAAGTGACACAATAGGAGAAGGAAGGAGGCATTAGAGCCTATCCCCCCTTAATGACAACTTTCCTGAACTCCAAGCATGGATCAAAGTTTGGTAAACTTCACTTCTGTGAGAGCATTCGTAAAGATATCGGCTTCTTGATCATTGGTTGGACAATACTACACTTCAAGAACACGATCATGAATGAGCTTTCTGATGAAGTGTATGTGGAGTTCAATGTGTTTCATACGCTGATGCTGAACTGGATCTTTGCATAACTGAATGGCACTCTGATTATCACACCAAAGTGTAGTTGGATATTGTTGATGAAGACCAAATTCAGACAGGATTTGACGAAGCCACATGGCTTCCTTGCTGGCTTCAACTGCAGCATGATACTCTGTTTTTGCTGAAGAAAGGGAGATGGCACTTTGTTTCTTACAAAACCAAGTAATAGGTCCTAAACCAAGAGTGAATACATATCCTGCAGTGGACTTCCGATCATCAGGGTCACCAGCCCAATCAGAATTAGTGAAACCAATCAACAAGGGAGATTCTCCTGCACTGTAATGAATCCCGAATTGAACTGTACCTCGAATATGTCGAAGTAATCTTTTAGCTGCTTTCCAGTTACTTTCATGAGGTTGGTGCATAAACCGAGCGACAAGACCAACGTCAAAGGAAAGGTCAGGACGGGTATGGGTTAGATACAAAATTTTACCAACAAGTTGACTGTATAAGGTAGCATCAAATTTAGGGGTAGTACAGTTGACTGAAAGCTTGGCTCCAGACTGAAAGGGAGAAGGGGTAGGCTTATAGTCTTCCATGTGAAAGTGGTGTAGAGGATCACAGGCATACTTGGACTGAGAGAGGGTATTGCCTTCCTTGGATTGCAAGACTTAAAGACCAGGGAAATAATGCAAGTGTCCTAAGTCTGTCATTTCAAACTTATTTTTGAGGCTAGACTTCACATGGTTTATATGGTTTGGATCACTACCAGTAAGGATAAGATCATCAACATAAAGAACAAGGATGGTGAAGGAATTACGCATTTTCTTGGTGTAGATAGTGTTGTCAGAATGACACCTAGAAAATCCATTATCTAAGAGAAATCGATCCATTTTGGCATACCAAGCCTGAGGAGCTTGTTTGAGACCATATAGAGACTTCCTAAGGTGACAAACAAGGCTGGAGTCTTTTTGGATAAAGCCAGGGGGTTGTTCCATGTAGATTTCTTCATGCAAATCTCCATGTAAGACGACGGATTTAACATCCATCTGATGGAATTCCCATTTAAAGGAGGCAACAAGGGAAAGAACAAGGCATATAGAATTCATTTTGGCAAAAGGGGAGAAGGTTTCAGTATAGTCAATGCCTTCAACTCGTGAAAAACCTTTAGAGACAAGACGAGCTTTATGTCTATCCACTTTTCCATCTGGTCCAAACTTTGTTTTGTAAACCCATCTGCATCTGACAAGTTTTCTTCCTTTTGGAAGAGGAACAAGATCCCAAGTGTTGTTTTCCAATAAGAACTGATACTCTTCATTCATAGCTTCATCCCAATTTGGATGACCGGAGGCTTCTTCAAAGGTTTCTATATCAAATTTTTCTGGAACTTGAGCCAATAATGAAGAGGCTCTTTCGAATTGAGAATATGTACGTCGTCGATTGGCAGGGTCACCTACAAGAGAACCTGCTGCATCTCGAGTAGAGTGGACCCATCTTGGAAGCAGTGGAGTATAAGGAGAAATTTCACGAGCTGGAGGAGGATTTTCATCCTCGTTGTCATCATTTGAACTAGAAGGAATGCTATTAAAAATAGAAGAGAGAGAGAAAGAGGTGGCACATATGCCGAATCAGGCCTGCAGGCCAAAGGTGGCACACCCGCCGAACTAGGCTCGCAGGCCGATATATTTTCATCAAACTTTACATCTCTTCTAATGATTTTATTTTTGGATTTTGGTTGAAGAAGTCTATATCCTTTGACATCTTCAGAATATCCAACAAAAATACATTTTTCACTCTTAGGTTCTAAGGCTTTATGTTTCGCATCTGGAATATGGGCCCAAGCATCACTTCCAAAAACACAAAAGTGACTTACATCTAGTTTGATTGAGCTCCAAGCTTCTTCTGGAGTTATATTCTTTAAAACCTTAGTAGGGGTGCGATTTACTATGTAATTTGCACATTTAATGGCTTCTGCCCAAAAATTGAGACCAAGTCCTTTAGATTGAAGCATACAATTAGCCATTTCTTTTAAGGTGTGATTCTTCCTTTCAGCTACACCATTTTTTTGTGGAGTATATGGAACAGTATGTTGCAATTGAATGCCATGCTCAGTGCAAAAGTTGATAAATTTGTTGTTAACATATTCTCCGCCATTGTCTGATCTTAACTTAAGAATTTGATGTCTAGATTGTTTCTCAACAAAGGCCTTAAAGGCCAAGAACATGTTAAAAACTTCACTCTTGAGTTTTAAGAAATATACCCAAGTGCATCTGGAAAAATCATCAATGAAGGTTAAGAAGTACTTGCAACCAGAGAAAGAAACAACAGGAAGTGGACCACATAAATCACTGTGCACAAGCTACAAAGGGGCTGAAGCTTGCCAAGAGGCACGTTTGTCAAAACTATCTCGATGATATTTTCCGAGTACACATCCGGAGAAAACACCATCTCAACAAGATACCATAGGAAGGCCCATCACCATATTTTCCTTACATAGAGTTTGAAGAGAGCGATAGTTTAAGTGACCAAATCGGTCATGTCAAAGTTTTCTCACATCATCATTATGAGCAAAAAAAACCGAGGGAAGAGATGATGACCCAAAGTTGTCAAACTTATACAACCTTTTGGAATCATCAACAATGCCAGTAGCTAAAATATGTTTAGGATATTTGAGGTCCTTGATTAAAAAATCATGAGGTGAGAATTCTACTATTTTCCCTTCACCTGAATGAGTTATATGATAAACAGATAGAAGGTTGCATGAAAAGGTAGGAACACATAGTACATCATTAAACTGACCATTATCTAGATGAATGGTTCCAGATCCTACAACACTAAGAGATATATCATCACCAACATAAATATGTTTGGTGTTATAATCATTTAAAGAAGAAAACATGGATTTATTTTTAACCATGTGGTAAGAAGCTCCAGAATCAATGAGCCACTCATGAGAAGGAGAAGAAGAAGATACATTTAATGCATAAAAATATCTTGATGCTTGACAACCACAAGCAGAAATTGCCATGCCTGAAGATGAAGGTGAAGAGTGCTCCAAATTGATGTTGTGCTTCTTCATTGCTGCTTCTAAGGCTTCCATCTTCTTAAAAAATTTGGACTCTATATGGCCATCACGATTGCAAAAGTTGCAATGTCTATTTGTCTTCTTGCCTTTGTTTTTATTTTCCTTATCATTTTGGTGATTTGATTTTTTAGTTTGCGGCTGAAATTGCTTGGGACCCTTGTTTGGTTTAGGGCCATACTTTTTAGGATACTGCTTCTTGGGATTCTTTTGATATGGTTGTTGATGGGCTGCTAAGGCTTTCTTAGAAGGATTTCCAGGAGTAATAAGACCAAGGTGTAAGAGTTTTTCTTGTTCTCTTATCAAAGAATCATAAAAGGAATCAAAAGAGGGATTCTTGTAGGTGGTTCCAGAAGAGATGATGGATTCTCTAGTGGAATGGAAGGCAGAAAAAATACAGAGTATATAGGGCCAAGCCTAGCAAGAATGCAATAAATGAGGCTACCATCTTCCTTTTTGACCTTACAACCTTCTAAAAGAAGTCTAAGGGTCTTGAATTTGTACAAAATGTCTTCAATAGAGGAGAAATTATTGGGGTCCAAAGTAAGCAATTCATTTTCAAGATGGTGGCCCTGATTTGATTTTGAATGCCAAAAACATTATTTAGCTTTTCTAGGGCTTTACCAGGGGTGTCAATGTCAAGGATGTGAAATCGAAGTTCTTAAGCAATGGACATTCCTATCAACCCTCGTGCTTGATCTTGTTTATTTTCCAATTTAGGAACTTTATCATCATCGAAAGGTTTAGTTTCTTGACCTATGGCTATTCTATAAAGCCCTTTACTTCAAAGTATATCTACCATGTGAGGTAGCCATTGGAAATAATTGGTGCTGTTAAGAATACTCGGGCATGCACTTTCCATTTAAAAAAAAATGAAGCAGAGAAAAGCTGAAAATAACTAATCCCATGGAAAGAAATCGAAAAATTATGCCGTTTCTAAGAAAATGGCTCGAAAAACGGCTTCCGGATGAAGAAGTTATGCCTTTTAAAATATCTGAGTTGTAGATGCCGAATAGTTACGGGAATAGGATGAAGTGCGGATTTTTAAAAAAAATCCCCCCCCTTTGAACAAAAACTTTTTACAAAAGAAGCTTGAGAAGAAGACTTGAACCCAAGACCTCTATTATCATAAACTAACCCCTCACCAAGTGAGATAGTAAAAGGATCACATTATTGTATGAATGGAGGAAGGGGGGTTTTTTTTTTTGTTTTTTTTGTTTTTTTGTTTTTACTCTTCGGTGTGTGTGCCTTTTACTACACAAAAAACACAAAAACCGACCAAAAAAACGAAATGCCAACCCTTACGACAGAATGCTAGATTTTCGGTTAGCCTTACTGGCAACTATCACTTTTTTCACTATTTTTGATTTCCTGAGATCGCACAAAGACGCGGGGAAAGAGCATATGTAGCAAACAAAAATGCTTTTTCCTATTTCTGATTTGCCGAGATCGCACGAACGCACAACAAAGAGCATACACAGAAAATAGGGTATAGATCCGACAAATAAATAAAACCTTAATACTGAAAATAAACATGAATAAACCGAAATAAGCAGAACTATTAACAAATATAATTGCAGAATAGATGCTTTATACCTCCAGATCAAAACTGACATAACTTGGGTAGCCGAAAACTTTTTTTCATGAAACAAAAGGTGTTCCTCACTTTAACAGACACTCCATACACAACCGAGTAGTTCTCCAAGCCAAAAAATGTTCAAAAATAGTAGATCTACAAAACGGCATTCGCATGCAGTGAAACTGGCTTCGGATTTTGATCAACAACAGATGCGGCCCTCAAAATAGCTCTGATACCATGTAGGAATTTACAGGGTAAGTTCCGTAGATCAAGAACCAAAGGTCACCACTCATAAACAGATCACAAATCAATACACCGGTATAATCATGTGGTTAAAACCCTCAAAGAGGGAAACAATCTATGCCTTGAGTCAACGTGGCCACTTCAGGGAATTTATTAATATAAAAGAAAAGTTACATATGTTTCTCTCATAAACGGTTACCGGACAAATGACCCTCCATGCTCTTTAAATAGAGATCATGGACCAATCGGGTGTTAAGCCACGGATCAAATGCCGTTAATACTGAGGTGAGAGATAACAATCGGATCACTACAAATCGTGACCATCGGATTATAAGTTACAAATGTACATGGTAAAGAAACACACTTTACCTAACTCTACACTAGACTAAGTTATTATTAACTATTTCCTATGTGTCAGAATATCCTAACAAGGAAAAGGATCTATCACATTTTTCAGTGGATGAGCTTCATGCATCACTGATTTATCATGAACATAGAATGAACAGAGAAAAAAATCCTGATTGGATAATGCCTTGAAGACACAAGTTTTATTTGGTTAAGGTAGAGACAGAGGAAGATCAAATTATAGAGGAAGAGGTAGAAGCCCACACATAGGTGGAAGAAGCAACCCTTCAAGTTTAAGTGGAAGGGGTAGCAATAAAAATTCAAGTCAAGGCCCAAGCCAGAATTAAGCACAAGGTTAGAGGTATGATAAATCTCAAGTTCAATGTCATTATTGTAAGAAGTATGGTCATTATGCAAATGCATGTAGAAATAAGCAACATGATATAAGAAGCAAACCAAGTGAAAATTTCATAAAGGAAAATAAGAGCCATTATAGCATGTTTTTAGATTGTAATGTAGCATAAGAAAAAAAAGAGGATACATGGTTTCTAGATTCAGGGTGTAGCAACCATGTGACTGGGAACATAGAAATGTTTTCCAATTTAGAGTGTAAAATCTGAAGTGAAATTAGAGACTGATAGCAAAGTCTTTGTCATGGGAAAATGAAGAGTCAACATTCTAACAAAGAAAGGGGAGAAGAAGTACATTCCAAATTTGTCTATTTTTTCCCTGGTTTGAAACATAACCTCATAAACATTGGACAAATCATGCAAAAGGGCTACAATGTATTTTAAAAAAATGAAGAGTGCACAATTTTGGATAAGTCTCCAAGTAGACATCTGATTGCAAAAATTCAGATGACAAATAATAGAATGTCTCCTCTCAAGCTAAAACAAGATTCGAAGGAAGAAGGTGCTCAAGCAAACTATCAATGAATTCACAAGAGAATGAAATAAATGTAGCAACTATCACACAAGTATAATTTCAAGAAGAAGTTAAAGATGAAAACTAGTCATGGCATTTGAGATTTGGTCATCTCAATTTTGGAGGTTTGAATTTGTTGCATATGAAAGACATGGTGAAGGGATTTCCACTCATAGAAAAATCAGACAACCTATGTGAAGGATGCATCTTGGGTAAACAACATAGAGAATCATTTCCAATAGGAAAGTCAATAAGGGCAAAAACACCCTTGGAGATTGTCCATTTAGACATATGTGGACCAATGCAGACACCATCAATTGGGGAAAATTATTATATTTTGACTTTCATAGATGATTATACAAGGAAGACATGGGCCTACTTCCTAAAACATAAAAGTGAGGTGTTTTAGCGCTTCCACCAATACAAATATCTTGTTGAGAAGAAAATTTGACACTACCTCAAAGTTTTGAGGATTGACAAAGGTGGAAAATACATCTCAAATGACTTCCTACATTTTTGCAGGGAGAATGAAATTCACAAGAAATTTACAACAAGGTCTACACCTTAACAAAATGGTGTCACAGAAAGGAAGAATATGACCATTAAGAAAATGGAAAGGAGTATGTTGAAGGAAAAACATTTCCAAATGATTTTTGGGCTGAAGATGTCGCTTATGCAACATATATCATTAATAGGTGTCCAACCAAAAGTGTTAAGAATATAGTTCCTGAAGAGACATGGAGTGGAAGAAAGAATAATGTCACTCACATAAGAGTGTTTGGATGTGTGGCTTGTGCACATGAACTAGATGAGTTAAGGAAGAAGTTGGATAACAAGGGGGAGAAATGCATATTTTTTGGATATAGTGATGAATCCAAGGCATACAAACTATACAATCCATCAACCAAGAAGGTCATAATCAACAACGATGTTCAATTCATAGAAGGGGAAGCATGGGATGGAATTTTAGAGAATATAGTCAATGTGAAAACATGCATACCACACGAAGACAAAGAGGAATTGACTGTAGCAAGTAATTACTCAACGGTGACTCCTCCTACTCCTATTCAAGCTCAATAAAGCAGTTACCATGTGACACCATCAAAAAATAATATGACAACCACTCACAGTTAAGCAAGTGCTTCTCCAAGCACACCACAAAGATTCGCAATGCCATCTACTTTAATCGCAACACCAAGTGACATGTCAAGACCATCTTCTGAAATCATAAGAAGACAAAAATTTTGAAATTTAAGTGAAATATATGAGAAAAATGAAGTTTATTGTAACGCTGGTTTGAATTATTTATTTACATTTTTTTTTCACGTAGATGACCCAATCCAATTTGAGGATGCAGTCAGATAATAAAAGTGGGTTGCGACAATGGATGTAGAAATAGGATCAATAGAAAAGAATGATACATGGGAGTTAGTGGAACTTCTGCAAGGAAAATAAGTCATTGGAGTGAAGTGGGTCTATAAGACCAAGAGAAAATTGAATGAAATATTGAAATACATAAAGCAAGGCTAGTTTTCAAAAGATACAAGAAGCAACATGGAAGATATTATGCAGAGACATTTGCGCCGGTAGTGAGGATGGAGACAATTTATACAATGTTCTCAATTTCTGTGCAACATAAATGGAAAGTGTATCAAATGGACGTAAACTTAGCGTTCTTGAATGGAGTGCTGAAAGAGGAAGTATATGTTGTGAAACCACCTGGTTATGAGGCAGAAGATCAAGAAGACAAGGTATATAGGTTGAGGAAAACTCTTTATGGGATGAAGCAACCACACATGCATGTTATAGCAAGATAGATGCTTACTTGATGTGTTATGCTCCTATACCAATAGGTGTCATATTTCATGATTGACTTGATGAGCTATGTAATATGTTCATACCTTTTCTTGTTGCAAAGGTTTCCATATTTTCAAAAAATAAAAAAATTTAAAAAATGTAAAGAGGGTATACCCTAAAAGAAAAATCAAAGGGTGAAAAAAGAATAAAATGGTCAAAAAAGTGAAACAAATGAACCCCAAACAAAAATAGACCAGGAAAGTGTGCAAGTCTAAATGCCACTACTATTTCATTTTCTGTAATAAGCAATTGTGTGCAGTTTGTCAAACTTTTGCCACAATTTATGAGGAGTCAAACTGTTTAAACTTGACTCATTCATTTTTCAATTTCATGTTGTAGAATAGAGAATAAATATCTGACCAAACAGTTTAATCTTGGCAGATAAGTAGATAGGTAGAGTTAATAAAAGGTGCTCAATAGTTTAATCTGAGCCCTTGGATGTAATAAGGTTAGAACTAGATAGATTTCCATATGTAAAAGAAAAAGTGTGATAAGGGTTTGCCAGTCTAAGTGCACCCTAATAAAGAAGAAAAAATGGTAGAGTAAAGTAGGTAGGGTAGGTAGATAATGTTGCAGAATTACATGTGATGATCAATGGCTTTAGATGTGTGAAATCTTTTATTTTCATCACAAAGTGCAAAGGCAGACACTCCACTGGAAGAATTTCAAAGCAAAACAAAGTCAAATTATTAACTTCCCCTCTCATTTTCCCTAAACATTTCACTAATTTCCCCCTAAGTACTAAGGCATTTGAAGATTAGAGGGGCTCAAGGCATTTCCTTGACTTTTGGAGGGACCGGACCCTTGACCCAATAATTGGAAAAAACCTAAGTACTTAAAATCATTCATCATCACACTCGTTTACTTCAAAAAATTCTTTTCCTAAGTAAAATCCCATTTTACTTTGGAAAATCATGAGATATTTCA
>CM076580.1:236537730-236765332 GCA_034641835.2 Pinus albicaulis
TCAAAATTTGATAAAACCCCTGTTTCAATACTGCAAACCGATTTTTTAAGGAAAAATTGAATTTATGTTAGTCTTTGCAGACCTTATAAGACTTTGAATTTGCCTAGAAATCCTTTGCAGGTAACCCAACCCCTTTGTGCCCAATTTGAATCAATTTTAGTTCAATATTTACTGAAAGAAGTAGAATGAACCCTTGTTTCTCATTTCATAAACCTGTAAGAATTTGAAGAATAGTTGAAAGCTAAATTTAAAGGTTGAAATCCAAGAAAAAAACAAGCTGTGCCTACTTTTATTCAAATAACCTCTGTCAAAGTCAAGAAACACTTCTGTAAATAATTCAAACTTACAGAAGAGTCTAAAAAAGTCCAAAAAACAGAGTTTTAGTAATCCATAAAACCTAAAAAATGTCAAAATCCAATCCAGCTATGTCCTCCAAGATGACAATCATTGTAAATCCTCTACAGCCTCCTGTTGTAGACATTGAACACACACCTTTAGCAGATGTGGATTATAAAATAGCAGACCCAGTAGTTGAATTTAACTTGTTAGACTTCCACTACTGGAGTCTTGAAAAGTCATTAGATTAGGTTGAATTTGGGAGTCAAACCTACCCAAATATGTTGTTCCACTCACACATCAATGCTCAAAGGTTATTAGTTGTGTCAGAGCTATTATTCACCTGAACAAAAAGCAATGGTGAATGCAAACAAAGAGGTACTGTTTACAATTACTGCTGAGTCAATAAACCAGATGCTACAACTCAAACCTGATCCCAAAGCAGTTCCTTTGTCAATAGAAGCACTTACAAAGTTGTACATTGGTCTTGATTTTCCCAAAAGGTTTCAGATATTTCAAGTGTTTATGCCTTTACATGTTGAAATTCCACAAATCAACCCTCCTTATTCTACTTCAAAGTTTCCAGAAGGGTCAAGGCATGTCATATCCATGTTGTCATTTATCTTAGGATACTTTACAGATGAACATATAGATGAGTAAATCCTAGGTTTTTTGTCTACCTTTGCACCAGGACAATCTCCTTCTGTCATTTTCAATTATGCTGAATACATAGCTGATAATATCGACGATCAGCTTGTCAAATTTCCAACTGAAAGAGTATTTAGATATACATCCTTTCTTTTCCATATGTTCTTATATTTTCAAGCAGACAAGTTTCCAATAACACTCCAGAAGCTTGATATAGAAGAAAATCCACTTTCAGTCATCTTTTGGACATCTTTGATCAGAAAAGAGTCCACAGAGTTCAATTTTATAGAGTTTACAAATTACTTTGCCCACCCATTGATAAATATGTTGACAGATCGGGAACAACTAAGAATTAGTGATGAAATGAAGAAAGTTCTACAACTATCAGAGCAGACTAGAACTGGAGATTGGTACTTATATGAAAAACATATAGAAATCAGAGTTTTTGGGTCTAATCTTTTACCCTACAAACTACCTAAATATGTGCCAATGAGATTTTTTTCCTTGGAGTACGTTAGGAAAATCTTAAATTCAGATTCTATCAACTTCCTAGCAACTAAAAAGAAAACCCAATTTAAGTTGAAGAATCAGGTGGGACCTTTTATTTGTAATCACAGAGATGCAGGAACAGAAGCAACCAAACAGTTACTTGAGTACATATTTGAAGAGAGCTTCTCATGGAACTATGATCCACAAGGAATATTAAGCAAAATGAGGGTTGTGTGCAAACTAACGCCTTATATTCATGAGAAAAAACCAGAGATTGAATAATATGTCAATCAAACTGAGTGTCTAGAAAAAAATTTGGTAGATGTAGTTAAACAAGGTGATACTAGTCACACCTTGCAAACTACAAATCCAGGAGAGAAATCTACTAAAAGAGTCAAAGAAGAAGCTACTTACATTGCTGAAACAACAACTGAAACAAGGTTTAAACTAAGATACAATAAAAAGCCTAAGATCAATCCAGTTGATAAAGAGAGAGTGACTATTGAGGTAGAAGACACAGATGTTCCAGTGACAAATACAGATGCTGCTACAGTCATTACAAATGAGCGAGCCATAGAGAATTTAAATGAAGAAAACCTTGATAATTCAAATACACGGGTAGTAGAGAAGCAACTGAATATGGAGGCATCCTCCTCAGAGAAAATAGATGAAAAAGATCTTGACATCAGGGAAAAATATAAGCAAATTAAGACAAAGAATGAAGAGATAAAAAATGAGATTTATTCTCAATATTTGAATCAAACACCAGGTGTCCAAAATAGACTTTTATCAGCTTTTGACTATTCAAATAAAAAGTTGATTATGTCAGTGCTCCAACCAACAATTAAGACTCCGAAGACAGTGGTATATTACAAGAAAGTTGATCTTGAAGTGCTAACAGAAAGTATCAATGCACTAGATCAAATTGAGTTTCATAGGCAAAGTTCAGAGATGTTATATTCTACCATAACTACCAAGGCTATGAGTGTCCAAAAAATTCAGAATACAATCATAAACATGAGAGATCAAATGAAAGTTGACAAAACTTCCTCATATGCTAAAGATCTTAAGATTAAGTCTTCAGAAGAGTTGGTTATTTAAGTTGGATATGATCCTGCAAATGTCAAAGTTGTAGAGGAGTTAGTGAAGTAAAAGAATGTTGATATTGTAGCATTAAGGAAATAGCTCAAGCTTCCACCAACTAAACATCCTCAAGCCAAAGAAATTGTAGAAGAGCAAAGTCAGAAAGATGGCATGATGAACTTAATTTTTCAATTATCAGGACAGATCAAAGAGATGAAAATTTAAATGGACAAGCTTGTCCATGAAAGAAAAACTACAAAAGCACAAGAAGCTCCTATAGGAATTCCCATGGTTACTACAACTGTGCTTTCAACTCTAGCAAAAGTAGTTGGCACCAAAAGTACCATTGGCTACTGCAGTGCTAGTGACATCATTCACAACTTCAGCTACAAAATCATCTACTACTGTAGCTCAAAATTATGATGAGGCTAATAAACTAGTTAAATCCATGGAGGAAATGACACTACAAACCAATGATATTAACAGATTGAAAATCTTGAAGACAAAGAAGTTAGCCCAAATCAATGCCAAAACTCATGAGCAAAGGGTTAATAGGTTAAATATTGAACTGAAAAATCTACAAAAGGATTTAACCTTGAAGGAGCCAATGTCATATGTGAGAAATTAGCTATGGAATAAAATCATTGAAGCCATCAATGATGTTTGGCCATCAATCGAAATAATCTATGAGCAAAAGGATTTGCTAAAAGCAGCATAAGTAGAGATTTAGAAAACAAAAGATGAGCTAGGTGCCAAACCTGAGCAGGCCCTAAAATTAATTTAATTTCTAAATAGTAAAAACAAGCAAGAGTTGGAAGAAATAGAAATCACTAATAGGACAGAGACAATCCTTGAAATAAGGAAAGTCATTTCAAAGAAGAATCTGATGAAACAACTTGAAAAAAAATGTGCCAACATGAACATAGCCATAACCAAGTTTATGGTTAAGTTTGAGATTTTGAGGCAAAGAGGTTTGAATAAAATTTTGGTCATAAATGATAAATTCATGCCACAGGAGGAATCCAACAAGAAAATTAGAGATCATGCAAAAGAGTAGGTGAAAAAGACAGAAGGACAAGGAATTCCCACATGAAGGTTTTACACAGAAGTATTGAAGATTTGTTTTATCTACAACATGAGATAAAACACTTATTTGTCTTAAAACCAACATTTTCCAGATACACTGAGGTAGATGAGAATTTTAGAAAGCTAAAAAAGATAAAAATTCCTGATGAAGAGTCTTGGGAATCACTCGTTGATTTATTGTAAAAGTCAAAATGCAGAGAGAGATAAAAAACAGTTTGCTGATTTTTACAGTCAAAACATAAAATTACAGAAGTAAAACAATTTTGACAAAGTTTAAAGTGTATCAGAGGTAAAGAGTATCAGATGAAAGAGTATAAGATCAGAAGATAATATTTCAACACAGATTTGAAATATCTTTCCCAACAAAGAAGACACCAAGGCAACTAGCTGCACCTAATCCACAAACAATTTTCTATTTTATTTGGATAAATAGGACAACTTGCTAAGTTGTTAAGCAACTGTCCCTATTTTGTTGTAAAAGATATTTTATTTTCCTTGGAAAAATCCTATGATAATTCTAGGATATTTTGTAAACATTTTTGTATATATACTTAATCTTTTGAAGTATTATTATGGAATAATTGTTGAGGATTTCTATAGTCATTTTTGTATTTGAAGACTTTTGTGTTGCAAGTTCGAGTAGCAGACTGGATCAAATTATCTAGCATCATATTTCAGGATTCATGTGATGAGCCATTGAAGTGAAGTACTTTCTACTTATCATTGTTTATCTTCTTTTGTTTTAGATGCATCCATATATGTGTTCCAAATTTGAATGATAAATCAGGAGTATTATTATAGGATTTGTTAAAAGCACCTTGTTTTTACTGTTTATATTTTCTATGTTTTCTGTTATTTTCTAGATTAGAGAACCCTTAATTGCTCCCTCTTTCGAATGACCTCTGTCTACTCCTTCCTTATCCGAATCAAAGAACACTTTGCACTTTATCTCGATTCCAATCACTTCACAAATCAGCGTTCCAAGATCTTCAAAAACTTATCTATCTTGCCCTGGAAATATTTGACTTTTTGACCTTGATCCTAGTCATGTCTGCTTGACTTTTGACTCTTTAGCCCAATGGACAAACATATCTATCACTATCCATCTCACTAATTGATTTTTTCTCACCAAACCAAACCAAACCAAATCAAAACCAATTTGCACAATCATAACTAGCCTAATATCTTATAATCAAAACAAAGTTAAATCTTAAAGAGAGAGCCCTCTCTGAACCATAGGAAGGCTAGATCCTAGAGTTTAAAAATTGGTCTATAGTTACCTCTAGTGTTCTTTGAACTTTAAATCATAATCTCACAACTTAGAGAATTACTACAGTGATAACAGATTCTACGACTGAGAGTCGTAGGGTTTCTAATACAAATTTGGTAGAATTTGCAGCAAGCGAAACAAGATTTTTTCCTTTAATAAGTTTGTTATAAATGTCGATGTGAAAGTCACGGAGTGTCGGAGAAGGAAGGCATGCGAGTGAGAGGGGTTGGCGAATATAAGCAACGGGCTCGATAGGTACAACCTAAGCTGGTAGCTTGCAAGAATAATATGGTAGTGCTCGATTACTACGGAGGGCGTGAGGGTTGATTCGAGAGGGCCACGTAGAGTCTGGTTACACTGCCGCTGGGGTTCTAAGAAAAAAGGTGACAACATTTTGAGGCTGCAAAAAAAATGAGTAAAAGGGTGTTCAATGAGGTTACTTGGCTGCAAAGGAAATGTTGAAGGAGTCTGCCATGAGGAAACAAATAAACGAAATAAATAAATAAGTGTACGAGAAAATAAGAAAAAATTATTTAATTTAATTTTGTCTTTTTAAAATTATTCTCTCATATTTTAATATAAAAATATTTATAAATTATTGTCATATAATATCAATTTGTATTTTTAATAAAACTAATTGATAAATAAATAATGTTAAACTAAATTATTAGATAATTCTTATTTCATAATTAATTAATTAATTAATTAATTCATTAAATAATTTTTAATGGCCATTTTTAACGGCTAATTCTAGAACTGGATGCATCTTTACTATTTAACCTGGCTGGGTAGAACTAGATGCATCTTTACTCTTTAACCTTGTTGGGTAGATTGATTTTATTAGATGGTTCTAAAAATCTACCATAACTCTATTAATTCTAAAGACATTCATAATCAATATGGATCACAAAAGTCTAAGATCAAACATAAAACAAATAATCAAATATTGTTTTGTTAAATACCATCACCAAAAATTAAGAAATGTGATTAACTAATATTGTTTATGTTAACATATATACACTTTAAAACATATATATATATATATATATATGTTTTTACATTTTATTAATATATATAATTTTTTATAATTAAATATATTAAAATATGTTTTTAATGTAATAATAAGTCATTTTAAATTGAAAAATAGGGGAAAAAACAATAATTCATAAAATGGAAATAATAGAAAAGGAAAAGAAAGTATATTAAAAAATTAAATAAAAAAAAATCAACCATAATAAGACATCAACCAATCACCTTACAAATAAATAAATTTAAATAATAATAATAATAATAATAATAATAAAAATAAAAATTTAATTTCCAATGTTAAGCTATAATATAATTTTTTGGTCACAGACGAATTAATACACAGTCAAAGGCAAAACTGAAGCAAAAATCTAATTCAAATCAATTTTTTAAAAATTATATTAAATGAAAGAGCTAACTTTAACTCAAATAAAACAAGCACTTATAACTAATTGGAGTATGAACTGATGACACACATTGTGGGATGATTAATTAAGGGCTTCATTAAAAAAAAATAGAAATGAAAGTGAAAATGTTTTGCTAAAATGTTGCTTTTTGGTGAGTCTCTTACCTCATTAGTTATAATGAAGCTTTGTAACTTTATTTTTTTGGCAGTGTTTGGTTCAAACTAATATGGAGAAACTTAGTTTCAACTTAATTAGATGTCAATTCCAAGAAACTTGTTTTGTACAACCAATTGTCTCCTACAAAGTTCATGACATTTGAACATGATTGATATAGAGTTGAATGCAATTGTGTTTGTGGCAGTGAAGGCATGGGAATATGAATTTTTTTGTATTGTTCTCTCTCAATGTAGCTTGTTTCTTTTGTAGAGAAAAATTGTGTTGGGATGATCTATAATTTGTGATTTAGTATTAAACTAAAATTTCAAATGAAATTGTAAAGAGAAGTTAATTAATATCTATGAATAATTTGTAATAATAATTGTTTTGCTATTAATTTAAAAACTAAATTATAACTAGCACATGGGAATATGAAAAACTTTTATTTTTCTCTCTCAAATGTGGTATGTTTCTTTTGCAGAGCAAAATTGTGTTGGAATGATCTATAGATTTTTTAAATTAAATTGTAAAGAGAAGTTAATTAATAATAATTGTAACTAACATCGTTATATAAATTAAATCACTAGTAATTGTAGATGCGTATCAAAACATTTCTAAGTTCCTAAAACATTTCAAATAGTGAAAAATAAATCATTAAAAAAATTTAAAGTTTAAAATAAATAAAACATATCATTAAACGTTTTCAAAAAAATTCTAAATATTATACATTTGTCTATATTGATTTGTGATTTAGTATTAAATTTTTTGAATTTCACACAATCACTTTGATGGCTTTGAATAAAACCGGGAATAAAATAAGATGGAAAGTTGCGGTATATTAAACCTCAAAAACAAAAATTCAAACATTAAATTTTTGCTAGTAGCGAGACCATCAAAGTAGGATCCCTTCATGTTGGGTATGTGTTATATTCTTTCCACGATTAGTCCCACCTTGTTGTACATCGCGTCGGGCGTAGGCGGGGGGGTCACAGGGCGAAGCCGGTCCCACGCGTTGGGGTCGGGGGCCGGCGCCACGCCCGGGAAATTGTTTTTTGTGCGGACCCACTCATAGGCGAATCCGCCCATGGTTTTGTGCATGGTTTTGCACATGGTTTTGGGGTTCGATGGTTTTCGGCCCCTGGTATTTTTGTAGATCCGGTCAAGGGAACTACGGTTATGTTCTAATCCGGGGTTAATGGATTGGGGTTTATGTATGCTCCGGCATGTATATATATGTGTTGTAACACTAAAAGGAATATAATGAAAAATCAAGCTGGTCGTCCCGATTTGGGATCCGGGGGAAAATCTCTGTGTTTATCTGTTTTATGTTTTATGCTCTTGCTATTGTTTATTTTCTGTTATAAGAATCGTGTGTTAGATATTTACGTTCGGGGTTAAAACCTACATTTGGTATCGAGTTGTTTTCGGCTTCAAGGGGACGCCTTTGTTGTTGAGGGTTTTTTGCTCGGGACTGTGGTAGAACTGCTGTGCGGTGGGAGATGCACGGGATCGATTCTTGCGGTGAAGAATATGGCGAGCGGCGGAAAGATAGAGATCGAGAAATTTAATGGTCGAGTTTTTGAGTTGTGGAAGCTCGAAGATGGAGGATTTGGCTGGTGGATAAAGAGATCGGTGGATCGTGGTAGATCCGAGGTACTAAACCAACGGCAATGTTAGATGAAGGCGGAAGAAATTGGATCGGAAGGCTAAGAGCACAATACGGTTGTGTGTGTCGGATTCGGTATTGTTGAATGTATCGGGAAGCTACGAGCGAAGAATTTGTGGGAAAAACTTGGGACTTTGTACCCGATCTAAGTCTACTGAGTGAATAAGTTGTTCTGCGGAAAAAAGGTTTGCATAACGTTGAGGATGAAAGATGGAGACTCGGTGACGAACGTACGAACGCCTTCAATATTGTGGTAAGTCGAGTGTCGTGCTGTTGATATTAAAATCTCGGATGAAGATAAGTGCATCGATTTGTTGTGCTCTCTACCGGACTCGTGGGACGATCTGGTTTATTGCGATAGGTAGCAATACAACTACCTTGAATTTTGATGACATTGTCTCGGCCTTGCTTTGTCGGAGGAAATGAGATGGAGAAATATGGAGGGTCGGGAATGGAGATGCCTTATCTGTACGAGGAAGGTCCCCAGAACGAAGAAAAAGAATAAGGTTTCGAGTGGGAGATCTAAATCTAGAGGGAGATCTAAATCTCCTGGAAAGTTTGTAAAGGTGTCTTTGAAATGCGGAAAGGAAGGGCACTACAAAAAGGAATGCGGATCTAAAGCTCTGAGAAAGGAAAGGGATGCGATGAAGGTCATACTGCAGAGGCAAAAACCACCTCGGATGAAGGTGGGGATGTGTATTTTGGCTTCTTCTTCAAATACACATGTAGATCATGAGTCATGGTTGATTGACTCGGAGTGCATCCTTTCACTTCACTCCCCATAGGGGAGTGGTTCGCGAGTATGAGAAATATGATGGTGGTGATGTCTTCCTAGGGGATGATAGGAGGGCCATAATCATCGGACGTGGAAAGGTCAAGTTTGAAGTGCTGAGGTGGAAGGATTAGAACACTTCTGGTGTTTACGCATATTCCTGCATTGGCCCGGAAATCGATTTACGTAAGCAAGATGGATGATGCGGGTGTAAAAACAGAGTGTTCGAGAAAGATGCGCAAGATGGTTCGAGGAGCAACGGTATTAATGCGGGGAGTTTCGGACTGGAACTCTGATACAAGCTACAAGAGTAGCATGTTATTGATGGGTGTAACAATTCTATGGTTCACGAAAGTGGAGCGAGAGAAAGCCTGAGTGACATACGGGAGAAAAGACCATGTTATGGCATCAAAGGCTTGGACATATTGGAGAGAAGGGCCTTCGAGATACGCACAGAAATGGTATGGTAGAAGGTATGTCTAATTGTTCTCCGGATTTCGATTTCTTTGAACATTGTGTATATGGGAAGCGAGAGATCGGGTGAGTTTTCCTTCGGGTGCTAAGAGGGCAAACAAGATATTAGAACTTGTGCACGGTGATGTGTTTGGACCTGTGTCAGTTCCATCACTAGGAAAAAGTACTGTGTACTATGTTTCATTCATAGATGACTTCTCAAGGAACACATGGATATATTTCTTGAGGAAGAAATCTGAAGTCTTTGACAAATTTAAAGAATTTAAGGCTGCGAGTGGAAAATCGGACGAGAGAAGAAGATAAAGGCAACGAGAGGACGAGATAATGGTGGGAGAGTTATGCGAGAAGGAATTTGAAGAGTTACTGTAAGAAGTGTGGTATAGCATGCATAGAAGACTACTCCATACACACCTCGGCAAAATGGAGTTGCGAAAGAATGAACGGAGACAACGATGGAAAAGGCAAGAAGCATGCTCGGTGGTGCCCAGGGTTTAGGACAAAGAATGCAGGCGGAGGCGATGGAGGCTGCATGCTATACGGGTTAGACAGATCACCTTCATCGGTGTTGGAGGATAAGACCCCACATGAGGTATGGGACTGGTAGAAAACCTTCTCTTTCACATCT
This sequence comes from Pinus albicaulis, assembly GCA_034641835.2. Classification (NCBI taxonomy): domain Eukaryota; kingdom Viridiplantae; phylum Streptophyta; class Pinopsida; order Pinales; family Pinaceae; genus Pinus; species Pinus albicaulis. The sequence continues at coordinate 236,547,769 of CM076580.1, forward strand.
AAGGGTATTTGGATGTGATGCATATGTACATGTTCCAAAGGAGAAAAGGACCAAGTTGGATAATAAATGTGAAAAGTGCATCTTTATTGGGTATAAGGATGGTTTAAAGGGTTACAAGCTTTGGAACCCGAGAAACAAAGGAAGGTTGTGTACAGCTAGAGACTGTGGTGTTTAGAGAGGTGAAAAATGTTGTTAAACATGAATTCCTACCAAAGGAACTTTGAGAAGATAGAGTTTGAGCTAAAGGAGGATGAATCGGACTCCACGATAGCCAGAAGACTCGAGGAAGATGAAGAGCCACAAACTCCGGCTTTGAGAAGATCGGTTTGGGAAAGAAGGCAACTAGAAAAGTATAGTCCATGCTGCTGCAATTCGGGTTTTGCCCTTAACTATAACTGATGATGAACCCCCAGAGAGCGTCGGGGAGCGGTAGATTCGAGAGGATAGAAAACTGCGGAAGGAGGCCATGGTTGATGAAATGGAATCTTTGCACAAAAACGATGCATGGGATGCGGGTGGAGTTGCGGTGGAAGGAAGCCCATTGGGATAAAATGGGTGTTTAAGAAGAAGATGAATGTAGAAGGCAAGGTGGAGAAATACAAAGCTCGGTTGGTAGCGAAAGGTTATTCCCGGAGTCGTTGGGAATTGATTTTGGTGATATTTTTCTCCTTTCTATTTGCCAAAGTTACTTCTATTCGATTACTTTTATCTCTATTCTTGCTTGCATTTGATTTTGAGATAGAACGAGATGGATGTGAAGACAACATTTCTTCACGAGGATCTAGAAGAGAGATCTACATGAAGCAACTTTGAAGGGCTTTATGGTGAAGGGTAAGAAAGAAGCTGAGTATGCGGAGTTGAAGAAGTCTCTGTATAGGGTTAAAACGAGTCACCAAGGATGTGGTATCGAGAGGGTGATACCTATATATGGGGACTTGGCTTCACTAGAAGCAAGGAGGATCATTGTGTTTATTTTAAATTAATTGGTGACCATGTTATTTATTTGGTCTTGTATGTGGATGATATGTTGTTGATTGGAAATGACAAAGAAATTATCCAAGATTTGAAGACAAGCTATGTTCTCCAAATTCGACATGAAGGATGCGGGTGCTTTCAAATTATATTTTGGGCATGGAAATTAAGAGAGATCGGGCGAAAGAAGAGCTACGGTTAAATCGGAAGGAAGTATGTCGAGACTATATTGCAGAGGTTCAATATGCGGGATAGTAAACCGGTGAAGGTTCCTATTCTTGTAGGGTGTAAAGCTTTGTCTAGCGAGCAGTGTGTCCCAAGACACGAAGAAGAGGAGTATATGTCCCCGGGTGTTCCATATGCAAGTGCGGTGGGTAGCTTGATGTATGCGATGGTACGTACTAGACCCGGGACATTGCACATGCGGTGGGAGTATTGAGTAGGTTTATGTCAAACCCGGGGGAAGGAGCATTGGACGGCGGTGAAGCGGGTTTTCGGATATTTACGTGGCACTAGTGATTATGGCTTGTGCTACCGGGGGAAGACCAGGGATTGGAAAGAATGTTGGACATTCGTGGTTTTGTTGATGTAGGGTAAAGTCGGAGATACGGACCAAAGAAGATCTACAAGTGGGTATGTGTTTAGCCTATTTGGAGGCGCGATCGATTGGATGAGTAAAAGGCAGGTTTGTAGTGGCTCTTTCAACTACAGAGGCGGAATACATAGCGACCACTCATGCAAGCAAAGAGCGAGTTTGGTTGCAAAGAATTGTGTTAAAGTATGGGGTTAGTACAACAAGCTATAAGGATGGGCTGTGATAGCCAAAGTGCAATTTTTCTTGGCTAAGAACCACAGCCTATCACTCAAAGACAAAGCACATTGATGTTCAATATCACTTTGTTAGAGATATGGTTGAGGCTAAAAGGGTGTTGTCTGATAAAGGTGGACACTTTGAAGAATGTTGCGGATGCATTGACGAGAGTACTGTGAGCACTCAGAAGTTCTCTTGGTGTAGAGAAACAATGGGTGTTGAAGAATTGGGCCAATAACTAACGCTCTCTGTGGCCCCATTTGTGGAAAAGAAAACAACAAGTGGGAGAATGTTGGGTATGTGTTATATTCTTTCCACGATTAGTCCCCACGCGTGTTGTATGTTGCGTCGGGCGTAGGCGGGGGGGGTCACGAGGGGCGAGCAGTCCCCCACGTTGGGGTGCGGGGGCGGCGCCACAGGCAAAATTTGTTTTTTGTGCGGACCCACTCATAGGCGGATCCGCACCATGGTTTTGTGCATGGTTTTGCGCATGGTTTTGGGGTTCGATGGTTTTCGGGCCCACAGTATTTTTTGTAGATCCCGGGGTCGAGGGAACTACGGTTATGTTCTAATCCGGGGTTAATGGATTAGGGTTTATGTATGCTCCGGCATGTATATATATGTGTTGTAACACTAAAAAGGAATATAATGAAAAATCAAGTTTGGTCGTCCCCGATTTGGGATCCGGGGGAAAATCTCTGTGTTTATACATTTTTTATGTTTTATGCTCTTGCTATTGTTTATTTTTACGTTATAAGAATCGTGTGTAGATATTTGCATGTTCGGGGGTTAAAACCTACACTTCAAACAAAATATGGAACTTCAAAGTGGGATCTATAAATGTCAAGGAATCTCAAAGTGGGATCCTTCAAACAAAATATGGAACTTAAAAGTGGGATCCTCTCAAACAAAATATGGAACTTCAAAGTGGAATCCTTTAACGTGTGAGACCAACAAACATTAATCACAAACACACACCGAAAAGAATAAACAAAAAAAATAATCTTCAATTCAAGAAGATTAATTTCTTGAATTCTTGAATTTAATTTCTTGTTATAAGATCAATTTCTTGAAATGAATTATAAAAAAACTATGCTTAAATAAAACAAATACAATAAAGTTAGGAAAAAATGCTCATGAGATCCTACAAATTAGTAAATATACATCAATAAAACTTTCTTAATAAAAATTAGGAAAGAAGTGTTCACAAGATCCTAAAAACTAATAACTAATTATCATAATAATTATTAATTATAAAAAGCTATGTGTAAACAACAAAAACAAATTATGATTAATGTAATTGAAATTGAAAATAGAGAAAAAAATAATAAAACTAAAAAAAATATTATGGAGAAAATATTTTTTAAATTTTTTTTCTTATTTAAAAAATTTTCATACTGACCATAGAAAAAGACAAAAAATTTAAAATATGGAGAAAAAAATTGCAATTCATGAAAATAGAAATAATAGAAAAAAGAAAAAAAAGAAATCAAAGAGTTAAATAAAAAGGAAATAAAAATAAAAACAAATAATTATCTTGCATGTAAAGCGTACCTATTCGAAAACGACTTTCCTAAATAGTACACGTGTACTATTATGCACCCTTGATTTGAATGTTAGATTATTCAAATAAACTCTACCACTTACGATTAAATACGGTTAGATAAAATACGATTATTAACAAGTTACTGAAAAGAACTTCAAACCATGACTCTTCACCTTCATGAGACAACTTCTTGATTTCTCTTCCCGGTGAACACGGGAATGGTGGATGAAGCCACTGAAATTTGCACTACGGTAACATGCTCCACGCTCGAGATTGATGTCGTTTATATGCGCTCTCGGCACTCGGTTACTCCTCCAAGGAAATCAAGGTTTACGAGACCGGATGGCCTTCGAGGGTGACTCGGACGAAGTATTCAATTTTTAATCCTCTTTCCACTTTAATTTTCCATTTTTTGAAGTTACTATCTTTGTTTTCCCAAACGGAAGGAGATGTAATAGGAAGGAGATGCATTATTACGGCACATTTTTCCTGTACATCTACCTCCAGGTCGTGGTTTTCGAGTCTACGATCCTTGTTTCTTCAATTCTTTTTAGGGCTTTAAGGCGGAGAACACGAACTTGAACCCTTGAATTGTTGCTTCTATTCTCGATCAACAAAAGATCGGGCCAATAACGACCTACACGGTCATGTTGTGAGAAAGCTTTACGAGTGTAATTGTAGATGGAATCGGTCGAATTTGTCCCAATTCCTTTGAAATAGGGGGTGTTGTGCGGGCGTTGGCCACATTCCGGAGTTTCTATCCCTTGGCTCAACAAAAAAAGGTAGCAATAGATGTATCTTTGAATGCACAAATATTGGTTGTACAAGCTGGTTTGATTCTTTAAGAGAAACGACATCAATTTTTTCGGCCGGAAGTTTGTGTGTTAGAAGGCTAAATTTAGCATCCTTATATATAGAAAATATTATTGAATAGTCTTAGTTTTTTAAGTTTCTGTGGTTGTGCGATCAATCGGTGTTCCAAGCTTTGTGCTTTATGATAAGTTACAAAGAACTTCAAACCCGAACTCCAAAACTCCTTGCCTTCGTGAGACAACTTGATTTTTCTTCTAGCTAGAACACGAGAATGGTGGATGAAACCACGAATCTGCACTACATTAACATGCTCCACGCTCGAGATTGATGTCATTTGATTACCAGCGCTCTTGGCACCGGTTACTCCTCCATGGAAATCAAGGTTTCAGAGACCCGGATGCTTTGTTGAAATTTGATGTACGGAGGACATAGTGGTTCCCTAAGGCTTTGATCTTTGGCTCTGGGGAAAAGTGTCCAAAAAGAATTTAATTTTTCTCTTAAAGTGACTTTATAATTTTTATAAAGTCAAATCTAATTTTAAAGTGACTTTAAGTGATAAAGTTACTAAAGTGACTTTATAAAGTTATAAAGTCAAATCTAATTTAAAAAGTGACTTTAAGTGATAAAGTTACTAAAGTCTAATTTTAAAGCGACTTTAATAAAGTCAATGTGAAAATTAGAAAGGAAAAGTGACTTTGGAAATAAATGACTAAGTGGAGTCTTTATTAAAGTGGGGTGAATTAAAAAATAGAAAGTGAGATTTAAATGAGCATTTAATCTTAGCCCTAGATCTCAATCTATTTCAACCATTGGATTTGAGGGGATTTCCCAAAAAGTCACTTAGGGTTAGGTTAAAGGAGAAAAAGGAGAGAAAATATCATTCATTCTTTCATGTAGCTGGATTGAGAGAAGGGAGAAGCAAGAGAGCAAGGGAGATTTACTGAGCGGTGAGGGAGAAGGAAGCTGGCCCTGTGGCACACATTCCAAGGCGGCATTTCGGCTAGACATTTCGGCAAAATTTGTACGAGTGAGAGTTAGCTTTGCAATAATGAGCGATTATTACGGCACGATTTTCGAGAAAAGGTGGCGGTACGACGGACCAGTACAACGGGTTTGCATAGAAATCGAGGAGCGAATTTAAGGGAGGCCGTACGATGAAAGTGCATTTGTGCCTTGGCATGCATTTCTAGGCAGAAATTTGTACGGTCGTACAACTATTTTTACGCACGAAATAGAGAAAATGCGTACGTGATTTTTGGGCGGCTTACTGCACGCTTTTCTAGAGCGGTGCCGTACAATAGCATTTAGTGAAATTTGGCACGAAAATCGAGGAGGACGTACAACATTTATTGTTGTTCTATTTTTGCTGTGTTGCACATTTTTTCGAGGCGGTGGTTAAGCACGGAAAACGAGATAAGTTGTAAAAGTACGATTGTCTTGATTTTTTGTCGATAATATTTCTCTCACTATAAAAAACATTTTCCCGGAAATAAGGAGCTTTCAGTTTGGTTTTCCCCAAGAGTTGTAGGGGGGTTTTTCCCGGGGTCATGTTGACCAAAAATATATGTGTCAAAATGTGTGAATTAAAGCATTTTTTATGTGTCTTGATATTTATTTACGCATTTTCCGACGATGCCGTAATTTTTCCCGAGAATTTGTGTTTTTAGAGCAAAATTTATTTTCCCGAAGCTTGTTAAATGTATGAATATGGGAAAGGGCATTTAACTATTTTTGGAGTAATAAGGTGAAACCCAAAGGCGGGGGTGGGAAAACGAGAAAGGCTACTACATGGTATCGGAGCTTGAGTCTGAAAAGAGCGATTTGGGACGACGAGGGAGAAAAATATAACTCTACCCTCGATTTTCACTCGAGAAAATTCCGGCAAAGTGAGATTTTTCACGAAACATAATTTTTACCTTTACTACGAGCGAGTGCTATTTTTTCAGTTTTAGGACAACGAAGGATGTCTTTGGGGTAAGAAGGTGGAGGATAGGTTGGATGGGCATACCAATTACGGTGTTTGGAAGGAGAGAATGTAGAGTATCTTTGAGGAGGCGGAAGTACGGGACATAATGGTGCATACGCGACGAACCACCGTGAATAGTGCCCTACTTGATGCTACTCGGTTAGCGACATATAATTAAAAGAACAACAAGGGTAAGAGGCGGATTCTAGACGGAATCAAAGACCATTGCACATTCCTCATGTGAGAGGAAAGAGAAATGCTCATGAGATGTGTGGACTGACATTGACCAACCTCTACTAGAGTGCACCAATGAGCAGGAAAATGGTCATGAAGGAGAAGGCAGAAGAACATTAAGATGGGTAAGGCTGATAGTGCGAGCTCGGATATCTCACAAAGATTACTAATGTGAGAGATGAGTTGGCGGTGATTGGAGAGGTCATTCCACGTGAGTTGGTGCGGATTGCGATGAATGGCCTCCCCGATTCATGGATGAACTTTGCCGATGGGGGTTTGTGCACATGAGACCCTTTCCACATGGGGAGAGGTTTTGGGATGATTGCATTCGAGACGGGGAGATCGGGAAAGGTCGGCTTGAGGCGGCCAGCCGGTTGAACGACGAGGATGAGGATGTAGCAGTTTTGTTGGCGGGGTCGCGAGAAAGGCAAAGGGAAGACGCGGAGACTTCCACAAGCAATGGTGGGGGCAAAGGAAAAGGTAAAGGTAAACGAAGGATAACACACGGGAAGGACTATTCCCAAGGTGAAGTGTTGGAATTGTCAAAAGATGGGACATATGCGGTTGTGTGTCCGAGAGAAGAAGAGAAGAAGGGGAAGAACCCGAGCATGGCGAGGCGTCGGCGAAGGGATTGAGAATTTGCGAGATCGTTTTGGCGGGAGTTTGGGTTCATTGCGTGGCTGAGTCCTCTAGTGCGAGATTATACGCTGCCATAGGAGGTTCGAGAGGAGCATGCTTTTCCCTCGATTAGCGGAGCATCTTCGGAGTATACGAGTATGTGGACGGTGGGAGCTTCACGTCACATGCCAGCGGGGAGTCGTGAGTACTTCACGAGCTTTCGGAAAGTGGCACGTATAGAGGTAGTACTCGGTGATGACGAGTTGTTAGAGCGATCGGTGTGGGAACATTGACATTTCGAGAGGGAGTACTAAAGCCTCCCTTGAGAAGTGTCGAGATGTTCTTTATGTGCCGAGGGGATGAGGGAAGAACCTCATATCCATCTCGACTTTGGAGAGATAGAGGATGTGGTGCTTGTTCGGGGGAGGACATGTGTTGATGTATCTGGGGCACTCCCAGTCGATTCGAAGCTAGAGTGATAGGTGTACGCCATGCAAAGGTGTACGAGTTTGCACATTCAGCCCCTTTTGGCATTGAGCGATCGTCGATGACCAAACGCTCGCCGGATTGCGAGTTGTGTGAGATTTGACAGCGGGATGGGGGCACATGTATCATGGAGCCTTGAGGGACTTTGCGAGAGATCACTACGAGGTGTGCTGATTTCGATGCTTGATCACTTTGATACTTGCGAGGAGAGATGTGCGATGGGCAAGTTTTCCAAAATCCCCTTTTCCCCGAGCGGTGACGGCGGAGAGCGACTTGGATACTTGATTGGATTCATTTTTCGATGTGAGCGGTCGGATGTCTCATGTTTCCTTGAGTGGATATGAGTAATATGTTTTATTCATTGATGATCACTCCCGAGGAGGACATAGATTTATTTCTTGAAGACCAAGGCGAGGTCTTCGAGCGGTTATGGAGTTCAAAGCTCTTGTGGAGACACGGGACGAGGTCGGAAGATCAAGTCCACGAGGGTCGGACAATGGTGGAGAGTACACCCTTGGAGAGTTTGTTGACTATTGTGCGAGGAGGTAGGCATTAGGAGGGAGTTTCCCTTTGTTCCTTACAACCCCCGGCGAACGGGGTTGCGAAGAGGAAGAACGAGATCCATCGGAGAGGGGGCTGCCAAAGCCATGTTGCATGATCGGGGAGTTGCCATTGTTTTTGTGGGCGAGAGGCACCGCAACACGACGGTTTATTTGCGAACGAGGGAGTCCACATCGTGCCTTGGGGCACATGACTCGGAGGAGAGCTTTTCGGAGAAGAAGCCTAATGATTGGTCATCTGGTATCTTTGGGTGTATCACATACTCCTACATACCCAAGGAGAAGAGGACCAGAGCTAAACGACCCACCGCGAGAGAAGAGGTATCTTTGTGGGCTATAGTGAGACCTCAAAGGCCTTTCGGTTCACATTCACATGCATAGAGGAAAGTTTTTGTCGGGGTGGGATGTGAAGTTCGAGGAGGGACGGGGCCTTTGGGAGGTCACGGGAGTTAGAGTATCTGGATCGGCGAGACCCTCGGCGAGCGGTTGAGTCGAGTCACGGGGATCCGGTGGGCGAGAGATCGGGGAGGATCGCGGAGGTACATCTATGACGATGTCGAGGTCGGTCGAGTGGGGCGGTGGCTCGTGGGAGAGTCGAGAGGGGTGGTGCTACGGCGGGCGGCATGCGGGCCGATCCACGGAGAGCGAGTTCCGCGAGAGTCCCGCGATGGACGATTCACATGGTACCTCAGCTTCTACGGAGTTCGAGGTGCGAGCGAGGAGGACAACGAGGACGAGACGGTCGGGAGTTTAGGCTCTGAGTGTTGAGGAGGAGGGTTTTATTCTCCGAGCGAAGTGTGCTCGAGGTGAAGAGGAAGCCCAAGTGGCTTCGGAAGGGACACCTTGAGAGATGCCACATGCGATTGCACGAGCCTAAGAAAGGCTGACGGTCGAGAGAGCGAGATCACACGAGAGGGTTTTGTAGCTATATGGCAATGGCTACCGGCATCCTTGACTGCGGAGCCTTCTAGCTATGAGGGAGCGGCTAGCCGGTGTCACGGAGAGAGGCCATGCGGGAGGAGTATTCTTCTATCATGAAGAATGATGTTTGGGAGGTGGTGCGCGTGAGGGCAAATCCGTGGTTACTTCGAGATGGCTTTACAAGGTAAAGCATGCGCAGAGATGGCGACATTGAGAAATTCAAAGCGAGGTTTGTGGCTAGGGGTTCTCCCGAGGTGGGGAGTTGATTATGAGGGACGACCTTCGCTCCGGTGGCTCGATATACTTCGATCCGCTCCATTATATCGATAGCGACGAGAGATGGGTTGGAAGATCCACCGGATGGATGTGAAGACCGCATTTCTCAATGGCTTCATATAGGAGGAGGTGTACATTGAGCGGCACGGGGATTTGAGGGTGCATGGGAAGGAGTCCCATGTGTGCGGTATTGAAGAAGGCCCTTTATGGGATTGAGTAAGCTCCCGAGCTTGGTACTCAGGGATAGATACATACTTGCGAGAGAAGATGGGTTTTCAAAAAGAGTGAGCGGAGATCAAGACCTTTACTATATTGTGATAGGTGAGGAGCCTCTCATTCTAGTTACGTATGTGGATGACTTGGTCATTACGAGTCTGCAAAGAAACTCATGAGAACTGATGAGAGATCTTGCGAGGCGGAGTTTGAGATGAAGGACATCGGCTTGATGCATTACTTTTTTGGGTTTGGAGGTGTGGCGGGGAGGAGGGGCATTTCTTCTGCGAGGGGGAGAGTATATTGTGGATATCCTTAGCGGTTTCCACATGGAGGATTGTAAACCCATGTCGACACCGATGATCACCAACTAGAAGAAGCTCCATGCTTCGGATTCAGAGAGTTGGTGGATCCCACATTGTACAGAGCAGGCGGTGGTTCCTTGATGTATTTGGTCAACACTAGACCGGATATTTGTTTTGCGATCCAACACGATGAGTCGAGTTTATGTGTGAGCCTAGGAAGGTTCCTTTGGGTGGCCCGACAAAACACATTTTGCGATACTTGCGAGGGAGCCGGTGGATTATGGTCACGGACTACGGGCGGGGGGGGATGGAGTGAGATTGGCGAGGTTACCTACGATTTTTGATTGGGCGAGGTTGTGCTTACGATAGGAAGAGCACTTCGGGGTGTTGTTTTGGGTTGGGTTCGGTAGTAGTGTCATGGTTCGGTGAAAAGCGACGGTCGGTAGCATTGAGTTCGGCGGAAGCGAAGTATATGGTAGCCGGTCCTAGCTAGTTGTGAGGCCATACGGCTTCGCAAGATGTTGTTTAGCTTATTTGGTCGACCATTGAGACCTTCGGTCGATTTCTTGTGATAATCGAGTTGCATTAAACTCACGGAGAATCATAGTGTTTCATGACGAGGTCAAAGCATATCGGGATCAAATATCATTTCATCGAGAGACTATGTTTAGAAAGAAGGCTTTGTGAAGCTTGAGTATATTCCCAACGATGAGCGAGGTTGCGGATATTCTTACCAAAGCCTTACCACGGAGGCAAGCATGTCTACTTCGGAGAGACGAAGATGGGTGTGGTGAGGAACACTTTCCCCTCGGTAAGAGGGAGTGTTGAAATTTGAGTGAGCTCTTGGGAGGATGAGGTGGTTCCCTAAGGCTTTGATCTTTGGCCTAGGGGAAAAGTGTCCAAAAAAAGAATTTAATTTTTCTCCTAAAGTGACTTTATAATTTTTATAAGAGTCAAATCCTAATTTTAAAAAGTGACTTTAAGTGATAAAGTTACTAAAAGTGACTTTATAAAGTTATAAAGTCAAATCTAATTTAAAGAAGTGACTTTAAGTGATAAAGTTACTAAAGTCTAATTTTAAAGTGACTTTAATAAAGTCAATGTAAAATTAGAAAGGAGAAAAAGTGACTTTTGGAAAATAAATTGCTAAGTGGGTCTTTATTAAAGTGGGGGTGAATTAAAAAATAGAAAGTGAGATTTAAGTGAGCATTTAATCTCGAGGCCCTAGATCTCAATCTATTTCAGCCATTGGATTTAGGGATTCCCCAAAAGTCACTTAGGGTTGGGTTAAAGGAGGGAAATGGAAAAGATAATTCATTCTTTCATGGGCAGATTAGAGAAGGAGAGCAGAGAGCAGGTGCAGGTAGTGAGGAGGAGGCAAAACGGCACACATTCCAAAGCGACATTTCGGTGAACACTTTTATGGAACTATCTGGTGAGTTTGCACGCGATGAGGCGGATTATTAGGCACGATTTGAAAAGGTGGCGAAGTACGACAGCCGTCTGACGAGGTTTGCACAAAATCGAGGAAGCGGAAATTTAAGGAGGCCATACAACAAGTGGGTGTGCCTTGTACACATTTCTAGGTAGAAATTGTATGGCAGGTACAAGCTTTCCTTCTACCTTAAATTGAGAAAACGTACAACAAATTTTTGGGCATTTTAGCTTTGCTAGTAAGGTCATTAAACATTGAAGGTAAATTCAGCACATAAATCGGAGGAGGTACATCATTTATTAACGTGTTTTTGTTGTTTGCACATTTTCCGAGGCGATGATTAAGCACGGAAAACGAGATAAGTTGTAAAGTCTGTTTGCTGATTTTTTTTGCTGAATATTTCTCTCACTGTAAAAAGCATTTTCCAGAAATAAGGAGCTTTCGAACTGGTTTTCCCCAAGAGTTGTAGGGGGTTTTTCCAGGGTCATGTTGACCAAAAATATGTGTCAAAATGTGTGAATGACTGTTTTATGTGTGCTGATATTTATTTCTGCATTTTCCAGCATTCTGTAATTTTTCCAGAATTTGTGTTTTCAGCAAAATTTATTTTCCGGCTTGTTAAATGTATGGATATGGGAAAGGGCATTTATGTTTTAGTGTGAGGTAGTGAGCAAAATTAGAGAAAAAGAACCGAATGGCCTTCTAAGGGCGACTCAGACGAAGTATTCAATTTTTAATCCTCTTTCCACTTTAATTTCCAATTTTTGAAGTTACTATTGTTTTCCCAATCCGGAAGGAGATGTAATAGGAAGGAGATGCATTATTACGATATGTTTTTCCTCCACATCTACCTCTAGGTCGTGGTTTCGAGTCTCTGATCCTTGTTTCTTCTATTCTTTCTAGGGCTTTAAGGTGGAGAACACGAATGCAAACCCTTGAATTGTTGCTTCTATTATAAATCAACAAAATATCGGGCCAACAATAGCGTACAAGGTCATGTCGTGAAAGTTTTACAGTGTAATTGCAGATGGAATCAGTGAATTTGTCCCAATTCCTTTGAAACAGGGGGTGTTGTGCAGGCGTTGGCCATATTCCAGGTTTCTATCCCTTGGCTCAACAAAAAAAGGTAGCAATAGATGTATCTTTGAATCCACAAATATTGGTTGTACAACTGGTTTGATTCTTTAAGAGCGAACAACATCAATTTTTTCGGCCATGTGAATCAAAACAATCCAGTGTACAAAAATTACTTACAGGTTTGCTCTGAGGGCATTCCTCTCAAATAATTCCCTCAGTATCGTGGAAGTTCCATCCACGTACTCGTCCTTTTGAACCTTTGCTGCGTAACTGTTGTACCAATTTTTCCATTCAGGCAGGACTTGTGTGAGTAGATCAGTGAACTCTCTCTTGGCTTGGGCTCTAGGATTATTCTTGAGAGCATTCCATGCTTTTTGTTTTACCTTGAGAGCGTGATCAATTGAAAGAGAGCCATCTTGTCCACTAGGACAAGGGCCATCCAGTGCCTGGGCTTTATAATCATACAACAAAGCTTTAGCTTCTTCAGGTAGGAATTGTAAGGATGCAGAAGGACCTTTGGCTAGGAAGAGCATGGCTCTTTCCCATTCTTCTTCCACCCAGGTTTTTACGTTTTTGGCCGCTGACTATGAGATCCCCTCGATCTTGATAATTCTCCTATTTCCTTCACCCATTTTCCCTAAAACTTATACAATATCAAATCACAGATTGAGAGATTGTATATAGCTCATTTAATGGCTTATTTTTCAGGAAATTTAAATTTAATGGCTTATCTATTTATGAGAGTTTTATCGGTTATCATTTCTTTATTTTGTTTTTGGTTTTCTATGGATGTGTACGATAGTGGGAATATCCAATAATAATAATGTAACGCTCTGTTTGTGGGATAATTATATTATCAGGATTGTTAAAAAATTTAAATTTATTTTTAATTTATTTATTTTGCGTTAAAATATAATTTTTTTAAAATATATATTTTAGTTTAACTTTGTTTTTAATAGATAAATAGTACTTTTTATTGACTATTTTTGGGTTAATTTTATTAATTACGCTGTATATAAAATTTTTATAGGGCATGGATTTTTACAAAATATTTTTCTTCTTTATATAATAATAATTTTCATTATAGAAAAGTACAAAAGATACTTAGTATCAATTATTTTGTCATTATTTCAGCTATAAGTTGGTCATAAGTTGATCAATTAATTATAGGAGTAGAGCAATACTTTTTTTTTTTTGTTTTGGAATAATTGGTCAATTAATTATAGGAGTAGAACAATACTTTTGTTTGTTTTCTAATAATTAGTTGTACATTTTCGTGCTTATAGGTATATTTATTTGGGAATATAATTTTTATAGTTTTAAATTAATTATTAATATTAGGTGAAGAGTAGGGATTTAATATTTAAGAAATATTTCATAATATCTTAGTAATATATATCAATTAAAAGTTGATATTTATTTTTAAAGTAATTATGTATTTTTTATTCTTTTAATTAAAAAAAATATTATATGAAAGTGATTTATGGTTTTTTAGGCATTTGGTATTAATAATCCATAGAATTAGCTTATGGTATTGTAATAAAACTTATTTATATGTTAAGAATCTCCATCATAAATTAGGGTAACTCTAATCTCGTTTCATGTTTTTATGATTTTACTCCTATTAAAGGGAATGTTGGCTGAAATTTCTAATCAAAATAGTTGAATTTGGGTTTATATTATTTAAATGAATATAATATTGGTTGGAATTGAGTTTGAATTTGTATTATATGAATCTAATTTTAGTCTAAAATGAGTTTGTATTATATGAAGGTAACATTTTGATTGTAGTTTCAATGTTAGTTTGTTTTTGTTTTTTTTTAATTTTTTTTTTAATTATTATTATTATCTTCAGTTAATTCTACTATTATGTTTTTATCTACAATATACATATAGGTAAACAAATTTTTGATCAAATTTATGGGAAATTTGGAAATTTTCAATCAAGATACACATTAATATAGCTATATCACTAAGCAACATCCAAAAATAGATATGTCTATTTTATCAATAAGTTCTAAGTAGATGTTAGAGATTTAATTTTCAATATTCTAAAATATTATTAATAGTAGTTATAATTCAAAGTTTAATATTTATCTTCAAAGTTCTGATGCCCTTTTTAAACTATTATTTATTTAATAATAATACTAATAATAATAATTTCCCAATAAACAAGTGTCAAATTTATGAAATATTTGGAAATTTTCAATCAAGATACACATTGATATAGCTATATCACTAAGCAACATCCAAAAATAGATAGGTCTATTTTATCAATAATTTTTAAGTAGATGTTAGAGATTCAATTTTCAATATTCTAAAATATTATTAATATTTGTTATAATTCAAAGTTTAATATTTATCTTCAAAGTACTTATGCCCTTTTTACACTATTATTTATTTAATAATAATACTAATAATAATAATTTCCCAATAAACAAGTGTCATGTAGTATCCCTCTTTCAAAATAACTCCCCTCAATTGCCATTTGAAATATTTTTTTTTTAAATAAAATAATTCATATTTATAAGTTAAATATTCAATTAAATCACATAACATATCACATATATTTTCCTCTATACTAATAACTAGGCTATAAAAAAATCAATTTCTTTATCCAAACAATTCTCCAAACCTATAATTTTTTAAAATAAAATAATTAATATTTATAAGTTAATTATTCAATTAAATCAAAATGTATCACATATTTTTTCCTCTATACTACTCTTTCCTATATTACTGCTGTGCAATTTCTAATTAGTAATTAATAGAAATGGAAGTTACTAAAAAAACTAGAATAAGATCTTAAACAATCATCTTGCAAATAAATAAATTTAAATAATAATAAAAAATAACAAAAAAAATGAATTATCAATGTTAAACTATGGATAAGTGACATAAATTTTTGGTCCAAGACAAATTAATAATCAATTAAAAACAAAATTGAATGTATAACACCATACCAAAAGCAATTATAATAACTCTAACTTAAATAAATCTAAATTAAAGTAATTTTTTTAATTATTATTATTTTTCAAATCTAATCCAATCTAGCTTTAAAATCTAATCTAATCGGAGATAAATAACACCTATTCTAAATAAGATAAAAATCTGACTTAAAAAAATCAAAATTAAAATTCAATAACACCTATTCTAAATAAGATAAAAATCTGACTTAAAAAAATCAAAATTAAAATTCAATAATACCTATTCTAAGTAAGATAAAAATCTGACTTAAAAAAATCAAAATTAAAATTCAATAATACCTATTCTAAGTAAGATAAAAAATTGACAAAAAAAACAAAATTAAAATTAAAATTCAATAATACCTATTCTATTTAAGATAAAAAATGGACTCTAAAAAAATTTAAATTAAAATTCAAAACCTAACCAGCTAAATCTAATATAAATCAAATTAAAAAAAAAAAAAACTTATATTAAATCAAAGAGTTAAATTTAACTCAATTAAAATAACTCTAACTTGAATAAATATAGGTTAAAGATTTTTTTAAAATTATTCTTTAAAAGAAATTTAAAAATTAAAATTCTAACTAGGAATTTTCAAGTTAGATATAATCTAAACATTTGTACTAAAATTTGAAAATTTACAGCAAATAAATAAAATTTAGTTGTGTACCTGATTAATGAATGAATGTTGTGCTGATGATCTCTTTCTTTGCAGTTATTTACTCCCAGGCCAGTATCATGAATCTCTCCCACTAAAGGTATGGGAAAAAGTTAGAATACCTAAACCAAAATGGTTCTCGTAATGATGAATTCTCTTTTTTCACTTATTTACTTTAAATATGATATCATGAATCTCTCCCACTTTACGTAGGATAGAAAAATAAAAAAACTCAAAAGAAAAAATATAAGAGCTAAGGAAGAATGCTAAGGAGCCTTCTAACCCAAATTTCATGTTCATGGGCAAATAAAATACCATGGGAGAATATGAATAGTAATCAAACTTTTGATATGGTTAATATGAAATAACAATAAAATATTCACATTTTGTTAGAAGATTAATTTAAAAAATAAAGAAGTTAAACTAATTTTGAAATTTCTAGAAAAAATAGAATTAATTGTTTTCATTTCACTAACTAATTCATTTACATCAAAGTCGGCCACCACCCCTCCCCCTTTTTGTTGTTGCACTGCATGTGTTAGAAAACTTAATACATTAGAAATAATGCTCCAAATAAATATAATGCTCTGAATAAATGTTGATGTAGACCATCAAACATCATGTAGGTAGGTCTTCACGTTGGTCGATAAGGTGGAAAATGCCTAGTTCAAAACAACCAACAACATGTCCATCTTCAACAAGTGATTAGACACTAACCTAAATAATATAAATTAATCACAAGAAACTTAGTCAATGTTACCAATTTACTTAAGAACCTAACCAAGTGGACAATCTTGCCTTTGTTACACATGCATTTGGGTGAAAACACAAAATATTTCACAAGTCTTCAAAGTTCAAGTAGGTGGATGGTTTTTTTTTTAATATGACGGGAATAACATATAACATATGTATTAATTTCCAAAATCATAAAGTGTATTGAGAGTTTAGTTTTGATTCAACCGACAGATCAAAATGTGGCTAGGAAATTTATTTATTTGCAAAGCCTTGTGAGAGGGAGCTCTTGCTAGTTCCACTTACTCTCACTTCCTAAGTGGTTTCTTTTCTTGAGTTTATTTTTCATTCTTGGAAAACATTCAAGAGGTTATTTTCGAGAAGCCTCCTACAAAGCCAAAAAGAATCTAGAAATTTTCCACGAAGATCTATGTGGACCCATGCAAACTCAGTCCATTAGTTGAAGCTTTTATTTTCTAACATTTATTCATGACTTTAGCAAGAAATTTTGGGTCTATTTCCTCAAAAAAACTAATCAGAGACATGCACAATGTTCAAAGAGTTTAACGTTGTAGCATTTTTTTTTTACTCAGATCACATGGAGGAGGAGAATACAATTTAAAGGAGTTCACAATATTTTGTAAAGAACTGGGTATTAAAAAGTAGTTCACAAATAAATATACTCCACACTAGAATGGAGTGGTTGAATGAAAGAATCACCATTAAGAACATGACAAGGAGTATGCTTAATGTTAGAAATTTGCTCCATTTTTTTGGAAGAGGAGAAAAACTAATCAAGTAGGATGATGGACCAATAATTGATTCAACATTGTATATGAGGCTTGCAAACAACATCATTTACCTTACCACAAGTAGACCTAATATCATGTATGCAATTAGTTTTATTTCTAGATATATGGAGTCTCCTTAGGACACTAATTGAAAATTTGGAAAAATAATTCAGGTATATTGCTGGAACAATTAACTATGGATGGTGGTACACAAGTTCTAATGAAAACATGCTTACAAGATACATAAACAATTATTTTATTGGTAGTATTGATAATAGAAAAATACCTCAAGACAAGCTTTTCATTTGGGCATGAATTTTATCATATGGGATTCCAAGAAAAGAACCCATTATCTCAATATCTTCTTTGGAAGTAGAATGTGTAGTAGCAACTACAACATCATGCCTTGCAATATGGCTACTAAAATTCATGAAATATCTTGCACACATGAAGGAGGCAATTTCTATATATTATGACAACAACTCAACAATTGCATTGTCAAAGAACCACGTGTTTCACAAGAAAATAAACTGCATGAAAACTCGCTATCACCTCATTTGTGAGTTTGTCAGCAAGAGTGACATATCTCTTAAATTTTGTGTAACATACATCAATTCTAAACCATAATTTTTTTTTTTTACATTGTATAACTGACATCTCTAAATACCCTTACATATTTTTCATTGTTATATTAACATAATACCAACTATCATATACACGTCTTACAACTGTACAATATTCAAATTGACATATTATAACTATGGATTACATCTGTACAACAATCGACTTTGATATATTTTATGCAATCTATAGTTACACTTTACTATGGTTGATATTAAGTTTTCGTCCTTTCGGAAAAATATCATGTCAAACTTTATAGTCGACCTTCAATCAACCTACTGTACATGTACATAACACAATCAACAAGTACATGTTGCATAAATTTCCGCATGGTAAAATTTGGAAGAGATAATGGCTATTAATTTTTTGGTTGTTGGGTTTTTTATTATCTTCGTGCTGTTGAATTTCGATTGTGGATAGGTGGTGATACCTCCGCCCTTGATCTGTCCTCTTGAGATCCAATGATAGTAGAGTGCTAGGGTTACGGAATGACCTTTCCACTCATAACCGCTCTCATTGTGTTCTCCGCTCATTTCATCTGTTGCTCCTCTGCTGGTGCTCTCCGCCTCTGCGACAACCCTTCAGGGTTCTTGCGATAGAGGTTTATGTATCATCCGCCAGATACCAGGTGAACTGTTGGGATTTCTCACCACATTGCTTAAGTCATTATAGTTTTCTTGCGCAAGTGGTTACTGTGGTTTGTTTCTCGTTCCACATTTATCTTAACAGTTTTAAGTTTCCAGTTTTTACTGAAGTTTGAAGTGTTATGGAATTTCAATCTTCTTCGCATGATATATTCCACTGTCTTCCATATAGGCCGTTGTATTGCATCTGGGTTTCGGGGTAAGGAACTCCATGCTACCACTGTGGGGAAATCCATCGAATCCAAGGTAGAAACCCTGATTACATTCTTGCTTTATTCCGCACTTATTTCCTATAGTTTGTTCCGGATCTCTACAAGGTTACTTATTCTAGAATTCAATGTTAACCTTGCAGGAAGTTCTTCCCTGTTCTTCTGTGCCAACACTGTTAAGGTAAGTCTGCCGCAATTTATCATTATCGTTCCTTTCTTTACCTCTCCAGGTTTGAGATTTGGGTGTTTGCTAATCTCTTCTTAATTCCATTTTTGCAGGTATGCTTGCTAATGGTTTGTAATAGAAATTCACTACAGAGTTCAGTTTACAATCCTTTAACCTATTTTGACCTTGCTAGGTACTTCTTGTCGTGAATACTTTTGGTCACAAAAATGTCGGAACTGTAAAGGGATTTTACCGTCTTACTTTAGAGTCTTCTGCTTCGGTTCTATAGATTCAATCATAAACTATTTCCTCACGACCAATACCCTAAATGGGCATGCCGTGTTTATTTTCATGTAATAGTTGTAATGGTATTAATTTCTTGGTCCGTAAGCAATGTTACAATTAGACATGTTGAACTAAGTTTCGACCCTTATTAGTGTTTTCTTCCGATGTATTTGATGGTATATTGTTCGAGTTCCCTTTTCGGAATATTTCATTTCCTACGGATATTTATGGACATTTATTGTTTAACTGTTTCATTCTTCACATTTGAATATGTATATATTTTTATATCATTAGGATTCCTCTTTTTTCATATTAGGGTTATCTTGATGGTATAGATTTGTCATGAAAATTCTTCTACTACAACTAGAAGTTGTTCTGTTCTGTAAAGATTTAAATTTATGTATTACCATATTCTTTTACTAAGGTTTCCGGGGTTTGAATCTGCCTGTATTGATTTTTGAGATTTGATTTAACATTTGAATATCTATAATACAAAGAGACTGTTATGATATTTCTGAAGTAATGTTCATTTCCATCTATTGACTGTAACTCTATATATTTTAATTTTCTGGTAAAAATATATCAGTTGGCAATAACCTTATATTCAGATATATTTCAAGGAAGAACCTCTTCTTTCATTGTTTTCTAAATTCTAGAGTTAGGAATTACAGTATGAATTATAATTCCCGTATAAGGGTTTGAATCTGTTTTTGTTTTTCTTCCATTCAGTCAACAAAGGCTACTATTTTTAAGTTTTTTAGGAATTCATTTCCATCCGCACACAGTTCTATTTTCTAAATGATTATTGCATGAATTCCTTCTCTTGACTGCTTTTATATTCAACAATCATCTACAGATTATTTTCCTTTTTAAACTAGATATGAAATGGCTGGACCATTATGTTCATGTTTATCCTATGCGCAGGAAATGACCAACTCAGAGCCTTCTTCTTGAGACGCGAGAGTTGGGATTTTTTGGCGAGGAAACGGGAGGCTAAAACGGACAAGACCCCAGGTTCAGGGGTTGAGGCCAACAAAGGAATCCGTTGTAGTCTAGAACCACGCCGGCATTATCACCCTGCTCCGGGGAGCAGGGAGTCTCACCCGAGGTGTGCCGCATCCACATGCAGAAGGGGAATAGATCGATAGCAAGGGAAGGGTCCGCATCTCATGATTATCATTGAGTTGATTGCATAAACATAGGCATATACACAAGAACATTCATAGAGCGAGCAGGTATTAAGCAAATAAAATTTTAAATCACCATAACCATCATGCATGCATATGAATTACATAATAGGACAACAACCTGAAATTGTATTGATATCTTCATCCACATCCATAGTTACATAGCTTCCGCAAGGAGAGCTTACAGTCTGATATAGATGCCTTACATAACCAAAAGGTAAATGATAGAACCCTAGGAACTATAGAGATATCATGTCCGATATCCTTCAGTCGCTTTGCATTCCTTCTCCTATTTCACATATCTTCTTTCGGCCGAGTGACTGCTATTTATTCACCCACTATCGCAACTGTTAGTTCCTCTTTGTGTTCTTCTTCATCTGCTTCCGACTTCTCTCTTGTTGTCTGCGTGTTCCACTTTCTGTCTTCTTCTGTATATCCTCATGCATCTTCTTTCTTCAGCTATCTCTTGCTTCTGCGCCACCTTGATATCTCAGCGACTTGCTGTAGTTGCGCCATGGTCACGATTGCCATGTGTCTTCATGCCGCAACCCAAAAAGCCCTCATGTTTTCAAAATTCAAAATATTCAAAATGGGTTTCCAAAACAAGGGCCCCAATAGACCCCGACCACAGTTTCTTGACTTGTCCCCGAGTCAATCACAAATGACAGTCTCTATCTCCATTGCCCCGCTTGATCCCATGCCCTGTTCGCCCTATGTGCCTTCATCTTGTTCCTGTTCTCACTGTGCTCCATCAGCTTGTTCTGGTTCTCGCTGTGCGCCTCCGGGCGGTTGTTCAAACAAGGGCCCCAACTCCGGGACTCTGTGGAACACTGTAGCTTTAATCTTAGTGAAGGCCGACACAGCCTGCTACCACCCCTGCATCAATGAATCCGTTTCTTTAGCGATCTTGGTGACAGCGGCCTCCTCTATGTGTGCCAGGACATCCCCGAACACCGTGTTAAGCTGGTTTTTGGCCTTCGCGGCTAGCTGTTGCATTGATCTGGCACTGGATTGAATGGGAAGGTGGAGTTCCCGAATTACGTGTTTGGCCACTACTGAGTTGGCCTTGGTTTGCTGAATCTGAACTTCGAGCTCGTTCGCTTGGGCATATAATTGCTCCAACCTCACGGGGTCCGCGGTCTCCTGAATTTCCCTTGAAATCTACTGCAACTGCGCAGAAAAGGGCTGCGTTTTGACTGTAAGGGCTAGTGAACACTTCTGCAGACCTTTCAGGAGGTCATAATCCTCGTGCGCCGTAGAGTTAAGGGTCACCTGCATTTGAGCGGCCTGGCCCTGCTTAGCTGCAACCTGTGCGGAATATACAATCTCGGGGTTGGGTAGCACTAGCCGTGCGGCTAACGTTGCATGAAGCTCCTGGTTCTCCCTGTGTAGGTCGTTGTACGCGATCCAGAGGTGGAAATCCTATAGGACGAGGCTAGTCTTCATGACATCGGGAGGCAACTGAGGGTAATGATCCCTGACATGGGGCCATAGTTTGGAAAGCACCTGAGTGACGTTGCTTAGTTGTCCTTCCAGCTGCTCCTGTGCCGTTCGGAGTTGGTCGCGATGTTCAATAAGCACGGTAATTTGCTACTGCTGCTCATCGCACCACTGCTGGAGCTTCGAATGAAGCCTTTCAGCTTGCTGGGCCACCCTTTGAATAAACAAGTACAGCTGAGTTGTACCCCAGGTCTCGAAGTTGGCGGGCCCTGAAGCGTCCTGTTGTGGCATCCTTTCCTACAGGGGTTGCCCACTGGCAACTGATCGATTAGAATGCTTGGGAGGGGATGGTGGCATGGCCTTTGGGTGCGCTGAGCCAGCCATATTCAGATCCGGTCGTTCTTGCTGATCTATGTGGGCCAGTTGTGGAGGGACAGTTGGCTCGGGTTAAGCCTCAGTGGAGTCGGACACGATGTGTGTCTGCTGTGTGAATATATCAGTAAGAGAAAGGTGGGGATCTCCCACTGGGTTGACCGGTGGTACTACAGTGGCAGTACTAGAGTCACCTTCAGCCCCGCGGTCCCCACCAAGGAGTTCCTGGATAACGGGGTCAGACACGGTAGCATATGAATTGGATGGGGCGGATGATGTGGTCGGCGGCTGAACGATGGGTGGAGCTGGGCGGGCTGGTGGAGGGAGGTGGAAGGTGAATATTGATGAACTCGGAGGGGTCAATGAGGGGCTATTCTTGAACCAGCACCCCTGGGACCAGTGGCAGTGGTGGATCATCAGCAGTGAGGTCCACCACTGGATTTGCCTCGGTGGTGCGGGCCCTCTTGGCTTAAGGGGCGTCTGGTTTATCCATAGGCTTGCTTTTCTCTCCCATCAGGGTCGTGATCGGGTTTTCTCGGGTAAAGAGGACGGTAGGGATGGGGGAGGTGAGAGGAGTTGTAGGGGGGTGCGAGGTGGAACGAGAAAGCGGGAACTCGGAAAATAAAGGGAAAGGGGCGGCACTGCTGGAAATGACTTGGGTCGCCGCATTAAAATTTCGTACCTGCGTGTTCAAGTGGCAGAAAATGGGAACGAGTGGCTCAAGGAGTTCTAGTGGTGTCGCCTCCGCATCAAGTCCGGCAGGTTGTTGCTACGGCAGCATGCGCTCAAAGTTGTAGCAGGGCACCCCGACCGGGATTTCCATCGCAACCCCCGGCCATGAGCAGACTTCATGGTGGAATGTGGCATCCTCAAGCTGAAACTTCAGCGGCTTCATGCGAAATGTGTCCCCCGGCATGCAAGCGGGTCGGAGGTAGGTATACCTGTGACTGACCCCGAACCACACTTGCTCACTATACTCATCCAACAGGTTCCTGGGCACCCGTTGCTGGTTGTCCACCACGTCCGTCATTAGACTGTACCAGGACTAAAATGCCTCTGCATTCACCTGTTTAGTGTTGGGATCAGCTGACACCTTCCACAGAGAAAACTTCAGCGCTAAAGGCTGGCCCTCTGGAATGTCCATGGGGAACCGGATGAGGGGAGTGTGCCATTTCCACATGGCAAAAGCAACGATCAAATATCCATAAATAAAACTAGTAGCACGCTTATAGTTCTCCTCGCACACGTCAAAGAATTCCTTTAACAAGAAGAAGCACCAATTCAACTTGGTGCCCTGGACACAGTGCTCTGCAATGGAGATAGTGTCCAGAGTGCATTCGCCTTTGGTGTAGTGCCTCATTGTCTTGTTGTCAATGAGGTAGTAGGCGAATCTAATCCCGGGCTTATTGATGAGGTCTATCTTGGATCCTTTCCCCCCCCGGCGGGTGCCATATTTGACATAAAGGTCCGCGTCTCCTGACTTTTGTGCATGCTTGGAGGAGGTTTGACAGGCAATCGAGACGTCTATGCCATTCTGCGAAAGCCCTATGAGACGATGAATATCCTCAACGTGAATGGGAATTTCCTTGTTCAGCCACAAGGACCCATTCTGGATGCGGCTGAGGAGGATGCATGTGCACTGCAGAGCTGGTCCTGTGTTCCTGAAGACCGGAAGATTTCTTAAGTTCATCAGAGACGATTGCTGAAGGCCCCTGAACTCTGGTAACACTCGGCTGGCTGAGTTTCCGGTTGGGGTGTAGTAGTGCTCCATATATGCCTGCCAATGGAGGGATGGGAATTCAAAAGCTTCTGAAAGGTTGGCATCGATCAGGGCTGCATTATCATACTTCCCGACCAGGGACTCGGTCTTGTGGATTCTGCTGTCGAGATCTGGTTCAGTGACGGCTGGGATGGCCTTCAGCATATTTGCTCGGCGTTGATAGACCTGTATAATTTGCCTTGGTCTTTTCTCTTGGTTCTGTGCATTTTGAGACTTCAACTACTCTGGTGCTACTGCAATTGCTAATTCGAACTGGTCCGGCATTCTCATGCTTTTGGTTTTCATGCAAGTTATGTCATCACCTGGCATGAGTGGAGTTGATGAGACCCCCTAATGAGTTAATTCTTGCTGGCATTCTTTTCTGTGATAATCGTGCGATTAATTGCGTGCCAATGGGTATTCTAATAGTTGCTGATGGTGGCATGGGGAAATGGGCAGACGCGACGGCTGAGGTAACTGCGGATGATGGCAAAATGATTATGGCAAGGTTACTTCCAATTATGGTAATTTATGATTCAAATCTAGACGATCCTACGGACTGACACAAGTACTGACTGAAATGACCTGGACTGACACTAACACATTTTTGAATCCTATGGGGATGACTCGCTGGACGCGCCCCTCCCCAACCACAGTCGGTTGCGGTGTGGTCCCGCAACAGAGCGATTATTGACAGTTAATGCGAGAATGAAAAACACTACCTATGCTCATCCCGGTTGCGGGAGAGTTATTCGACTACACTACTCTACGGGTGCTCTCGGGTGCGAGAGTTATTGATGAATGTTGGAATAAAATTAATCTTGGTAGGGTTTCAGGCATGCGCCGTTCACCCATCTCGGTAAAATAGTACCATCCAACTGAGCCAACCACACGGTGCCAGACTCTCTATTCTCGATGACAAAGTAAGGTCCTAGCCAGTGCATCTGCAGCTTCCCTGGAAACTTCTGAAACCTGCTGTCATATAAGAGGACCTTTTCGCCAACCTGGAATGTCTTGTTCTTGATGTGGCGGTCATGCCACACTTTCTGTCTGTCCTTCTGAACCGTCTGGTGAAATTCAGCCAGGAACTGGGACTCGTCCAGTTCTTGTAGCTCGTGGAGGCGTTCTTGAAGCAACTCCTCTTTTGAAAACTTGAGGGATGTGGCAATTAAAAGACTTAGTACAGTGAACTCAGCGGGAACCACAGCTTCACAGCCATACACCAGCTGGAACGGTGTTTGATTGGTTAAACCCTTCACTATAGTCCGATAGGCCCATAATGTAGCGAGTAGGCGCTCATTCCAATTGTCGCGCTAGGCATTGCAGATCTTAGTTAAGCCCCTTTCAAGAATTTTATTGAATGCTTCAATGGTACCATTGGTCTGCGGGTGGTATGGGCTACTTTTATGATGCTGAATCATAAAGGTGTCCAGCAACGACTTAATCGTGTCATTAATGAAATGCGTACCCTGATCACTGGTTAAACTTCGTGGGCAGCCAAACCTGCTGATGATGTGTTCAAAGATGAACCGGGCTGTTGTATCTGCCGTGCAATCGCGTACCGCTGCGACCTCAGCCCACCGGGTGAGGTAGTCAGTTGCGGTAATGATGTAATGGGCCTTGGAGTGCCTAGCGACTGGGGCTATGGGGCCGACAAAGTCAACAGCCCACTTCTTGAACAGCCGCAATACATGCACTAGGTGTAATGGAAGCTCGTCCTTGTGAGAGGGCCTCCCCATTCGCTGACAGACATCACAGCGCTTCACAAATGTCTTACAATCTGCATGGACTGTCAGCCACCATAGTCCAGCCTAGATTACCTTCCTCGCAGTGGGTTTTTCTCCCACGTGCCTTCCCGCAACACCACTGTGGCATTCGCACATCACAGCATCGCGCTCATGGTTGAGTACGCACCTGCGCAGAACCTCATCGAGGCCCAGTTTGTATAGTTTCCCCGCAATCAATTGGTATTCGGTAGCGCGGAAGACCAAGTGGCGTTTCTGGAGTGGGGTGTAGTGCTGAGGGCACTGCCCCGTGGTCAGATAGGTGGAAATGTCGACCAAGTAATCCAAGACAGCTTCAACTAGGAAGAGGTCAGCGTCCAGCAGCTGATCATTGAGAGAGCCATCGTTCTCCCCCCTCTCCAACCTGGATAAATTATTGGGCCTGACATTCAACCTCCCAGGCTTGACAACCACCTCAAACGTGAATTCCTGGAAAAGTAGAAGCCAGCGACAGATCCGTCCTTCCAAAACAGGCTTGTTCACCAAGTATTTCAATGTAGAGTGGTCTGTGAAGAACTTGAATTTGCCTCCTAGAAGGTAGTGACAGAATTTCTAGAGTGAGTACACCATTTCCAGGGCCTCCCTCTCAGTAGTGGTGTAGTTCTTTTCTACATTAGACAACTTGCGGCTGGCGAAGTAGACCGGATGGTCCACCGTCTTCTCTCCAGGTTGCACCAAAACAGCCCCAAGTACAATACTGGAAGCATCAATATGCACATGGAACTGCTTGTCCCAGTCTGGGTGAATGAGAATAGGCACCGTCGCCAACTTTTCCTTTAGAGTGTCAAGGGCCAGCCGACACTCCTTCGTCCACTGGAATACTTCAGACTTCTGTAGGAGCTTTTCTAAAGGGGCAGTGATCTTTGCATAATTTCAGATGAACCGCCTGTAATATCCCGTGTGCCCAAGAAGCGCCCGCAACTACTTCACCATTTCAGGGGCTTCCATGTAGACGATCACCGCTACCTTGGCGGGGTCAACACAGACCTCCTGCTTGCATACCACATGGCCCAACAACGTGCCGAAAGGGACTGCAAAAATACATTTCTTCAAGTTCAGGGAAATCTGCAGCTGGCGACACCATTCGAACATAATACGCAACACGGTGGCGTGTTTCTTCAGCAAGCTGTAAATGGTCCAATCATCCATGTAGACCTCCAGGAACTTATGGATATACTCCTGGAAAGCAGCGATGGCAATCCAGGAAAACACAGCCGGGGTGTTCTTCAAGCCAAACGGCATTACGTGGTATGCGAATGATCCCCATTCGGTGGTGAACGTCGTCTTCATCTTGTCTTCCTCCGCAATGCGCACTTGATGATAGCCGAAAAAACCATCAGTGAAGGAGTAAGCTTTGTTTCCCGCAACATGATCCAATACTTCGTCACTGAACGGAGTTGGAAACGGATCATGGATGGAAGTGTTGTTTAGACTCCGGTAGTCGACACAGACACGTATCTTTGCCTTGTCCTTCTTGTTCTGAATGACAATGGGACTCACCCACTCTGCTTCTTCCACCGGAAAGATGAGACCTGCGGCCAAAATCTTGTCGATTTCCATCTTGAACTTTTCTTTAATCCGCAGGTTCAACTGGTAGGGCTGGTGTTTTACGGGCCTGGCATCTGGTTTCAATACAATACACATTTCTCTAAGGTCACCTTTGATGCCCTTCAAATCGGCAACTGACGAGGGGAATAAGTCCTCGTACTCCTGGAGGAGGTTGAAAATCTCCTTTGTCACCTCCTCGTCCCAGTAATCCCCAACGGTCGCCAGCTTGGGTTTTTCCTTCGTACCTATGTTCAACTTCTTTGTCTTTAGTGGTTGTAAATGGATGCCTTCGATAGTTGGTTATTCATTGATGTTCCGCTCGCCTTCCTTCTCTTCGAAGTATAAGTGCCTGAGGTCCTCCAGATTGTCATCATCTGGATCGCCATCAATCCGTTGGAAAACCAAATCGCGCTTGGCCTCAAAACTTGGTGCAGACGTGCCCCCATCGGGCTCGGGGTTGCGGAAAAACAATACTCCCTTGATAGCCTGTAGTGCCCTGGTCACCAGCACGGTCTCTCCCTCGAACGCGAAGCACCAAACAAACTTGTCTGTGACTTCCCGCTAGGAGCCGGTGCCCCTTTTCCACTCTTCTTCCAAGTACAAGGCCTGGGGAATGGTATCTAAGGAGTGAATGAACCGATGTACCCACAGCTCCTACGGGTATCCTAGACCTTGCCACTATTCCTCATAGCTCTTCAGGTGGTCCCGCGGATCAGAAATCCCGGTTTACCTGTGTTTGCATCGAGGGCCTTCGTCTTCTTTAAACCACGCCCGCAATGCCTCCGCCACGAAACTCCACTGCGACAGGGTGTTGCGGTGGTTCTTCCACCACCTTGCTGGCGTGGACTATAGTGCAATGTCTAGAAGTGGTATCCTGCGGCCTTCTGGAACCATGTCTTCCACCTTTGCAATAAAGGTATTGATAGCCTGCATGTTTGACAGGATGGGGTAGTTTCTGAACTCAGCCCCAATCCAACGGACTCGGGAAATGGCAGCACATCTCCGCGTACTAGTCTTGTACCCACCCTGCTGCCAATCTTTCCACGTGAGCTCCGAGCCCAGCTCCGAGATCTGGACACTGTGCCAGCTGACAGATCTGGTTGCGGTTGGGTTGATATAGTCCTCCCTCTTCCCGGTAGTCATCTGGTAAAGGTGGTCCATCATCTAAGCATCCCCCCGGTTGTCCACGGTTTCGGTATATCGCGGTCCTTGATATGGGTCAAGGGGCTGAGTGACCCGGACCTCGCCATCCTCGAAGATCATCAGCTCCTTTTTGAGGTCGATGATGGCGTAATTCTCAAAATCCCAGTCGATGCCTAGCAGGGGGGGTAAGGATCCTTGTCTCCCATAATATCAATAACCTCAAAATCCGTGTAAGTCTTTACCCCCGCAATGTCAACCTCGACCCCTTCGAGTCGGCCGATTGGCACGATGCAGTATTGATTTTCCATGCAAAGCTGGATCGGCGAGTATGTCAACCGTGGCCTTCCCAGAGCCTCCCACGTCTTCCGCGGTAGGATGTTGACGTCAGATCCTAAGTCAAGCATAGTGTCGTTGATCTAGAATCCCGCCACCTGCGTATTAAGCCGGAACTCTTTTCTCGTACGTCGCTTGTTCCACTTGACACGCTGCACATACTGGGGTGCTGTGTCCACAGGTTCCCTCGGCCCAGTATCCACCTGCAGTGCGTCCTGCAGAGTACGCTTGAGCTGGTCCCGCATCAAAGCATCGTCAACAATCTTGGGGAACAACTGTAGCCAATCTTCAATCAAGTTCCCTGTAGCACGCTGTTCTCTGGAGCCGGACGTCGGGGGTACCTCAAGGCCCCCGGTTTCCCTCAGCTGAGTAAAAGCCTCCGCCGCCTCCTGGAAATACTTCTTTTGCACGTCTGGCCGGATCAGTTGCTTCGGGGAGGCGGGCCGAATAGCCTAGACTGGCTCCTTCCCATGAGCATCCTCTCCCGTCTTCTTGCCGCCCCGCGTGATGATTTCTACCTTCTGCATGGCCGAAGGCGCAGTTCCTAGTGGCTCAGAGCTTACCAAATTCATGCCTCTCTGCCGTGCCCGTTCCTCCCACTTCTTGATGAGTTCTGGGCAGTCCTCTATTGCATGGGCGTTCACGTGGCACTGGGAACACCAAGGATGTCGGGGAAGGGGGAATTCCCGAGCCACATGACCCTCCTGGTCACAGTTGTAACATTTCACCGAACCGCGCCCCCCTGTGCGACCTCCACGCATACCGCCGCCTCTTCCCCTGGAAGCCTCATTCACCCTGTAGGAGGGACGGTCCAATCTATCTGCAAGTGCGTCAAGAGCCCTGCACTACTCAGTGTTATGAGTCGTGGAAACACAAAACTCACAGTATACGTTGTTTGGGACTGTGGAGTACTTCTGTAGTATCAGGCACATCTGAGGAGGATGTCCCATCGTCCAGCAAATCTCGCAGTATTCCATAGCGGTTGTGTTCGGTTGAGGTGGGAACCCCGCATAGGGCTATTGCAGCGGGTATACCCCCTGCAGACTCATTGTTGCACCACCCACCATGGGTGGGCCCCACTAGATTGCTACAACAGAGGGTCCCACACCCGTGCTACGCAGCCTAGGACATTTGGTTGCAACGTGGCCTTCAACTAGGCAATGAGTGCACCAAACGTTCGGCCTGGCTAGTCTTATAGGTTGCATCTCCTTGAGCTTTTCTGTCATAATAGCGATCTGATGCTGTAGTCCCACTAAGGAAGGATCCTGCGGAGCCGGCACCCCGCGATATTCCTGAGGGTAGCCCGCCATGGCCTCTATCTTCATGGCCTGTTCTAAAGCGTCCTGCAAGTTGTCAATATTCTGCTATGTGAGGGGGGTTCGTGTCAAAGGAAGCAGAGCCTTGATGAACCAGTCCCTCTGATGGTTTGGATCGATCGGGTAGCTGAGTTTCCCAATCGCGTCCTTGAATCGCCGCATCAGCTCCCATGCAGTCTCTCCTTCTTTCTGC
This sequence comes from Pinus albicaulis, assembly GCA_034641835.2. NCBI lineage: Eukaryota > Viridiplantae > Streptophyta > Pinopsida > Pinales > Pinaceae > Pinus > Pinus albicaulis. Next base: position 236,578,150 of record CM076580.1, read on the forward strand.
TTAATCTCCCAGAGCTCAGACAGACCCTGCTGGTCCGTCTGGGGTAGTTTGAATTCGTGGACAAAATCTCGCTTTACGTCCACAAGTTCTGGATTAGGATGGGCCTCGAACCACTTGATAAACCACCGCAGGGCCCTCTCTCTGAGCGTGGTTTGGAACTCTATTAGCTTCCCTGCATCTGGCATCTGCCGAGCCCTCCATATGGCTTCGTAGAGATACCAGTGTTGCTCTACATCATCGTTGCCCCGGCCAGAGAATTCTGGATACCGAGTGAATGACCTGGCCATAGTGACTTGTGAAGGGGTAACCAGGATAAACCCGCTGGGTCCTGGTTGCGTAACTGTACCATTGGGAACTGTAATACTACTAGTGATGCTGCTACTGACGTACGTCGCTGTCGACAATGAACTGTTGTGCAATTAACTTAATTCTTGTAACTTAACGAAAATATTACTCAAAGGTTGATAAAGTACCAGGGGAAGGTAGGGATTCTTGCCTTGCAAATTGTTGGAAGTAGGGCTGCCTAGAGAGATGAATGTCATCCGCTCTTGAAACAACCGCTGCATTACGACGTACCATTCGCCATCGGAACCTTCTTTGGGCTGCCCTCCTGCATCATCTTCGTTAGTCATCGTCTCTCCTTTTCTCCTAGCCGGGCTCCCATGCACCCGCTGTACTCCCATAATGGTCCCTTCTCTTTCCAGGGTATCCGCTGGAGTGTCCATAATCCCTATCCACTGAGGCGCCTCCTCTTGATTCTTCTAGTCCTTTTCCCATCATCTTAACTCCCGCATCACCCTTTCTCGCCACCTATCAGTGATATGTGCCCACCGATGTGCACGTCGCTCCCTTAACCTTCTTGCGGCCTCAGCATCCATCCCCACTCCCCTCTTCACCCTTTACGTAGCATTGGTCCCTTCAGCCCTTCCCCTAGCACTGGAGGTTTACACTTCCATGCTCGACTTTTGAAATTCCACCATCCCTTCGTCCACCATCAAGGCCTTAATCCCAAGCAGAATTTCCTTGAGTAGTTTCCCTCTTAACCCGAAACGGAATATAGCTTCAACCTTTGAGAAGGATTGGTAACATTCTGCGGAAAAATTTACAATATACCCGTTCAAAGTGGTCTCTACCCAGAAATCCACCGTGCGGGTCAATTCATTATCCAACCGATGCAGAGCCACCAGATCCCCATGCACCCACTTATGATTTATCTTTCGTGAGCTATCCCTAGGCACCTTCGCCTGTAACCTCTGCAACCAATTATAGAGGTCACTAGGGAACTTTCCCCAGAGGATCTCGTAAGTATCACTCGCGGAATCTGAGAAAAGGATAAGATCCTTAAGCACGCATTCCTTTTGATTCGTCAACTCCGCTTGTTGAGCAACGAACTGGTCCAGATGGTTATCCCACCATCTCCGTATTTCGCCTTCATAGATCCTCGATACCATGATCTAGTTCCCCCCATAACATGCAGGTCCTAGTAACGGAACCATTTTTGGTGAGGAAACAAGTCTTGCAAGCAAGACCCAGGTTCAGGGGTTGAGGCCAACAAAGGAATCCGCTGTAATCTAGAACCACGCCGGCATTATCACCCTACTCCGGGGAGCAGAGAGTCTCACCCGAGGCGTGCCACAACCACATGCAGAAGGGGAATAGATCGATAGCAGGGGAAGGGTCTGCATCTCATGATTATTGTTGAGTTGATTGCATAAACATAGGCATACACACAAGAACATTCATAGAGCGAGCAGGTATTAAGAAAATAAAATTTTAAATCACCATAACCATCATGCATGCATATGAATTACACAATAGAACAGAAACCTGCAATTGTATTGATATATTCATCCACATCCATAGTTACATAGCTTCCGCAAGGAGAGCTTACAGTCTGATACAGATGCCTTACATAATAGAAAGGTAAATGAGAGAACCCTAGGAACTACAGAGATATCCTGTCTGATCTCCTTCAGTCACTCTGCATTCCTTCTCCTATTGCACATATCTTCTTTCGACCGGGTGACTACTATTTATTCACCCACTATCGTAACTGTTAGTTCCTCTTTGTGTTCTTCTTCAGCTGCTTCCAGCTTCTCTCTTGTTGTCTGCGTGTTCCGCTTTCTGTCTTCTTCTCTATATCCTCATGCATCTGCTTTCTTTAGCTATCTCTTGCTTCTATGCCACCTCAATAGCTCCGTGACTTGCTGTAGTTGCGACATGGTCACGATTGCCATGTGTCACCATGTCGCAACCCAAAAAGCCCTCCTGTTTTCAAAATTCAAAATATTCAAAATGGGTTTCCAAAACAAGGGCTCCATAGGTTTCTGTCTCTTCCATTTTTCGAGAATAAATATTAAGTCCATTTTTTCTGTTCTATATGACTAAAGAATAACATTTAAAACTTGAAACATATCGTTGCGTCTTGTATTTCTTCGGTGAAAACATCTATTCTAGTTAAATCTCTCCATTCATAAATAACTAAGAATACACAATAATAATAAACTTATCTGTTTTGATTCATTGAGCGCGTTGTTCTCCTACCTCGAGAGAGGCAATCACGTCCTTGTCTCTCCCCCATGCTCCAAGACTTGGTTATATGATTGGACAAAGTATCTGGAAAGAGAGACCTCGAGACATTACGGTCCGGTCCTCTATTCCAATCAAAACAATTTTCGAAATTCGAGTATTCCACTAGTTACACCAGAGATCGAAATTCTTCTCTGCAAGTTTCCTTCTTCAGTCACCAAACATAACCCCTCTTCTTCACTGGGATAGCCCTTTATCCCTAGAGGTTGGTAACTGTTTGAACTGATTCTGTTCAACTAACTCTCAATTCTTGAATTAATTTTTACCATCAGTCTATTTCTCTTTTATGGAATTCACTTTCATATTTAATTTTATTAAATCCAAAAATTAACTTTTGTTCATATTGTACTATTTTCAATATCAATATTAATAAATGTCTTAATGTCTTTACAATATACCTAATCATCACTTAACATTAAACCAGTCGTTACAACTTCCCCCCTGGAATTGAACACCATCCTCGTTGTTCTCATTATGCTCCAGCAAATAGTTCTGGATATGCTTCCCGAACGAAGCCTTCATCCTCCCAGGTGGCCTCATCCAGGCCAAAGTGCTTCCACTACACTTTAACTTGGGTGATGGCTCGCTTCCAGAGCATTATTTCTCTTCGATCGATTATACATTGAGGCTCGACTAGAAACTCACCGCCCGGTTCAACCTGCAATCAACAAACTTTGAGTTAATTTTCTCATAAACCTCAACATTTCCAATCAAGTCTTGTCTCCATATCCTACCCGAATACTTTGCCAGTAAATTATATGCTTTGGATCGTGAATGTATAATTTCAATAATGATACATGAAAGATGTTGTGTACATGGATATGACTGGGCAGTGCCAATTGATAAGCCATGGGTCCTACCCTTTCCAATATTTGGAAAGGCCACAAAACCTGGGTGCCAACCGGGTTAGGTTCTTATGCCATCTTATTCTTTGATTATTCCTTCCAAATTTTTTGCTAACTGAGCTTTTGGAAGCACTCTTGAAATTATTGGTTCTGTTTTTCTTGAAACCAGAACCACCCTTATGTTATTTCTTTGTTTGCTAAATTTTACCCTGCTCTCCTTTTGCTTTAGCTTGCTGGTAACACATTCTTGCTTTCAGGATTACCTCATCCATAGTTTTGGGATTCAAAAACTCAATACATTCCTTAATATGAGTCGGAAAACTACTCAGGAACCGCTGTACTTTTTCCTTTTCATCCCTTAAATAAGTAACATAACGAAGTAAGGAAGTAAACTTGGTGATGTACTCATCCATCGTCATTTGTCCTAGCTTTAAGTCATGGAACTCTCTAGATTTTTCATCATAGAAGCGTTCAGTTAAGTATTTATCCTTAAAATACTACTAGAACGAATCCCAAGTCACATCCTGATCATCTATACTGCGGACTTTTTTTACTTCCTCCCACCATAGTGTGGCCTTCTCCCTTAACTGATACATGGCCAATATGGCTTTGAGATTAATGCTGTATTCGTAAACTTGAAAATACTTGTTCATGTTTATTAGCCATGCCTCAACCACTTCTTCCTGTACTCCATCATTTGTAGGTGGTTTTATCTTTCGAAATTCACCTTGTAGTTACACTTTCTATCCCTTAACTTCTTTCTGATTGGACACATTATCTAACTCAGCTTCATTATACTTTTTATTTCTATTACTCTGATGAGACTAACTTCTTTCCACTCCATTGGTGGTGTGATCTCTTGCTTGTTTCTCATTTCTTTCCTACATGTCTCTGTCAGGGCTAGGTTGTTCCACTCCCTGATTTTGTTTATTTGAGAGGCTTTTTAATATCCTCTCCTATTATTTCATTAAACGTGCATTATCACTTCAAACTCTCACCATTTCCTCTTGTAGCTTCTGCACTATATTTAGCAGAATACTAGTGTGGTGTCGTTGTTCCTCCATCAACCCCTACTTGTTCTTGTCCTGGTCACACTTATCTGTACCCACGTCTCCGGATTTACTTCGGTGAACGTGAGGTTCCACAATTGTTCGAGCGATAACAATGGTAACGCCCCCTCTTCATATGTTGTGTAACCAGCTTCAAAAATAGAAGAAAAGAGATATAAAAGCCTTAGAAATAAGCCACTTCGAGGGGGAAACCTCCAATACATTACATAAATGCACAATTCTTGGATGGATACAATTTACAAAACCTCCTTTCTATATATAGGAGTCCATGGGGCCATAATGTAATCCTAGTGGGCCACAATGTAATCCTAGCCGACCTAACAATAATAATTTAAGGGCACAATAATAACAAAATGGGGTTCACAAGGGTACAATAATAACAATAAGGGGGTTACACTAACAACAATAAGGGACTATACTAGTGAATGGGGACCTAACATGCCCTCTCCTTCAAAAAATGTGGTAGATAGTAAATAAATGTTTGGAAGGATATCTTCGTTGTTTTGTATACGATAAACAAACACAATGGGTCAAGTGGTTACCTCTCGCTGAATGGTGGTATAACACTTCCTTCCATACTACAGCAAAAATGACCCCATTTATGGCACTTTATGGATATCATCCACCATCCATGACATCATCTTTAAGGGAAAATTCAAAGGTTCAAGCAGTGGAAGATCACATCGAGCATCAGCAAGAAGTTCTCCAACTCTTAAAGGATAACCTGAATTTGGCACAAAATCGAATGAAACAACAGGCAGATCAACATCGCAGCGAGAGAAGTTTTGATGTAGGTGATTGGGTATTTTTACGGCTACAACCATATAAACAAATGTCCCTCAAGCAAGCTAAGAAGGATAATAAATTATCGCCAAAGTACTATGGTCCTTACAAGGTGTTGCAAAAGATTGGTACTATGGCATACAAATTGGAGCTTCCTGCTTCTTCGCGAGTACATCCAGTTTTCCATGTTTCATGCTTCAAGAAGGTTATAGGTGAAAATCTTCCAGTTCAAACAATATTGCCAGAACTTGATGAGGAAGGAAAAATCATATTGGAACCTGAAGCAGTCACGGAAACAAGAACTCGACGGCTACGGAATCGATCAATTTCAGAGTATCTCATCAAGTGGAAGAACTTACTGACATCGGAGATGCCAAAGTGATGGTTGCAAATGGAGGAACTATAAATTGCTTTGGAAAATGCCATAATATCAAGCTAACCATGGGGGAATATGTATTGACTAGTCTAATGCTTTCCATTCCTATGGGAGGTGTTGATGTTGTACTAGGATTACAATGGTTACAATCTTTGGGGACGATAGCTTTTAATTTTTAAGAACTTTTCTTGAAATTTTTTCAGAAGGAAAGGAAGTCGAATTATGGGGAAAAATTCATAAGCCGGGAAGGGATAATAACTTTAATGCAATGTTGTGTAACCAGCTCCAAAAATAGAAGAAAAAAGATATAAACGCCTTAGAAATAAGCCAATTCGAGGGGGCAACGTCCAATACATTACATAAATGAACAATTCTTGGATGGATACAATTTACAAAACCTCCTTTCTATATATAGGAGTCCATGGGGCCATAATGTAATCCTAGTGGGCCACAATGTAATCCTAGCCGACCTAACAATAATAATTTAAGGGCACAATAATAACAAAATGGGGGTTACAAGGGTACAATAATAACAATAAAGGGGGTTACACTAACAAAAATAAGGGACTATACTAGTAATATAGGGACTAACATCATATTGTCTCATGTTATACTTCTTTTCTTTCTCTGTGCATTAGTATAGGGTCCCAGCATGCTAACACTGCTCTGATACCACTTGTAACATACATCAATTCTAAACCATAATTTTTTTTTTTACATTGTATAACTGCCATCTCTAAACACCCTTACATCTTTTTCCTTGTTATATTAACATAATACCAACTATCCTATACACGGATTACAACTGTACAGTATTCAAATTGACATATTATAACTATGGATTACATCTGTACAACAATCGACTTTGATATATTTTATGCAATCTATAATTACACTTTACTATGGTTGATATTAAGTTTTCATCCTTTCGGAAAAATATCATTTCAGACTTTATAGTCTACCTTCAATCAAGCTAATGTACACGTACATAACACAATAAACAAGTACTTGTTGCATAACTTTCCGCATGGTAAAATTTAGAAGAGATAATGGCTATTAATTTTCTGGTTGTTGGGTTTATTATTATCTCCGTGCTGTCAAATTTCGACTATGGACAGGTGGTGATACCTCTGCCCTTGATTTTTCCTCTTGAGATTCAATGGTAGTAGAGTGTTAGGGTTACAGAATGACCTTTACACTCATAACCGCTCTCATTGTGTTTTTCGCTCATTTCGTCTATCGCTCCTCTGTTGGTGCTCTCCACCTCTGCAACAACCCTTCAGGGTTCTTGTGATGGAGGTTTACATATCATCCACCAGATACCAGGTGAACTGTTGGGTTTTCTCACCACATTGCTTAAGTCATTACAATTTTCTTGCGCAAGTGTTCACTGTGGTTTGTTTCTTGTTCCATAGATATCTTAACAGTTTTAAGTTTCCAATTTTTACTGAAGTTTGAGGTGTTATGGAATTTCAATCTTGTTCGCAAAATATATTCGAATGTCTTCCATACAGGCCATCATATTTCATCTGGGCTTCGGGGTATGGAACTCCATGCTACCACTGTGCAGAAATCCAGCTAATCCAAGGTAGAAACCCTGATTACATTCTTGCTTTCTTCTGCACTTATTTCCTATAGTTTGTTTCGAATCTCTATATTGTTACTTATTCTAGAATTCAATGTTAACCTTGTAGGCAGTTCTTCCCTGTTATTATGCGCCAACACTGTTAAGGTAAGTCTGTCGCAATTTATCATTATTGTTCCTTTCTTAACCTCTCCGGGTTTGAGATTTGGGTGTTTGCTAATCTTTTCTTAATTCCCTTTTTGTAGGTATGCTTGCTAATGGTTTGTAACAGAAATTCACTACAGAGTTCAGTTTACAATCCTTTAACCTATTCTGGCCTTACCAGGTACTTCTTGTCGTGAATACTTTTGGTCACAGAAATGTCAGAACCGTAAAGGGATTTTACCATCTTACTATAGAGTCTTCTGCTTCGGTTCTATAGATTCAATCATAAACTATTTCCTCGCGGCCAATACCTTAAATGGGCATGCCGGGGTTATTTTCATGTAATAGTTTTAACGGTGTTAATTTCTTGGTCCGTAAGAAATGTTACAGTTAGACATGTTGAACTAAGTTTCGACCCTTATTAGTGTTTTCTTCTGATGTATTTGATGGCATATTGTTCGAGTTCCCTTTTCGGAATATTTCATTTCCTGCGGAAGATTTAGGGACATTTCTTGTTTAACTGTTTCATTCTTCACATTTGAATATGTATATATTTTTATATCAGTAGGATTCCTCTTTTTGCATATTACGGTTATCTTGATGGTATAGCTTTGTCGTGAAAATTATTCTACTACAACTGGTAGTTGTTCTGTTCTGCAAAGATTTAAATTTATGTATTACCATCTTTTACTGAGGTTTTCGGGGTTTGAATCTGCCTGTACTGATTTTCAAGATTTGATTTAACATTTGAATATCTATAATACAAAGAGATTGTTATGATATTTCTGAAGTAATTTTCATTTTCGTCTATTGACTGTAACTCTATATCTTTTAATTGTCTAGTAAAAATATATCAGTTGGCAGTAACCTTATATTCAGATATATTTCAAGGAAGAACCTCTTCTTTCATTGTTTTCGAAATTCCAGAGTTAGGAATTACAGTATGAATTATAATTCCCGTATAAGGGTTTGAATTTGTTTTTGTTTTTCTTGCATTCAGTCAACAGAGGCTACTATTTTTAATTTTTTTAGGAATTCATTTCCATCCGCACACAGTTTTGTTTTCTAAATGAATATTGCATGAATTATTTCTCTTGACTACTTTTATATTCAACAATCATCTACTGATTATTTTCCTTTTAAAACTAGATATGAAATGGCCTGACCATTCTGTCCGTGTTTATGCTATGCGTAGGCAATGACCAACTCAAAGCCTTCTTCTTGAGGGTACTGAGTTAACGGTTTCCCGTCTCTTCCATTTTCTGAGAATAAATCTTAAGTCCATTTCGTCTATTCTATATGACTAAAAGAATAACATTTAAAACTTGAAACATAACAAATTTTAAGTAGTGTAACTGCTTCAGTGAAAACATCTATTCTAGTTAAATCTCTCCATTCATAAATAACTAAGAATATGAAATAACAATAAACTTATCTGTTCTGCAATTCACCGACTGGCGTTGTTCCTCCCTACCTCAAGAGAGGAAATCACGTCCTCATATCTCCCCCGTGCTCCAAGACTGAGTTATGAGAGTTGAAAGAATGTCCTGGAAGAGACCTTGGGACATTCCGGTCCAATCCTCTATTCCAATCAATTTTCAGAAGTCAGAGTATTCCACTAGTTACACCAGATCGAGAATTCTTCTTTGCAATTTTCTTTCTTCAGTCACCAAACATAGCCCCTATTCCTCATTGGGATAGCCCTTTATAGAGGTTCGGTAACTATTTGAACTGATTCTGTTCAACTAACTCTCAATTCTTGAATTACTTTTTACCGTCAGTCTATTTCTCTTTTATGGAATTCACTTCCATATTTAATTTTATTAAATCCATAAATTAACTTCTGTTCATAATGTCCTATTTGCAATATCAATATTAATAATGGCTTAATGTCTTAGCAATATACCTAATCATCAGTTAACATTAAACCAATTGTTACATTTTTTGGATATATAGATCAACGAGGAGGTATATTTTCCAAACCATTAGGAAGAATTATTTTCTAGATACAACAAGTAGGCATTTTCAGTGTTGATGAATGCATCAATTAAGATTAAGTGGGAGTATTAGATCTAAGACTTTTGTGATCCATAATGTAGATAAAAGTACTTTCGGAAAAATCACATCATCAGGATTAGGTCGACGTTTCGAACTAGCTAATGTGGTTCATCCTCAAGACAAGGTGGAGGATGAACCACATTAGCTGGTTCGAAACGTCGACCTAATCCTAATGATGTGATTTTTCTGAAAGTACTTTTATCTACATTAAGTGGGAGTGTTAAAATATAATCTCTCTTGTTAACTAAATTAATATAACAATTAGTTGTTATATAATTATAGAAGGTTGTTAGTCCTAGGTATTTCTAGAAATTTGTTTGTCCTATATTTTTGTAGAACATTGTTCATTATAAAATATTATATTTAATAGTAAAAGGTGTTGAAAAAGTGTAACAAGTCTCAGTCTTCATAAATAAATAAATAAATAAAGGGTGAAAGAAGAGAAAGGCTTCATGTGTAGGGAGGTGAAGCAACTCTGACTTCACCAGGGTACTCTCTAGGCTCGTTGGAAGTGAAGCAACACTTGTGCCCTTGAAGTGACTCCACCATGGTACTGTCCATGCAAGTTTGTAGCAGAGCAACACGAGGGATGAAACTCCATACTCTGAATATCCTAAGCTCATCACACACATTACCGTTTCATGAATTGAACCAATTGCGATACTGTGTATCTTTGTACGAGTTAAACCAAGTAGAGAAAAATAATATGTTATGTATAAAACCAAGTCAAAAAGGGGAGCTTGGGGAAATCAATACTTCCTGAAGGTTTGACCCTTGAACAAAAGCTAATTCCGAAATAGAGAAGCTGAAGTTTACCCCATGCATCGCCAAGTGTTTTCGTTGTTACAACACCCTCCAATATTTCACTACTTTCAAATTATGCAGCCTACTTCAAGGTTGTACCAAGTGTCGCCTTTGTCATCAAGTGTCGTTTTGTGTTGTTTCACCTGTCTTGAGTGTTATTGAGTATTCCTAAGTGTCGTCGGATTGATTAGAACACCTCTATATTTGTTTCCTGGTCGCAACACCTTTCTTGTTGTAGGACGACACTTTTGGGTCGCAGTCGCACACACGTCACTGTTTATAGTTCGAGAATGTGCATAAAGTCGTGATTTCATGAATATTCATTGTTGGTTAATTTTTTCTAAGTTTTCTAAGTGAGTTTGTATATGTCACACATGGTTTTGTGTCCAAAATGTATCTTTGCCACCCCTCGACCAATTATCCACACTTAGACAAATTTCTATTCCAAATGATCCCATAAAGGCCAAGAGAGCATGAGCGCACTATGAAGCATTGATGGGTGATCCTTCGTTATTTAGATGTGCTCCTTGTTGCCTCCTACAGAGTTGTGCGCACTCCAAAAGCACAAAGCCCATTCCTTGTTCCGAAAAATGCCCTCAAATTTACTAAGTCTTCCTTGAGCGCACTCCTTCGACTCGAAGAAGTGCACCCTCTTTGAGGGCACTCCTTCAACTCGAAGAAGTGTGCACTCCTTGAGCACATTGGCACATCACGAAGATGTAAAACTCAATCCTTAAACCTTCCCTTATGCACCATGTGCCCTCCTAACCTGACTTAAGGGAATTTTCACACCTTGAAGTCATGAAGACTCAACCTTCAGCCTTCAAGAGTGCGCTCTGTGCCCTTTCGGAGGCCTCCTATGTGCATGAAAGCACCTTGAATGCACAAAGCTTCAACCTTCATCCTTCAGGAGTGCGCCATACACCCTCTCTCTATTTCCCTTGGGTGCATAGTGCACTTGGTAAGACATAAGCCTTTCCCAAACTCCAATCTCCGAAACATCCTCACACAGAAATTCTCAAACCCCAATCTTCGAAACATCCTCATATGTGATGTATCATATGTGTCGATTGTGTTAGTATCCTATAATATTTTGTTATACCAAAAGGTGGCTAAGATATTTTTGAGCCTCCAAGGAACAAATTTTATCACTAAAAATTGTTGGCTCTTGAAGACTCCTTGTAGGCCTCATGCCTCTGTCCAAAATCCTCATTTGCTGTCCCATTTTTTATACTCAGGAATTTCTGCTGATTCCAACTGAAAGACTGCTGAAATATCGTCATTTCTCCTCTTCTCAAAACCTTTCATCTGCTCCCCTTTTTCTCCATCAAAACTACCTTGTTTTCATAAGTCCTCTTCTTTCCATTTATGAAAATTTCCCCCATCATAGTTAAAAACTCACTTTTTAACTATTTCAGAAACCCCCAAATCCATTAAAATCCTTGAAAATTTCTCATAAAAAATCAAAGTTTTATTGCTATGGACCTAAGCCCCTTGGGCTAAGTCCTAAACCACTTCCCCCCACATGCCCATGTGTTAAAACCAAAGCCCGCAATCGGGCCATAAAACATTGAAAAATCCCTCTCCGATCAATATTTTCCTTTGTAAACCCAAAAACCCACTTTCCGAAAGTTTTAAGTTGAGAACTTAAAACCACGTGATAAATACAAATGGGTTGATTGAAAAGAGCCGATCGCGCAATCGCAATCGGAAACAACACAAATGGGTTGATCGGAAAGACCAGGCTCAATGGCCCGATTGCGATTGGCCCTTGTCTTTATACTCCCGGGCATATTACATTCCGTGAAAACCACCGGCACCGCAATCGGGCGCCTTTTTCCCTTTAACTTATATATTTTCTGCCCGAGCCATTATAACTTGTTTTTATTGCAAAACTTTGGTTTTCATATGTTTAAAGGTTTTTCCGCCGGTGCGTAGGTCGAAGCAATCCTGACCATTGATCTAGTCCTTCGATCCAACGGTCCGCGCACAATCGCATCGCAAAGTTTCAATCGCATGCGTTTTTGTTTCACCCCGATCGCGACTCCCTGATTGGTTTTCCGCCGTTGATCTCGTTCTTGAATCAACGGTTATGGCTAAATCGCATCGCAAACTCTTAATTGCATGCCTTCTTCTCTGTGCTCCGATTGCCAATCCCCGATTCAATCTCGGCCGTTCATCTGCTTCGCAATACGATGGCCATCGCACACCCTTGCGATCCCTCTGATTCATTCCCTGCCGTCGATCTGGTTCTCAGATCAACGGCCAGCGCTCAATCGCAAAGGGCTCAATCGCAAAGTTTCAATCGCATGTTGTTTTGTGACCTCCCCGATTGCGATCCTCCGATTAAATCTAGGCCGTCCATTTCCCGCCTATCCAACGGTCCTTATTCCCTCCGATCGTAAGTCTTACCGCCATTTCAAAACCCGCCGATTCGTTTTCCGCCATCGATCTGATCTGCAGATCAACGGCCAGCTCTTAATCGCACTGGAATTTTCAATTGCATCCCCTTTTTTTCCACCCGCGATTGAGACCCTCCGATTAGATCTGGACCGTCCACGTGTCCGGATCGGACGGTCCAAAACTGCTCCTCCTTATTCTTCTCCCGCTATCCTTTTTGCCTTTCTATGCAGATCTCCACCGTTGGTTGCCTTCATCCGACGGCTTCGCTCCTCCCCCGCCATCTGAAGCAGTTTAAACCTATTTCCGCAGGATTTCTTAACTATTTTTGTGTTTTGCAGGCGTTTTAATGGTTTTCTATTGTTTAATGAAAGAAAGCCGAGGGTTGGGAAAGACGTTTCCTGCGCCTTCGAGTTGTTAAAAAGAACCATCTGCGGGTTTTCGCTCCATTGTTTTCTCAATGCTTCATGGGCATTGATGCCTTTAAAAAGCCCAGTGCGGCCTGCACATCGACAAGACACTGTTTTAATTCAAAAACAGTTAAAGAGTATCAGTTTGAAGACAGAGCACAGCAGATGAAGATTGAAGACGGTTTTTATGGGGATTACGGCTAAGACCGCTATCAAAAGCCTAATCCCCAATCTAAAACACAGTTTAAAAGAAAATCATAAATGTTTTGATGACAAAAAGGTTTCCACTGCTTCAACTGAGGCGAATTGATTCCTCAGCTACTACAAAGAGCCACCTGTTGCCTCAAACCTTTCAAACATAGGCCGAAGTTATTGATTTAGGGAATATCTACCTCCAGCGCTACCAAGAAGTTAATTCTGTCAAAGGAGTGTAATAGAAAATAGCTGCAGAGTTGCTCCAGACGGAACATAGAGCCTCAAAGTCAAATAAAGCTCCCGCCAAGCTTTGATATTAATTGTAAAACATTAAATACAGTGATCCACCTGTACACTTCTCCATCGAACCCCTCAAGAGGCCGAGAAGTCATTTAATCTGTATTAATGGTTCACGAGATATTTTTGTTAGTTCTCACCTCCTCATCATCCTATAAGTACTTCTGCATAAGATGAGAAGTTTGGTTGCTGTTTGATCACAAGTTGTAATATTGAAACTCTCTGAAATAAATATACAAGTCTGTTGAAGTTGAAAATAATTTGGAGTCTTGGATGTCTTGATGATGCCGTTGCATGTCTGTTCCTGAGAAGGCTCTATCATTGGATCCATGAGCTTGGCTGTTGGTGAAGTGCTCTGAACTGCTAAATGTTTTCCCTTGTTTTCATTATGTTCCATAATTTCTTACTACAGTAGGCTGAAAGTTTTAGGCTAAGAAATGACTCCTGGAAGCACCTTAGACCTGTTCACCCTTCACTGTTTTATGTTTTCTTCTGCTGAAGTATTTTAGAGGCTTTAAACCTTCTCTTTAGTCTTCATGCTCGTTTATTTCCTTGATAGCTTAAATAGTAGGTTTCAGCATGTTATGGTTCTCCCTGCTTGTCTGCCATCACTTGAAAGTCGTTATTGAAATCTCCCTTCGAAGTACCATTGTCTTAAGTTAACCAAAGAGGTCGGTTTTGATCTTACCCTTTGCCCATGCTTAAACAGTTGTTTTGAAGGTCTTTATAGTTGCAAACACAGATGTTATTTAGGTGTTCCCTCTTCTATGAATGCAATTATCAGTGAATCTTTTATGTTTTCTAAATCCTTTAAAATAAAATATTTGAGGAAATAGGGTGTTCCCCGAATCTTAGATTTTATTTTAAAAGTTGTCTTGAAATCATTATTTGCTTAAAGAATGTTTGTAGAATTCATGGTTAGCCCTGTATATCAAATATCTCTTTATTGATAAGTTAATGTTTCTCAAGTTCACTTTGTTGAGAATTAAATTTCTTTTTCCAAATCATTAATGTCCATCTCATTCCAAAACAAAGGATCCTGTGGCCAAGTTAGATTTGCCCTTTGATATCCCATATCCCTTGAAGAGTTTGTTATGACCTTATTTGGACTCCATTTCCCAATGAACCGGATATTTCCTCTTTCTGTCTATCTTTCCTAGACCTTTCATATTCTGCTGTATCAACTCAACCCAACCAAACAAACATTTGCACTTAATAACTAGTCTAAAATCCATAACTAAAGCAAACAAGATAAACCTTTGCAAACAAATATTTGAGAGATCCCTCTCTGAGAACAGGAGGACTAGATCCTGGAACTCTAAAGATTGGTTCTGATGTTTCCTTGTCTTTTGATTTGCCAAACTGTCAAAACACGGGATACCAACATAATGGCGATCACGGTGGGACTCTGAGTCAGTAACAATCTAAGTACCTCTTAGGACTTCAGAAATCCCTTATTTTCAAGAATATCCAGTGATTATTAGCCACCTCATCGCCACCAACATAATGGCGATTGTCGGAGATAAACCCTTGCAGCCCTCCGTCAGTGATCATTTCGTCTTTTGCATATTCATTATTAGGTGTCTCGCTTGTTCCACTTCGTTGCATTTCACTAGGAGCATGCCATGCACTGACGAAGGGGTCTGTCATCTTATGTTTCCTCATATTTACACCTGCAGTGCTATTTTAAAAATTTTCTCAAAAAATCATTCATAGTCATTGTCATTACATATATGGTCATTAAAAATGTCAATAAGTGTCCTAGGTCTTGGTGTCTAGGGTTTTTGAGTCATTTATATACTAGTCATAAAGCCTGCAAAGTGAGGAAAGTTCTGCATTTGTGATTTTTATTTTATTATCATCAGCATTTTAAAAAAAATATATATTTCTAGTCCAAAACTCTGTTTTGGAACTAGAAATTTGTCATTATCATTTTGTAATAAATTGTAATTGTTCCGCCATGAAGACATTGTCAAAAGCAGACCCCTGGTCTCTTTCTTAGCCAAGATGGCCATATCCCTGCAAGAAGACAGCAAAATCATTAGTATCGACCTCAAAAAGCCAAAAGAAGATTGTATTTGAAAAGCCAAAAGTGAAATTACAAAAACATTTGTAATATGGGTTTGAAATTAGATTTGAAATAAAATCTGATTGTGAAGATATTTGTAACATGTATAAAAGCCAAACAAGTTTCATTTGAACCAAACCACAGCACCCAAAACGTGATTTGAAGATGGGAGGGCCGATTTCAAAGTTTTAAGTTGCGTGGGCAGTGTTGTTGGGCCGAGCGACCCACGCAGAGGCCGAGCGACCCACCTGGGCAGAGCGACCCACGCAGGTCAGTTCAGCAGTGTAAGTTTGCAAGGGGCGCGACCCACCTCGGCTGAGCGACCCACGCAGAGGCTGCGCGACCCACGCAGACACAGGGTTTCGAAATTCATTCTAAGCGCCCAGCCTTGCTTGGAATCGATGCAACTGGCTTTCAAACAGGTTTCTATCATTGCTTGATGTTTTTTTAAATGCACCGGTGGCATCGTTGATGTTTCAAATGTTCAAAAGGAGGATTTAAAACCCCACAGTCATAGCATTATTGTTTTCATGGTTTTAAAATGAAAATGAATGGTTGAAAGAGTTTGTTTGCTATCTTATGGCAGTGATACATCCAGCTTTGCATATAATATCAAAACCATATTGCTCTCATGCCCATTTTGCCATTTTGACCATTGCTATTATTATACCATGTTTAAAACCTTTGTTCCATGGTGACTGTGGTTGTATTATGTCTCACTGCCCAATGTAAAAACATTCTCATGACTTTGTTCCAAACTTCCCATTGACACCTTTGTTGTTATTACTCATAGACAAACACATTCTATTGATGCCATGCTCTCCTTTGATAAGATTTGTTCAATATTTTGAAAGTTGCCCGCTCCCTTTGATCAAAATTTCACTTGCATTTAAACACAGAGATTGTGCCTCTTTTCCAATCCATTTAAAGCAGAGATATTATCATGGTTTGTTTCCTTATGGTGTTTTGACGGTGGGGATATTTGTTGGGTGTTTGAAACATACATTATAACTTTGCCTTCACTGCATCTATATCAGTATACATATTGCACATATCTTGTTCGCATCCATGTCAGAGATAGAGTCAGAATATGAGCAGGAGTCGGACAGTGACTCAATCGTTGAGGTTGATGTACTGAGATGGAGCATAGCAGTGCGCCAGTAGTGGTAGCATATCAGAGAGGCCACAGAGCTTTGTTTGCAGCATCACGAAGAGTACTATCTCCACATGGGGTGGAAGGGGTCTCGTTGACTTTATCAGCAGCGCGAGTACTATCTCCACATGGCGTGGAAGGGGTCTCGCCTTCTTCATCAGCGTAGGTACATTCACAGGATCATGATGGAGACAAAGACACCAAGGTCCCATTTCTCATTTTCAACAGGTTGAACATACACATTGCTACATCATGACTGACAACAACACATCATACAACCGAGACAATGTTTTCATCACAGGGGCTGCATGCACCAGGAAAGCACTAAAATGGCGGAAAAGGCCTGATCCACTCCGGATTTTGGCCGAGGCTTCATTTACTGAGCAAGATACATGATGGAGGGTCTTCGCTCCGAATTTGAGCAAATTCGGAGAAAAGTTTGTCATTTTGAAATTTTTTGGTCTAAAAACAGGGTTTTCAGTTACGTGGGTCGCGCGCTCATGCGCTCACTTTTTTTTGGGACACTTGCTGGAGGAAATTTTTACATTTTTGGATTTTTCATGGTTAATTATGCATCCTCTGAAGTCAACTTAGCATTTCATCGAAATCTGGATGGTCAAAAAGCTCAAAAACACCATGAAAATCACCTTGCTGCCACCTTTTGCACCAGCAGGAAGTACCTCTGGGAGAATGAGGTTTTGGAGGGTCAAATCAACTCCAAATTCATAAATTCCACTTGGGTTGGAAAGTAGACATCCAGGGCTTTCCAACGAGCTATCATGAGCTCAATTTGGATGCCAGGAGCTACCTCAAAATCAGCCTGGAACATGAGCGACCCACGCAGTTCAGGAGCGACCCACCTAGAAATTTTTCTGAATTTTCAGCTGCCAGCTCAGTATTTCGCCTATTATGGACCAGTTTTTCTTATGGATAGAATTCTTGGGTTTTTATGATGTAAAATCATGTTTGATATGTAACTTTGGCTTGTTTTTATCTCTTCTAGAAGATTCACTCTCAAATGAGTAAAAAATCATGTAATGGATCAGTTTCCACTCTTTTAGAGGCAAGTGGTTAGCTGCCTAGATTGTAGTTCCATGAATAGAATTGGTTGAAACTGATCCCTGAAGAGGGAATTCGACCCCTAGAGGTGGGGAAAGGTGTTAGAGTGATCTATATATTGTAATTTCTGAGGCATTCTACGGGTTGGACTCTTGGGATACTTTTGATACTATTGTACATACTTTTCATATTTTGGCTAAGGAAAGATCAGGGGTTTTGCGGCACTTGTTGGGATCCTTGTGGTGTTCTGTTCTTGATGATGTTTCTCCTTTGTTTACTGTAAGTTTATTCATGTTTAATGTATGCCATCATTTCATTATGCTTCTGAACTAAGTTGAATGAGTGATTAAGGTTGAATCCATTGTTTACAGTGCTTAGCCTTTGAATTCAGTTAGTTCTATATGTTTTCAGCTGTTTGGAGAGGATCCAAGTTCTTCTTTGCCCTCTTCAGCTCCTCGTCGGTCTAATATATCCATAAATCCAATTTAAAGCATCAAGATCATCACTTACCTCGCCCCAGCTTGAACTCTGCAAAGGTCTGACCTTATCCCCGGACCCAAAATTTTGTTTTCCCATTTCTCCAGCGAAAACTCAAAAAACCCAAAAACAAACATACTTATCTCTTTACTAGCCTAAAATCAGTTCCTATTGTAAGTCATCCCGCATCCTACTTGCTTATTTTCTCGAGATTGACGGAGAGAGCCCTCTCCTGTCCTCGTAGGGCTAGCTACGAGGCTGAGCGTGGTTTGATGTAGCCTTGAGTTTACTTCATTTCAGCCTGAGGTAGATTTGAGTGCTAACATAGTGGCGACCATACTGGGGAAATCTCAATGGTTTGCTTGTTGATGTGTTTTTTCCATGAGTCTTAGACGGAGTCTGAAGTCACGCCAGGTAGCTTTCGAAACGCTTTTGTTATGCATAAGCGGAAGTAGATAAACGCTGCTTCAGTCGATCTCCGGTAAGCTTGTGTGTTCGGTACTTGATTTGTAAATCACCCCAGTATACTTATTCGTTCTAGACCTTTTGGATGATTGAGTCTAGAAGTCGAAAGGCTGAAAATAATTGATTGTGTTCCTTGAAATTTTTTTTCCGAGAAGATCAATACACTAGCTTCAAGAAGGAATACTAGGGCGAATCCTGACCCTGATCCACCAACAATATTCGAAAATCCGAATCTGATTCCAAGGACCCTTAGAAAACAAGGCAGTCAAGAGAGTTCTGAAAGAGAAAGCCAATTGAGTTTTGAGAGTTCCAGAGTGCTTACCCGATCTGCATCCTGTCCTGTCAAAATCATATATGTTGATGAAATCCCCTTTGATGCACAGTTTGAAACATCCTTGTTTGTGAATTTTTCCGAAACTGAATTGTCAAGATTAGTCCCAGATCCATTGTTTACTGAAGATTTGCAATATAGATTTGTTTCACAGTACCTGGATAGACAACTGCAAAGTTCTATTGAGGATACTAACACTTTTGAATTTACTGAATCTGCTTCACAAGTTCTTGACCCATCTGAGATTGCATCAAGCTCACGGATCCCTACTGAACCTCCCTTTATCCCTACCATTCCGGTTCAGCCTGAGTTTTCTGATCAGCAATCAATAGTAATTTCTCCGTTTCCATTGAATACATCTCGTAGACCTACTGCTCCTACTCCTCCTGTATCTCCTCGACAACAGATTGTCTTCAATCCACCAAGAGCTATGGCTGCTCATTTTGCACCTCTTGTGTTACCCCAGCAGTTGAATGATATGCCCGCAGACTATCAGAGTAAGATCCCGACATTTGATGGCACTCCACAGAGTCTTCCTGCACAACGGCATGTAGACAATATGGCAGATTTCTTTGATCGTTTCGAGATTGATGAAGAAAATGTGACTATGAGGCTTTTTGTGCAAACCTTTGGAGGAGAGGTACGGAAATGGTTCAGAGCCTTGCCACAAAGAAGCATCGATACATTGGCAGAACTTCAGAGGCAGTTTTTAGACCGATGGGAGATGAAAAAGGATCCTTTGCAGATTACTTCAGAATATACAAACCTCAAACGTAATCCTGGTTAGTCTGTTCAGGATTATATCATTAGATTCAATACAGTGTATAATGCTATTCCAGATGATTTGAGACTGTCCAAAAAGTCTGCTCTCCTTAAATTCCCGGATGGCTTTGATCCGGAAATGGCTTATTCCCTTCGTGATAGAGATCCACCTACTTTAGAAGATATGCAGAAGGTCGCTGTCAGTGTTGAGGCAAATCTGAATGATAAAAGAGCACGGTTGAAAGCAGAGAAAAGAGTGACAATAAAGGAAGAGCCTTCCACATCTATATCAGAACAACACTTAGCTCGTGAGTTGGAAAAGGCTTTAAGAAGAATAAATCTCGACAAAGCAGAAACACAGTTTCGAAATCCAAATTTCCGTGGCCAGCAGCAGCCACAATTCAGAATTAAGCAGCGTGAACAAAGAGCTCAAGAGCCAGCAGCCCAACAGCCAGTTAAGACTCCTCTTTTGCAGAATTTTGTGAGTCATGATTCCGATGATGATGATGATGTGTCAGGTGAGCAAAATCATTTCTTCACTCCTGATGATTTGCCTATTTATATTACTGAGGAAGAGGAGTATGGTGAAAGTTCAGTTGTTCAGAAAGATGAGGATTTTATCCTAACTAATGATGCTGATTTAGAGGAAGAGTCGGATGAATACCAAAGAGGATATTTGAATGCATTGACTGCTCAGCAGAAACAGTATTCATTGAGAAATCGAGATGTGCCTATAAATCCCATTCAGAAAAGAAAGGAAGCTTCAGCACCGAAGACAGATTCACCAATACCACAGAAAAGAGGAAAAGAGACAATTGACCCCGCAGCAAGTAAAGTATCATCAGCTGAGAAGGTAAATCAGTCAAACATAGTGAAAGACAAGGCTGAAAAGAAGGAAATTCCAGTTAAAGAGGTTGAGAAGGTTTCGGCATTTAGCTTGGAAAGTGAAATTTCCAAACTAAAAATATCTATTCCTTTGACGGAGATTATGAAGAACAGCAGCTACCGTAGTCAAGTCACCAAAATTCTGAACTTTGATCCAATGATTGACACAGTAAATGTTGAGGATGACCAGCCGGAATTGATTTTTGGGCCTGCATTAAATGGTGAGTCTCCTGACAGTAATGTTCCTCCTTTTTACATCAGTTTGAGGTTGCATGAATATATATTGCACAATGCTATGCTTGATTCGGGTGCTTCGCACAATTTGATGCCAAAGGCAATCATGGAAAAGTTGGGATTAGACATTACAAGAGAGTATCATGATTTGTATTCATTCGATTCCAGCAGGGTAAAGTGTATAGGACTCATCAAAGATTTGGTGGTAAGTTTAGATCAAATCCCAGCAAAGAATGTTTTAATGGATGTGGTGGTTGCCGATATTCCTCCACGGTTCGGGATGCTCCTTGCAAGATCTTGGGGGGAAAAGTTGAAAGGTACACTTCAGTTAGATTTCTCTTATGCTACAATTCCAGTCTTCGGTCAAATGAGAAAGTTATATCGTGAGCAGAAGATGAAATACATGATAACTAGCAAAGAGAAGCCAGTCAATCATCCTGTGAACTATGTACATACTGATTTAGAGTCGTTTGTGTTGCTTGCTGATAGTTTTAATGATGTAGAAAGTCAACTAGTTCAGGCAGAAGACATACCAGAGATCAATGAGAATTTTAGAGAAGTTTTGCAAAAAGAAAGAAGAGAAAAACAAGCTGTTTTGGAGCAATCAGCTGAAGACAATGGGCAGCAAACAGGAAAATCAGAGCCGGCACAGTTTCAGCATTTAGAGGACGATGAAAATGGTCTTTGGACCATGGATTTTGATGGTGCAGTGGGCAGCGATGGTGCTGGGATTGGTGTGTGGATTCATAGTCCATTTTCCGCTCCTGATAGAGTTCCGAGCAATGTGAGAGTGTGTTCTTACAAGCTTGCATTCGATTGTTCTAATAATGAAGCGGAATACGAGGCTCTTATTGCTGGCCTTAATATTCTCAAGAAGCTGAAAGCGAAAAGGATTGCAGTATATGATGATTCAGAATTAGTGATAAAGCAAGTTAAAGGTGAGTTTCAGGCTAAGCATCCTCGCATGAGGGCTTACCGAAATGCGGTTTTGGACATTCTGAAGTTATTTTCTGATCATACTTTGACATGTGTGCCCCGCATACAAAATGGTGTTGCTGATGGACTTGCTAAGGCAGCAAGCAATCTTAAGATTCCAATGAATTCCAGCAACAAGTTTGAGATACATGTGAAACACCGGCCCACCGTTCCAGACAATCAGCGATGTTGGCAAGTTTTTGAGGATGATGAGGAGATTAGTGAATTTCTGTAGAATAAAGGTAAGTTTAAAGATACCTCCATAGATACAGAATTTGATGATGGTATTGATGACATACAGATAAATCAAATGGATGTGCTGCAACTGAAGGATAACATCATTCCTAAGGGATTGATTCCTTTGGAAGAGTTGTTTGATCAGGATGATGTAGCTCGTAAGCCTACATTGAGGCCAACAGAGAAAGGTGTCGAAAAGGTAAATATTGGGACAGCTGAGAATCCCAAAATGGTGAAATTGTCAAAGTCATTGTCACCAAAGGTAAGAGCAGAATACGTGAAATTGTTATCTTCATTTGCTGATGTGTTTGCCTGGGATTATTCAGATCTTAAAACATATGATACCAATATCATCCAGCATACTATTCCCATCAAACCAAATCAGAAGCCTTTTCGTCAAAAGTTGAGGAGGATCAATCCAAAGCTGCTACCATCAATCGAAAAAGAGGTAAATAGGTTGTATAAGTCAGGAATCATTGTGCCTATTCGATTTTCAGATTGGATATCAAACTTGGTGCCCGTGAGAAAGAAGACAGGTGAGATCCGTTTATGTATTGGCTTCAGAAATCTGAATAAGGTATCATTAAAGGACAATTATCCACTGCCAAAGATGGATCACATATTGCAACGAGTAGTTGGAGCATCAAGGATGTCACTACTCGACGGATACTCAGGTTATAATCAGATTTTAGTGCAGGAAGATGATCGTGACAAGACTGCGTTCACCACTCCTTGGGGAACATTTCATTATGCAAAGATGCCGTTCGGTTTAAAGAATGCAGGCGCTACCTTTCAGCGTGCTATGGACATGGCTTTTGCCAATGAGAAAGATGTGTTTTTGGTTGTTTACCTTGATGATCTAACTGTATTTTCTAATTCTGATGAGGAACATTTATATAATCTGAAAATTGTTTTCCAGAAGTGCAGAAAATATGGCATTTCGCTGAATCCAAAGAAGAGCCTTTTCGCCATGGATGAAGGAAAGCTCCTTGGCCACATCATATCGAAAGATGGCATTCGAGTTGATCTTGCACGTGTTGAAGCCATACAGCAGATTGAACAGCCCCGGAACAAGAAAGAGATACAGTCATTTAATGGTAAAATGAATTTTCTGCGTCGTTTCATTCCCAATCTTGCGGAACACCTTAGAGAAATCACGAACATGCTGAAAAAGGACAGTCAGGTAAGATGGACAGAAGAGGCAGTAAAGTCATTTAATTTGGTAAAGATAGCTCTTTCCTCAGCCCCTATTTTAATCAGCCCCGATTACACACAAGACTTCATTTTATTTTCTTTCGCTTCTGAGCACACATTAGCAGCAGTTTTGATGCAAAAAAGGGATGGAGTTGAGAAGCCCATCGCTTTTTTCAGTCGGATCATAAGAGATGGAGCATTGAAGTATAATATCATTGAAAAACAAGCACTTGCGCTTGTAAAGGCTTTGAAGGATTTCCGTGTGTACATATTGCATTCCCACATTACAGCATATGTTCCTAACGCAGCAGTTAAAGATGTTTTGGTACAGGCAGATCCAGAAGGAAGAAGAGGTAAGTGGATCGCTGCGTTATTAGAGTACGATGTGGAGATTAAACCGACCAAGCTGATTAAAGGACAAGGACTCGCCAAGCTCATGGCTGAAACAAATCTGCATGCTCTAGACATAAATTTGATTGCTGCCATGTCTGATGAAGATGGGGAAAGTACGTCAGTTCAGGTATCCGATATTTTTGTTTCTTCTCCTTGGTATGCTGACATGTTATATGTGCTTCATAATTTGTCTACACCGCCTGGTATGCCTCGAAATAAGAGTAGAACATTGAAGCTAAGAGCTGCTAAATTCTGCATTGTATTGGAAAGACCCTGGGGGTATGTTGTTGAATTGTTTGGTAGAAGAGGAAGCTCAAAGAGTTTTGGAGGATTTTCACAAAGGTGACTGTGGAGGTCATTTGTTTTGGAAGACCACAGCGAATAAAATTCTAAGGGCGGGGTATTATTGGCCTTATTTGTTTTCTGATGTGTTCAAGGCTGTTAAAAATTGTCACGAGTGTCAAATTTTCGAAGGGAATCAGAAACTACAGCCTTTGCCTCTAAAACCAATCGAAGTTAGTGCACCATTCCAGCAGTGGGGATTGGATTTTATCGAGGAAATCCACCCAGCATCTTCCGGACAGCATAGATGGATCTTGACAGCTACAGACTACTTCACGAAGTGGATTGAGGCGATTCCCACTCGACAGGCCACTGATGCGGTAATTATCTCTTTCCTTGAAAACAATATTCTGTCACGCTTTGGGTGTCCTAGTAAAATAATCACAGATAATGCAGCAGCCTTTAAGTCTAAGAGGATGGTTGATTTTTGTTTTAAGTACAATATTACCTTGGGACATTTGACCACCTACCATCCGCAAGGGAATGGCTTGGCGGAATCTTCAAATAAATCCTTGGTGAATATCATTAAGAAATTGCTGGAAATCAACAAGAAGGCTTGGCACAAAAAGTTGGTAAATGCATTATGGGCTGATAGGGTAAGTCATAAAAATTCTATTGGCATGTCTCCTTTCGAGTTGGTGTATGGGACGGATACAGTTTTTCCTACTTCACTTGCTGTCCCGGTGGTCAAATTGCTTCAGGAGGCTGGAAGTGAAGAGGATCCTATGCAGCGGAGGATTAATGAGATGATTCATTTGCAGCAGAAACGAGAGGAGGTATTTCAAAATACTTTCAAGTTGCAGGAGCGCATAAAGAAGATCTACGACAAAAAGGCAAAAGCAGATAAGTTTCAGTTGGATGAAGTAGTTTTGAAATGGGATGCTCGGAATGAAGATAAGGGAAAGCACGGCAAATTTGAGAATTTGTGGAAAGGACCTTTCAAGATTGCAGCGTATCGGGGTCAGAATGCATTTCTTCTCAAAGAAATGAATGGAGATGATTGTCCTGGTGGACCGATCAATGGTCGGTTGCTGAAGCGCTATTATTTCTGAGTACTTGCTGCTGATCTCATTGTCATTGTATATATCATTTTACTTTTGTTTCGTTGCAAGTGTGCACTGATCTCTCATTTTCAGTCTGGGGCCCGGAGCGAAGGCTATAATTCTAGAGATAGAGGTTGATTGGTTTGAAATTGTCAAGTTAAGTTTTATCAGTCTTCTAGTTTAAAGTCATGTCAGTTTGAGTCTTGTCAGTTTTGGTCAAATTGCAGTCTGTCGTTAGTCAAATCTGTAGTCAATAAAATTGTGCAAAGTTTGCTTTATCAGTTGAAATAATGATTCCATTGCCCAATGGATGAGAGGCATTGTCTGACTCCCCCAGAGATCTGCCGTTCTTGGCATCTCCATGGAGTCACCATCCCCATTGGAGCCAATGTTAGAGTCGGCCTTTACAGCCCTCCGTCAGTGATCGTCTCGTCTTTTGCATTTTCATTTTTAGGTGTCTCGTTTGTTCCACTTCGTTTAATTTCACTAGGAGCATGCCATGGACTGACGAGGGGGTCTGTCGTCTTATGTTTCCTCATGTTTATACCTGCAGCGCTATTTAAAAATTTTCCTCAAAAAATCATTCATAGTCATTATCATTTCATTTCTGGTCATTAAAAAAATGTCAATAAGTGTCCTAGGTCTTGGTGTCTAGGGTTTTGAGTCATTTATATACCATTCATAAAGCCTGCAAGGTGAGGAAAGTTCCGCATATTGTGATTTTTTGTTTTATTATCATCAGCCTTTTAAAAAATATTTCTAGTCCAAAACTCTGTTTTGGAACTAGAAATTGTTCATTATCATTTTGTAATAAATTGTAATTATTCCGCCAAGAAGACATTGTCAAAAGCAGACCCCTGGTCTTTTCCTTAGCCGAGATAGCCATATCCCTGCAAGAAGACAGCAAAATCATTAAAGTCGACCTCAAAAAAGCCAAAAGAAGATTGTATTTGAAAAGCCAAAAGTGAAATTACAAATACATTGTAATATGGGTTTGCAATTAGATTTGAAACAAATCTGATTGTGGAGGATATTTGTATCATGTATAAAGGCCAAACAAGTTTCATTTTCACAAATCCATAGCACCCAAATCGTGATTTGAAGATTGGAGGGCCGATTTCAAAGTTTTAAGCTGCGTGGACAGAGTTGTGGGGCTCGAGCGACCCACCTGGGCGCGAGCGACCCACCTGGGCAGAGCGACCCACGTAGGTCATTTCAGCAGTGTGAAGTTACAAGGGGCGCGACCCACCTGGGCCGAGCGACCCACGCAGGAGGTGAGCGACCCACGCAGACACAGAAGTTCGAAAATTCAGTTTGAGCGCCCAGTCTTGCTTGGAATCGATTCAACTGGCCTTCAAACAGGTTTTATGCAATTGCTTGATGTTTTTAGTGCGTTGGTGGCATCATTGGTGGTTTCAAATGTTTCAAACGGAGGATTTAAAACCCCACAGTCATAGCATTATTGTTTTCAGGGTTTTAAAATGATATGGGTGGTTGTATGAGTTTGTGTTCTATCTTATATCAGTGACACATCTAGCCTTGCCATATATTATCAAAACCATATTGCTCTCATGCCCATTTTGCCATTTTGACCATTGCTATTATTATATCATGTTTAAACCTTTGTTCCATGGTGACTGTGGTTGTATTATGTCTCACTGCCCAATGTAAAAACATTCTCATGACTTTGTTTCAAACTGCCCATTGACACCCTTGTTGTTATTACTCATAGACAAATACATTCTATTGATGCCATGCTCTCCTTTGATAAGTTTTGTTCAAAATTTTGAAAGTTGCCCGCTCCCTTTGATCAAAGTTTCACTTGCATTTAAACACAGAGATTGTGCCTTTTTTCCAATCCATCTAAAACAGAGATTTTATCCATGATTTGTTTCCTTATGGTGCTTTGACGGTGGGAATATTGGTTGGGTGTTGAAACATACATCCTGACTTTGTTTGCACTGCTTTCATATCAGTATACACATTGCCAAAAGCTTGGTCAGAGCCATGTCGGAGACAGAGTCAGAATATGAGCCAGGGTCAGGCAGTGATTCGGTGACTGAAGGTAATGTGCCACGGGGGTCCCGCAGAGAAAATAGAAGTGGTGATCATCGCAGAGAGGAGCCTACTTCTTTGGCTCGGTTGCAGGCATGTCCATTAGCTATGGATTGTTTTCGATTCTTGTCATGTTTCAGATTTTGTGAGATGGTTGTACAAACCCGACCTCATCGTGAAATAGCACGTCTGTTTGTTCTTCATTTACGGGGTGATCGGGTAAACCTTGCTGGGGTTGATTTCATTGTATCACCTTTGACTATTGCTCAAGCCACTGGCATACCGAACATAGGCGAGGAATGGAGCAAGGGTAAGCAGTTAGAGAAATTTCACTATGAGCCATATGTTAAAACTGGATATGTGGCTTACTTGAGCAGGGTTTTTCCATTCAGATTCTTGAGAGATGAGTATGCACCACTCATGAGGCTCATTATTCAGTATTTCAGTTGTGAGGGCAGGTATGCTCGTCTTTTCTCATATCATGTTCGTTTGCTGATGCACTTCACAAGGGTGCGTATGATGAATATTCCGTATTTCATACACCGCAACATAGAGAGGATGGTAACATTTGTGCAGAAGAAGACGAGCCCAGTGCAGCAGTACAGGAGTATATATCATTTCGCTTTGATCAAAATCTTGGTGTCACATCAGTTGGCAGAGCAGGGCATCACTTGGGAGGATTTCATTTCTAGAGACTTTTTCAGAGTGCCACAACCGCTCGAGACAGTTCATGATGCAGGAGAGCTTTCGCACCAGCCGGACAGAGTTGAGGTTGAGCATATCAGCACTCCTTTGGTTCAGACATATCAGCGAGGCCACAGGGCCTTATTTGCAGCGACACGGCGAGTACTATCTCCACGTGAGGTGGAAGGGGTCTTGCCGACTTCATCGACACGGCGAGTATTATCTCCACGTGATGTGGAAAGGGTCTCGCTTTCTTCTTCAGTGCAGGTACAGGTACAGGACAGGGGCAAGAGGCCCATGCATGATGAGGGCCCATCAGGAGGCCGGGACATAGATTTGACAGTCATTGATGTTGATACGGGCTCTCCTAGCTCGAAACTGAGGGAAGTCATCCAGGAGCAAAGGGCCGAGAATGACCAGCTGAAAGACCAATTGCAGAAAGCTCAGTGGGTGATTAACTATTTGGAGCAGCGCAACAAACAGCTTGAGGATGAGCTCACATTTTATGAGGTGCGCCAAATCCGTGAGGACAGACAGTGGAATCGACAGAGACCCGGTGACATGACACCGACTGACAGAGATACTGTACTCACGCGTGTGAATATCCATCTGGAGAAGTTGTTGGCGAAGGCCAATCGAGACAAAGACATGCTTCGCCACATGAAAGGCCATTATTGGGCTCGCATGCATGTCTGCAAAGCGAGAATGAAGATCATGAAGAGGAGGTTGCGCAAGGCACTTAGACGGCGGAAAAGGCCCAATCCACTTCGGATTTTGGCCGAGGCTTCATTGACTGGGTAGGACACATGATGGAGGACCTCCGCTCCGAATTTGGGCAAATTCGGAGAAAATTTTGTCAATTTCAAATTTTTGGATTAAAAAACAGGTTTTGCAGCTACGTGGGTCGCGCGCTCATGCGCTCACTTTTTTTTGAGACACTTGCTGGAGGAGATTTTTACATTTTTGGATTTTTCATGGTTAATTATGCATCCTCTGAAGTCAAATTAGCATTTCATCAAAATCTGGATGGTCAAACAGCTCAAAAACACCATGAAAATCACCTTGCTGCCACCTTTTGCACCAGCAGGGAGTACCTCTGGGAGAAAGAGGTTTTGGAGGGTCAAATCAACTCCAAATTCAGAAATTCCACTTGGGTTGGAAAGTAGACATCCAGGGCTTTCCAACGAGCTATCATGAGCTCAATTTGGATGCCGGGAAGTACTTCAAATTCAGCCTGGAACATGAGCGACCCACACAGCTCAGGAGCGACCCACCTGGAATTTTTCCTGAATTTTCAGCTGCCAGCTCATTTTTTCGCCTAGTATGGACCAGTTTTGCTTATGGATAGAATTTTTGGGTTTTTATGATGTAAATTCATGTTTGGCATGTAACTTTGGCTTATTTTTATCTATTATAGAAGATTCACTCTCAAATGAGTAAAAAATCATGTAATGGATCAGTTTCCACTCTTTTAGAGGCAAGTTGTTAGCTGCCTAGATTGTAGTTCCATGATTAGAATTGGTTGAAACTGATCCCTGAAGAGGGAATTCGACCCCTAGAGGTGGGGAAAGGGGTTAGAGTGATCTATATATTGTAATTTCTGAGGCATTCTACAGGTTGGACTCTTGGGATACTTTTGATATCATTGTACATACTTTTCATATTTTAGCTAAGGAAAGATCAGGGGTTTTGCGGCACTTGTTGGGATCCTTGTGGTGTTCTGTTCTTGATGGTGTTTCTTCTTTGTTTACTGTAAGTTTCTTCATGTTTAATGTATGCCATCCTTTCATTATGCTCCTGAACTAAGTTGAATGAGTGAAATAAGGTTGAATCCATTGTTTATAGTGCTTGGCCTTTGAATTCAGTTAGTTCTATATGTTTTCAGCTGTTTGGAGAGGATCCAAGTTCTTCTTTGCCCTCTTCAGCTCCTCGTCGGTCTAATCTATTCATATATCCAATTTAAAGCATCAAGATCATCACCTACCTCGCCCCAACTTGAACTCTGCAGAGGTCTGACCTTATCCCCGGACCCAAAACTTGTTTTCCCATTACTCCAGCGAAAACTCAAAAAACCAAAAAATCAAACATACTTATCTCTTTACTAGCCTAAAATCAGTTCCTATTGTAAGTCATCTCGCATCCTACTTGCTTATTATCTCGAGATTAACGGAGAGAGCCCTCTCCTGTCCTCGTAGGGCTAGCTACGAGGCTGAGCGTGGTTTGATGTAGCCTTGAGTTTTACTTCATTTCAGCCTGAGGTAGATTTGAGTGCTAACAGATCCAGTCAAGGGAACTATGGTTATGTTCTAATCCAGGGTTAATGGATTGGGGTTTATGTATGCTTCGACATGTATATATATGTGTTGTAACACACAAAGGAATATAATGAAAAATCAAGCTGGTCGTCTCGATTTGGGATCCAGGGGAAAATTTATGTGTTTATCTATTTTATGTTGTATGATCTTGCTATTGTTTATTTTCTGTTTTAAAGATTCATTCGTAGATAATTTCTGTACAGGGTTAAAACCTACATTTTGTATCAGAGCAGTTTCGGCTTCAAGGGGATGCCTTTGCTGTTGAGGGGTTTTTTGCTTGGGCCTGAGGTAGACCCTGTTCAGTGGGAGATCTGCGGGATCAATTCTTGCGGTGAAAGAAGATGGCAAGCCGCGGGAAGATAGAGATCGAGAAATTTAATGGTCAGAGTTTTGAGTTGTGGAAGCTCAAGATGGAGGATCTGGTGGTGGATAAGGACCAGTGGATCATGGTAGATTCGGGTACTAAACCAACAACAATGTCAGATGAAGACTGGAAGAAACTGAATCGGAAGGCAAAGAGAACAATATGGTTGTGTGTCTTAGATTAAGTATTGTTGAATGTATCTGGGGAAGCTACGACGAAGACCTTGTGGGACAAACTTGGGACTTTATACCAATTTAGGTCTCTGGTGAATAAATTGTTCCTGCGGAAAAAACTGTATAACCTGAGGATGAAGGATGGAGACTCGGTGACAGAGCATTTGAACGCCTTCAATACTGTGGTAAGTCAGCTGTCATCTATTGATATTAAAATATTAGATGAAGATAAGTGCATCAGTTTGTTGTGTTCTCTACCAGATTCGTGGGACAGTCTGGTTATTGCAATAGATAGCAATAAAAATACCTTGAATTTTGATGACATTGTCTCAACCTTGTGTCAGAGGAAATGAGACGGAGAAATATGGAGGGTCAGAATGGAGATGCCTTATCTGTACGAGGAAGGTCCTCGGATAGAAACAAGAATAAGGTTTTGAGTGGGAGATATAAATCTAGAGGGATATCTAAATCTCCTGGAAATTTTGTAAAGGTGTGTTGGAAATGCGAAAAGGAAGGGAACTACAAAAAGGACTGCAGATCTAAAGCTCCTGAGAAAGGAAAGGGATCTAATGATGCTCCTTCTGTAGAGGCAAAAACCACCTCGGATGAAGGTGGGGATGTGTATTTGGCTTCTTCTTCAAATACACATGTAGATCATGAGTCATGGTTGATTGACTCGGGTGCATCCTTTCACTTCGGTTCTGCGAGTATGAGAAATATGATGGCGATGATGTCTTCTTAGGTGATGATAGGAAGGCCAGAATCGTCGGACGTGGAAACGTCAAGCTGAAGTTACAAGGTGGAAGGATTAGAAAAATTCTTGGTGTTCTGCACATTCCTGCATTGGTCAGAAATCTAATTTCTGTAAGCAAGATGGATGATGAAGGTGTAAAAACAGTGTTCGAGAAAGATACCTGTAAGATGGTTCGGGAAGCACTGGTATTAATGCAGGGAGTTCGCATTTGAACTCTGTACAAGCTTCAGGGCATCACTGTTATTGATGGGTGCAACAGTTCTGTGGTTCCCGAAAGTGGAGTGGAAAGCCTAGCAGTCTCTGGAGAAAATACCATGCTATGGCATCAAAGGCTTGGAAATATTAGAGAGAAGGGCCTTTGGATACCGCATGGAAATGTTATGGTAGAAGGTATGTCTAATATTTCTCTGGATTATGATTTTTGTGATCATTGTGTATATGGGAAGCATAATCGGGTGAGTTTTCCTTCTGGTGCTAAGAGGGCGAACAAGATATTAGAGCTTGTGCACAGTGATGTGTTTGGACCTGTGTCGGTTCCATCACTGGGTAAGTATATGTACTATGTTTCATTCATAGATGAATTCTCAAGGAATACATGGATATATTTCTTAAGGAATAAATCTGAAGTCTTTGATAGATTTAAAGAATATAAGGCTCTGGTGGAAAACCAGACAGAGAAGAAGATAAAGGTGCTGAGGACAGATAATGGTGGGGAGTTCTGCAAGAAGGAATTTGAAGAGTTTTGTAAGAAGTGTGCTATAGCACAGCAGAAGCCTAATCCATACACACCTAAGAAAAATGGAGTTGCAGAAATAATGAACAGAACACTAATGGAAAATGCAAGAATCATGATCAGTGGTACCGGGTTAGGACAAGAATTCTGGGCAGAGGCAGTGGAGACTGCATGTTACTTGGCTAACATATCACCTTCATCAGCATTGGAGGATAAGACTCCACATGAGGTATGGACTGGTAAGAAACCCTCTCTTTCACATATAAGGGTATTTGGATGTGATGCATATGTACATGTTCCAAAGGAGAAAAGGAGAAAGTTGGATAATAAATCTGAACGATGCATCTTTATTGGGTATAAGGATGGCTTAAAGGGTTACAAGATTTGGAACCCAGAAATAAGGAAGGTTGTGTACAATCGAGATGTGGTGTTTAGAGAGGTGAAATATATTGTTAAACATAAATTCCTACCAAAGGAACCTGAGAAAATAGAGTTTGAGCTAAAGGAGGATGAATCAGACTCTACAACAGAAGAAGACTCAGAAGAGGAAGAGCCACAAACTCCAACTATTAGAAGATCAGTTCAGGAAAAAAGAAAACCAAAAAGGTATAGTCCATCTGCTTTCTATTCAAATTTTGCTTTAACTATAACTGATGATGATCCTAGAACTGTCAGGGAGGCAGTAGATTTAGAGGATGGAAAACTCTCGAAGGAGGCCATGGTTGATGAAATGACATCCTTGCATAAAAATGAGGCATGGGATCTGGTGGAGTTGCTGGCTAGAAGGAAGCCCATCAGAAGCTAATGGGTGTTTAAGAAGAAGATGAATGTAGAAGGAAAGGTGGAGAAATACAAAGCTCGGTTGGTAGGAAAAGGTTATTCCGAGGTGCCTGGAATTGATTTTGGTGATATTTTTTCTCTTGTTGCCAAAGTTACTTCTATTAGATTACTTTTATTTGTTGCTGCTACATTTGATTTTGAGGTAGAACAGATGGATGTGAATACAACATTTCTTCACGGGGATCTGGAAGAGGAGATCTACATGAAACAACCTGAAGGATTTATGGTGAAGGGGAAGAAAGAGCTAGTATGCAGGTTAAAGAAGTCTATGTATGGGTTAAAACAGTCACCAAGGATGTGGTATCAGAAATTTGATACCTATATACGGGGACTTGGCTTTACCAGAAGCAAGGAGGATCACTATGTTTAATTTAAATTAATTGGTGACTGTGTTATTTATTTGGTCTTGTATGTGGATGATATGTTGTTGATTGGAAATGACAAAGAAATTATCCAAGATTTGAAGACCTAGCTATTATCCAAATTCGACATGAAGGATCTTGGTGCTGCAAACTATATTTTGGGCATGGAAATTAAGAGAGATCGGGAAAAGAGGAAGCTATGGTTAAACCAGAGGAAGTATGTCGAGACTATATTTCAGAGGTTCAATATGCAGGATAGTAAACTGGTGAATGTTTCGATTCCTGTAGGTACAAAGCTATTTGCTGAACAATGTCCCAAAGCAGAAGAAGAAGAGGAGGATATGTCCCGTGTTCCATATGCAAGTGCAGTGGGTAGCTTGATGTATGCAATGGTTTGTACTAGACCAAACATTGCACATGCAGTGGGAGTATTGAGCAGGTTTATGTCAAACCCAGGGAAGGAGCATTGGAAAACAGTGAAGCGGGTTTTCAGATATTTGCGTGGCACTAGTGATTATGGCTTGTGCTACCAGGGAAGACCAGGATTGGAAAGAGTGTTGGACATTCGTGGTTTTGTTGATGCAGACTGGGCTGGAGATCTGGACCAAAGAAAATCTACAAGTGGGTATGTGTTTAGCCTATTTGGAGGTGCAGTTAGTTGGATGAGTAAAAGAAAGTCTGTAGTGGCTCTTTCAATTACAGAGGCAGAATACATGGCAGCCACTCATGCAAGCAAGGAAGCAGTTTGGTTGCAGAGATTGCGTTCAAGTATTGGGTTGGTGCAACAAGCTATAAGGATAGACTATGATAGCCAAAGTGAAATTTTCTTAGCTAAGAACCCTGCTTATCATTCAAAGACAAAGCACATTGATGTTCAAAATCATTTTGTGAGATATATGGTTGAAGCTAAAAGGGTGTTGCTGGTAAAGGTGGACACTTTGAAGAATGTTGCCGATGCATTGAAAAAGTTTGTGAGCACTCAGAATTGCTCTTGATGTAGAGAAAAAATGGGTGTTGCAAAGCTAGGCTAATGACTTAGCTCTCCTATGGCCCGCTGTGGAAAGAAAACAACAAGTGGGATAATTTTGGGTTTGTGTTATATTCTTTCCACGACTAGTCACACATGGGGGGTGATAGCCCCCCTTGTACATTGCATTAGGCGCAACGTATGGGGGGGTCACAGGGGGGGCGGTAGCCCCCCCTGTCAGGGTTCGGGGTAGTGCCCCAGAAATTTTTTTTGGTCCTTATTTTCCGGTGGGCGGACCCGCCCATGGTTTTGTGCATGGGTTTGCACATGGTTTTGGGGCATGATGGTTTTCGGCCCCTGCTATTTTGTAGATCCGGTCAAGGGAACTACGGTTATGTTCTAATCTAGGGTTAATGGATTGGGGTTTATGTATGCTTCAACATGTATATATATGTGTTGTAACACTAAAAGGAGTATAATGAAAAATCAAGCTAGTCATCCCAATTTTGGATCCAGGGGAAAACCTCCATGTTTATTTGTTTTATGTTGTATGATCTCGCTATTGTTTACTTTCTGTTTTAAATATTTGTTCGTAGATAATTTCTGTACAGGGTTAAAACCTACAATAATCAACCTGGTCATCTAACTGGTCAATTTGGTTATACCCAAGTCCAACAACCTGACCAACCTACACTTCAAATTGCACCTTAGGTATCTGTACCTAGTAGTCAACATGCTGGTTTGAGTAAGCCGAAAACTCCTGTCCAATCTACTGTGCAAACTTCTGTTCAAAAACCAAGTACACCTATTCCTGGAGTTTCCCAAGTCCCTATTGCTACAACCCTTGAAACAATGACATCAACTATATCACAGGCAATCCCTCAATTCACTGCTCATCAAAGTGGACCTGTGGTTCATTCTACTGTTCAAACCTCTATATGAAAACCTGGTACAACTACAATTCCAACAAGCTAACCTTATGGAGGTCATTTTTTTAATCAACCTTATCAAGGGCAGTTTCAATATGGACCAATAGGACAAAATCGAGTATACCGAAGTCAACCATACCCTGGTTATACATATCAAATACTAGCTCAACCTCAGTTTGGTATGGCTAACCCTGGATACCCCGGAGGTATTCCAATCCAATCTACACAAGATATTCCAGGTTATCCTGGATATCCTCCTCCGGGTTCTGGTATCATTCCTCAAGGTTATCATTTTTCTCAGTAGGACCTTAACCATTGGTTACCATTCATTGCAACTTTAGACTTGCCAGATTTGTCGCACCTCACGAATGACCAATTTATTATCTTCCGTTTTGGCCACCAATGCCAAATAAGTTGCTCAATGACATACCTAAGTTTGAAGGAAAATCAGGAGAAGAACCCTCAAATCAGGTGTTAAATTATCATCTTTCGTGTGCATCCAACTCTTTAATCAATGATTCCATTCGATTGAGACTTTTTCAAAGAACATTGATAGGCTTAGCTGCGAAATGGTATATTGAACTTCCACGTGGCTCTTTCAAAAAATTCAACGCGTTAGCCACAAATTTCTTAACTCACTTTGAGTTTCCAGTCCGTTATGATAATGGAACAAAACTCTTGAATTCATTAAAACAAAGTACGTCTACATATATTTCAGTCACATACATGAATGGAGATGTAGATGAAGTTTAGTGAAAGTTTTCATTCTGGATCAAATCTTGGCAGAATGGTTTATCAAATAATTACTTCCAAATATCACTAAAGAGGTAGCTAAGGGAGGTTTTGTTACACAAGAAAATGTCATAGCTCAAGCACAATACTTAGACCTTATATATACATAGTCTAGTACTTTATATGAAAAAAATTCCTGACTTGCCACGCCTAAGTCAAATTACTGCAACTCCTTCTAGTTCTCATGCTGCAGACGGTGTAATTGATATAGTTAGTGCTAACATGAGTAAGAAGAAGTCATCCAAACCTACTTCTCCCATAATAACTTTAACAGATTCACCTAAAGGAGATTCTTCCCTTGAAACTTCTGCCGACATTCATGTTGTAGATTCATCCATGACTAAAGATAAAAAAGGAAATAAGAAGAAAGGAAAGAATAAAAATAAACAAAATACATCTCCTAAAGAGAAAACAGGAAAAAACGAACCAGTTGATGACACGTGGAAACCTCGTTATCCTTGTCTTATCTGTGACGAGGATCACTATACCAAAGAGTGTCCACATCAGTCCGAGGTATCCAAATTTTTCAAAGGTTCACCCACACTTGCTGTCTTGAAGGATCCTTTTCCCACTCAAGATAGTAAAATGATAGGATCTTCTTCCAATTCCTCGGCAGATATTTTAATGTTGTATCAGATCATGGTTGGGACACGATCTCAAGACTATGGAACTAAAAGTCCTGTAACTGGTAAAGAGACTAAAAATTCTAGTCAAACACCAGGCATACCTCCTTCAGTTTTTGAACCACTTCAAATCAAGAAACATAATCCTGATCTAGTAATTAAACTGCCTGCTAAAGGTGTACTTCGAAAGCAGCTTTCAAACCACATGCGAGAGCTGCTCAGAATTACAACATTGTTGAATACTTGGCGATATCCCCTTCAAAAATGTTGGCTTTAGAAGTGCTACAATCATGTCCAACAAAAATAAAATTACTATTGTAAGCTATCAGAGCTATTGATCCTCAGGACTCGAACCTAATGGTCTTTGATGTTGAAAATTTTGTACCTAGACTCCCTCATCAGATGGATTTTCAGATTCTCGTATTAGTCAAATCAAGAAGAGTTTTTCATACTGTAATTGATGAGGGGGCATCTACGTGTATAATGTTGTTAAATTTTTGGAAAACCCTAGGTTCTACAACACTTAACCAATCACCGAATATCCTTAAAGCCTTTGATGGAAGAGGATTTCATCCGTATGAAATACTTTGGGATTTGCCTATAGAAGTAGAAGGAAAAACCGGTAACCTAGAGGTGGAAGTTGTTGATGCCCCTCTTGATTACAACCTTATTTTGGGTCATAGTTGGTCTTATTCCATAACTGCTATTGTTTCATCAGTTTTTCGGGTAATCATGTTTCCTCACAAAGGAAAGATTGTTAAAATCGATCAGTTGTCATACTTTTCATTAGACCCTACTTCTGTGGATAGCATCTAGCATGTTTGAAAATCGGTTATTCGATACGAAGATGTTGGTGTAGGATTAATGAAATATTATGATCTCATGGGAACTTTCGCTATACCCCCACCCAACGTACCACGAACAATTTCCAATATCAATATGATCTCATCAAGCACTATACCATTTGATGACACATGGATTGTGCCTTCAGAATCAGAATTGGACTCTTTCAATGACAAGATGCCTTTGAGTCCTTTTGAATTAGCATATGT
Organism: Pinus albicaulis; assembly: GCA_034641835.2. Taxonomy (NCBI): domain Eukaryota; kingdom Viridiplantae; phylum Streptophyta; class Pinopsida; order Pinales; family Pinaceae; genus Pinus; species Pinus albicaulis. Next base: position 236,615,967 of record CM076580.1, read on the forward strand.
AGTAGTACAATCGTATTTTGACACCCCATAAACTATTCCTGATCAAATGAATGTGATCAACGAAGAATCATCTTCTCTATCGAGCTCAACCTTGACACCATTTTCAGATCCCTTTCAACATGTATTTGAAACTGATGAAAGTATTCGGGAAATTTTGTCATCAGATGAATTACCATGGGATGATCTACATCATAGATACTATTTTTTGCCTGATATTGATAAGTTTTAAAATGATTTTTCGTCTATTTTTACAATTGATTATGTCAAAGAACCACAAAATCCCACATTGATTACATATTCAGATTCTGAGACAAATTTGGGAAATATTTCTACAAAAGTTACTATTGACATATCAATTAAACTTTGAATTACTGAAAACATTCATATAGGTGCTTCTTGTTCGATGGAAGAGATTAACACTTACAAAGCCCTATTTCAAGAATTCCGAGAAATTTTTGCCTGGTATTACAAAGAGATGTTAGGTATCGATCCTAAGATTGTAATTAATGAAATTAATACATACGCGGATGCTAAGCCTATTAGACAGAGATTACGTCCAATACATCCATGGAAATCTGCAGCAATTAAAGCTGAAGTTGAGAAGCTATTACGAGCATGATTTATTTATCCAATTCCTTTGACGGATTGGGTGTCTAACATAGTTCCCGTTACAAAGAAACAAGGGACTATAAGAGTATGTGTCGATTATTGGGACATTAACAAGGCGTGTACAAAAGACAACTATCCTATGCCCTATATCGACCAATTGTTGATGATTGTGCTAGAAACGAAATATTCTCATTTATGGATGGTTTTTCTGGCTACAATCAAATCAACATACTCCCTGCCGATCAACTAAAAATAGTGTTTATATGTCCTTGGGGCACATTTTCTTATTGCAAGCTGCCTTTTGGACTAAAAAATTCTAGTGCAACTTTTCAAAGAGCTATGTCTTATGCTTTTCATGATATAAAACTTATTGTACATACTTATTTGGACGACTTACCTGCTCATTCTTTACGCAGAGAAGATCATGCTATACACTTACGAGCTATCTTCATGAGATGTAGATATTACAAAATTCGTTTGAATCCACATAAATGTGTTTTTTGTGTACAGTCAAGATGATTACTTAGGTTCATCGTTTCGAAAGATGGCATTCATGTTGATCCTTCGAAGGTTGAGGCTATCATCAATTTAGCTCCTCCTTCCAATCTTCGCCAACTCCAAAGTTTGCAAGGGAAAGAAAAATTTCTATGTAGGTTTATCCCGATCTATGCTGATTTAACAAAAGGTTTTACCTGGTTATTGAAACAAAATGTTCCTTTTATTTGGGATGATATTGCTGATAAATATTTTTATGCACTTAAAAACGCATTGACCCATGCATCGTTATTGCATCCACGTAATTAATACCAAGAATAATTTTTATACTTAGCTGCCTCTAATTCCACAATTGGAATGGTTTTGGTTTAGGAGGATGAATCTCCCAACGAACATGTGATCTATTACCTAGGTCAGAATCTCAACCCGACAGAAATCAAGTATTCACATGTGGAGAAATTGGCCTCGACAGCAGTTCAAGTTGTCCAACGATTTTGTCATTACATATTGTTATGTAAAATAATAGGGATATCTAATTGCAACTTGATGATGTACATATTGAAAAAACAATTTCTTGGGGGAAAATACTCCAAATATATTGTCATCCTACCAGAGTACGATTTGGAATTCGAGAAGTCCAAGTCAAAAAAATCACTAGTGTTCACTGAAATTATGTGTGACTTTCCCAATACTGAATCTGAAATGGTGGCAGAGAATCCTATCACGGATGAATATCTATTTCTCATTAGTACTTTAAAACCTTGGTATGGAGATATCATTATATATCTTCAGACCCAAACCTTTCGCCTAGATCTTTCATGATTAGATCAATGGAGAATTTGGTATCAATCTCAACAATAAAATATTGTTGGGGGCACTCTTTATCATCGTGGTGCGGATTCTGTTTTTCGATGTTGTAAAACTCACGAAGAGGCTAAAAGGATTTTGAATGATTTCCAATCTAGAGCATGTGGTGGTCATATGTCTGGGTTTGCCACAACCCAAAAGATATTGCGCGCTGAATATTTTTGGTCGTCTTTATTCAAATATTGTATCATCGCGGTCCGAAAATGACACAACTGCCAAATGTTTGATCGAAAGATGTGTGCACCTCCAGCTCCTCTTCGCCCAATCATTGTTGTCGGTCCTTTTGCAAAATGGGCCATCGATTTCATTACATGTAACCCTCACTCGGTCATGGGGCATGGGCATATTGTTCTCGCCGTAGATTACTTTACCAAGTGGGCTGAGGCGATGCCTACATTCGCCGCTGATGGCAAAACTGCAACTAAATTCATATTCAATCATGTGATTACTCAATTTGGTGTCCCTCAAGCTATTATTACGGACCATGGGAGCCATTTTCGAAATATTATGATGACCGAAATTTCCGATCAACTTGGCCTAGGCCATGATAATTCTACTCCATATTATCTACAGAATAATGGTCAAGTTGAGGCTATAAACAAGGTTTTAATCACCATGATTAGACGGATTGTCGAAACTCATAAATATAATTTCCATACCATGCTTTTTTCTGCATTATGGGCATACCGTACCTCTGCAAAAAATGCTACAGGTTTCACTCATTTTCAACTTGTCTATGGTTTATAAGTTGTGTTACCCATTGAATGTGAAATACTATCACTCAAATTAGCCATTGAGTTGTTACCCGCTACCTATGAAGAGGAGAAACACTTTCTATACTTAGCACAATTAGATGAGACTCGACGCACCGTTGCATTGGCTGATGAAGCTCAAAAGAAACGTGTGAAAGCTCAATATGATCAAAGTGTTAACCCTCACATTCATTCAGAAGGTGACCTAGTTTTAGTATATGATCAAGCTAACGAAAAAATAGGCGCTGGTAAATTCAAATCGATGTGGCATGGTCCTTATATTGGCAAGCGTGTGCTTGCAAAAGGAGCCTATGAATTAATTGATTATGATGGGGTATCTTTAGATAAGCCCATAAATGGTCTTTATCTTAAGAGATATTATGCTTGAATTTTCATGTGAAGATCACTTTGGTACAATAGTTACGTTTTAGAATAGTGTGCCTTAGATTAGACAAGTGTGCCTAGAATAGTTTTTGTTGTTATTACTATTACTTCTTATCTTGATTACTCTTGATATTGCAGATGTCGACATCCCTTCAGACTCACATTGGTTTTGTTTATGGCACCTTTCATAGTACACAGAATATCTCTTCCGTGGGTTGGGTTATCTCTTCACCCACCGATGAGTTAGTTTCTATTCATGGGATATGCCTTGGTCAAACAAAGAACAATATTGCAGAATATAGCGCAGTCATCGAGTTATTATCTGATGCCATTACATTTGGTATTCGACGTTTGATCATTAGGTTGGATTCACAACTCATTGTATTACATTTAAACATAGTTTATGCAATTATAAATCCATTTTTGTTAAGAGTATTTTTGAAGGTTTGTCTCTTGGAACGAAAATTTGATTATATCGAATATCAACATACTTCAAGAAATTTAAACACCTTGGCTGATGCATTAGCTAATCGAGTTTTAAATAGAAATATGCAACATTAACAAAGTAAATCAAAACAACATTCAATCCATGTTGAGCAAGATACTCAGAGAACAAAAGTAGTAATATCATTAGTGTTGGACATTCGGTTCAACGCTCCCTGTGTGTTTCGCGACATGGACTAACCGCCTCTCGTGGATCCTAACTCTGGCGGTTGTAGAGGAGACTAACGCCTATGGGTTTTGGTCTAATGACAATCATTATTCCAAGAAGTGGTACTAGAGCGACAGGTCTCAAGTTCGAAACTCATCCGGCTCACGTTGGGGGGGAGATTGTTGGACATTGGGTTCAACGCTTCCTGTGTGTTTCACGACATGGACTAACCACCTCTCGTGGATCCTAATTCTGGCGGTTGTAGCGGAGACTAATGCCTGTGGGTTTTGGTTTAATGGTAATCATGATTCCAACAATTAGGGTAGATAAGTTTGTGTTCAAAAAATATTACATCGTCTGTGATCATAGGTTCAAACACTTTATGATCTAAAAGATACTGATACAAAAAAAAATTTCGATCTACATTGACCATTAGATATCCATGATGATGGCCATGATAATAAACTATAACATGCGCCACCTTACGTAGAAATATCCTGAATGAACCTGGAACACCTGTCACGTGTCTCTGGAGCTTGAGAGGGATATCATCGGTTCCTGTCTCAGGAATATCAATGGTCAACCTCTCAAGGTTGTGCTCCATATCTACCAGGATCTCTACTACATTTTCCTGTGGAGGTGCTATTGGGCCGCTAATATGACATTATTATTATCACTTTTTAACACCTATTTCATCCATTTCTACTCTTCTTTATCATGTCATTTATTATAATTTATCATATAATTCCATTTTATAATTAGTTATGCTCTTATGGATAAATATTATTTCTTCTCCTTTATTTTTAATAAATTGATGATTTTTATGCATGATTTTATCAATGATTGTTTATTAATATATTTTGTAACATCACTCACAATTTTAGCCTCTAAGATATTTTCTAGATTGTAGATTTGATCTCCAGCACATCATTCAATATTCCAACTCAGAAATTCACTGGAATAAGAAGTGTCAGTTTTGTGTTGGACATTCTGGGCAAATGTCGTGAAGAATCCAAAAAATCCGAAACATGGGTTTTGTCCAGAACAGACCGAATTAACTTTTCTAAAGAATGGTTTGCCCAAATTCAGCCCGTATTAAGAGAAACGGAAGGTTCTCTGAGGACGATTTTCCCAGATACACTGTTGTGGCCGTTTTCCAAATTCTTCCAGTTGCAATACCAAATTCGACTTGTTCTTGTTGAATGATTGATGGAAATATCTTTTCTTGCTGATCAAGTTGCTGGGGACAATCCAATATTGTTATGAGGGATCATATTTATTATTTACCTCCTCTTTCTGATTATAAAAGGAGAGCATGTATTATGTATTGGGGGGAATTGAGAGATTTCCTGTTGTAATTTTTAGAATTGTTCATCGACTCTTGTTAATTAAAACAAAGTACAACTTTGTAAACGCTGTTATGCATGATTAATACAAGATCTTGTTGCCGTTTAATTTATTAACTCTGGAGTAAAGCCTAGTGGCGTTTCACTGGTGGTTATGGGCCCAGCTCTGGTGGATCAATCCGCTGTTTGTATTATTATCTTTCAATTATTGTTGTGTGACGGTTTGCATTTGTTTCCATTACAACTTTCAAGTTTAATAGTTTACTACTTAATTGATTCATAATATTGGTGTGTTACATTGGTGAATTGTGTTGTTGTTTCTTTCTAATTTAACAAGAATATTAATCCTCGTATTACTTATCTTGTTATGTTTTAACGAAGCTTCACTATTCGGCAGTTTCCGTTCTATTCCAATTTCTCCCATTCTGATTGCTGATTGCTGTTTAATTCTTCTAAGTTACAGTTTGCTGCTTATTTACATTACTGTTCAATTCCAATTTTCTGTTCATTTCCAATTCATTAGTTTACGGATTACAAAGAGTTTGATTTTAAAGTGTTTGCATAGTTTACTTTCATTAGCAGCATTTAGTTCAAATTCTATTTTCATTTAATTGCTTTAAAGCAAGACTATCAACTGTAAAGAATACTGGTTATTGTTCCCACGTTCTCAGATTGATTATCTTGTTATTAGTTGATTTTATCAGTTTCTAAAGGAAAGAGGTATCATTACTGCATCCTTGAATGATGTTTGCTGAGTGAATGATTGGATTTCAGAGCATTTAAGTTCATGTCATTGTAGTTAGATTTCATTTTCAAGCATCTGTTTACTCTTGTATTTACAACACTGTACTACACATTGAAGAGCATTACTCTTAGATAAATTGCCGCCTCAGACTGAGTACACTCTTGAAAAACAAAGTCGTTTCCGGATTGATAATTAATGTAGGATAAATAGGCGTTAAAAAGACACCTTTTATACCTCAACATTTTGACACCGTTGCCGGGGAGAGTGTATGCCATTTAGAAAGAGTGATGCATATTTGATTTTTTTCTGCTAGGGAAGAATTGGGTATTAAAAATGGAAGGTAAGAACCTGTGTACTGAGCGAGGAACATACTTGTTCATTGGCCCGCTTCACAGTAGAATTGAGTGAAATTTAAGGTAGGAATTGAAGTAGGAATTTTAGAGGTAAAATTTTTGAAAAAATCTTGTAATTCCACTCGAGTGGTGATGTAAGCACCACCCATTTCACTAACCAGTTGACAGGAACATTCAAAGGAGGAGCCTCAAAGAAACACATGAAGAACATCTTCTATTATGGTAAGAAATGGCTCACATTGCAACTTTTGAATTCCCTATCAAAGATCTAGGAGGAGTGACACAAATGCACATAGTTCCCCTATCTCCTCTACCAAATTTTCATGGTTTGACAAATGAAGATCCAGATACATTCTTATTTGAGTTTGAAATACTTTTTAGATGATATGATTATTGTACTAATGATCAAAGGTTGAAAGTGTTTCCTCTTACTCTAAAAGGAGCAGCTCTGCGATGGTTCATGAGCCTAGGTAGGAAATGCATCCAAACATGGGAGGACATGAAGAACATATTATTGAAGAAGTACCAAGACTACTGCAAATCCAATGAATATATTTTCGATATGATACAAGGGGAAGATGAAAGCTTGGAGGACTATGTAGAGCAATTTCAATATAACCTTCAAAAATCAAAGTATAAGCATTTGGAAAAAGAAATCTTGAAAACACTCATTCTTAAAGGAATCAAAGATGAATTTTTAGAACTCTTAAATCTGATAGGAAAAGGTGATGTTTTTCAGTTATCTTATGATGATGTTTGTGAATTGTGCATAAGGTATTCAAGAGGAATTTCCAAGGCTGGTAAGAATTCTAGAGAATTTTCTTCTTTCTTTTCCAAATTTACTACAAGAACAAGAGACATAAGAGCTAAAATAAATGTTTTATTTGAAAATTTTAAATATGATTTCATCATCTCTTTAAATTCATAATTGAATGTTTTTCAAGTTCAGAAAAATCAAGAATTTGATGAAGTGTTTTTCCCTCATTACTGAAAGGAGCATCCCATGTATAGTTGTTCTTCCTTATCTAGGATGAAAGTAGCATATCAAAGAGATGAGGAAGCTGCAACAAGGTCAAAACCATGGAAATCATGGCCTATAGGTATGGTTCAAAACACTTCCTCTCCATTCTCTTACTTGCATAATCCATTATGTAATACTCATATGTTAGGGTAGCCATGCCATCTCAATATAACCACCATCAATCTTGTCTACAAGTTTGGCACGATTCATCTTATGATTGCATGACTACTCTCCCTCATCTTGTAGCACAAACACATCCTCCATATTCTCCACCAACTCTTCCACAACATCTTGCTTTCCTATCAAAATCATCCACTCAACCCAATCAGCTACATCATCAAAATGCTCCATTCCCTACACAATTTCTTGCTCAAATCATTCCACACTCTCACCATAATAAACCAGTACAACATGCTTACAGTGTTGAACTGCAAAATCTACCCACCCTTCCCACCCATTTTATCTCATATGCACCATTGGAGAAAACTTATGCTGAGATTCAAAATGTATCAAATCCAAAAATTGTAGAGGTTATGAAAGAAAATGAGGTTTCTTCTAGCTTGCATCAACAAGCCGTTTTAAACACTCAAGAAATTTATGATATGACGGCTATGGGAAATAAAGAAAGTAAGGGATACATTGAAGATTGGTTTCACTCCATTTGTTTGCAGCACCACTCCATGCTTCAACAATTTTTGGCACCATATTTTCAAGGGAAGTTGGCTTCTCATACCCTAATTTTTATTAACATTCATTTTTCAAATTTGGGTATGTACATACTTGAAGCCTTATTTCGAAAATGGTTACATTGGAAATACTCTTATACGTAATCATATTCATTTTCCAAATTAGAGTAGGCTAGTGAAAAAATAAAATAAATAAGGAAATAAAATAAACACATTTTTTAAATTTTATTTTTGTAAAAATAGTTGTTTTTGTTGCAACACGCTGTGGAGATCAACATCGATGATAAATATTTTAATTTATTTGTGTATGTAGATGCATTATATTGAAAATAATAATTCTAAAAACACTTATATTCATTTTTATCACCAATATGGAAAAATTGCTTGAATATCATATTTTTTTGGCTTGCGGGCTTGATGAAATCTCTGAAAACATAGTTGGGACAGTCATGTTTTGAGGGACCGAAAGTGAATATTTTAAAAACCTATTTCTATCCTAATTAGCTCTTGATTTCTACTTTCTAACCCAATTTTAATCACTCCATTTGGATTTGAAACGAAAAATTTAGAACCAAAACATTGACATGTCGTCTAGTAGGCAGCTCGGGAATAGAGTTGGGACAGTTAGTTTTTGGAGGCCTAAATGACTATATTTTTAAAAATTGTTTCTTTGGTATATTAATCTATGAATCTAGTTTACAACACAATTTGAATCACTCGATTTCGATATCATATGAAGAATTTATGACCAAAATACTCACTGCTTATCATAAATCAACACTCTTGAAACTCTGTTTTCTCGGCTGTTCACTAGCGTATTTGACCCATAAATTCTTCTTGTATTCAAAGCCTGTTTCTATTGGAGATAAATAAATGAATATGATTTAACCTCCAATTTGAATCAGTTCAATCCACCATCAAACGAATAATTTATGCTTAAATATCAACTGTTGGTCTAAGATGAAAAATCGAAAATGACTCTATTATGCAGATTGTTCTAAGCAAATTTAACATACCATTATATGAAAATTTTAAAACTTGTTTCTATTGGAAACATATCTCTGAATTCAATTTCATTTGGCTTTGGAATCACTCAAATCGGACGAAAAATAATAATTTATAATTAAAACACCGCTGGTTAGTATGGTCGACCACTACTCTCCCGTAGGTGACAAATAAAATTTGTTTTATTTTTCCGTGAATTTTTTCTACAGAGTAACTACTTGTTAGCTTTTTTGCATAACTCTTGGATTAGGAGAGCCCGATCACCTCTCTTTCTCTATGATTTAATGTTTAATTGTAGGTAGACACTCGTTTTTTGCAGGTCTTAGGAGAACAAAGAAGGTTAATCTATGGACGAGAAATTCTTGAAAGAAATTTTAGTGAAATAAGGGCATTTCATCAAGTTCATTACCTAACAGATTCATAACAGAAGAAATGAAGAATTGGTTTCCATTTGAAGATTCATGTCACTGCTGCCAAAACATTTTTCAAAAAGATCATTTTTTTTCATTGACAGATTGATATTCTTTTAGGGAATAACATCATAGCTGTTGTAACTTAATAAAGTGTTGTTTCTTTTCCGATTTCTTTTATATTTTTGTGTTTCAGGTGTTGATCTCTTCAAATTGTAGTTTCCTCTCCATTGACAATTGCACAATAAGGACCCCACCATGCAAGTTTCAATTGCAGAAGGCAATTCTTCGGCAACACCAATTCTGTAAAAAATTACTTTTTCTTGAAACCTGTACATAAATTTGCATTTTTTTTTTATTGGATTTGTTTGACAATAGATTGTATATTAGTTTTGTTATTTTCTCTATTTTTTTCCTTTGCTATTCCCTATAAAAATTTATGCGTGCATTTTCTTTGCTGTTCCCTATAGGGAACAACACTTTTTTGTGTGCCTTTATTTTTCATGCTGTTCCTTGTAAGGAACAACTGTTGTTCCTCTTAAGGAACAGTAGCCGTCCCTCTTAAGGAACAACAATCTTGCGTGCTTATATTTGTTTTCTGTTCCTCTTAAGGAATAGCAACTGTTCCTCTTAAGAAATAGTGCGTTTGTGTGTTTCTTTTTGCTGTTCCTTTCAAAAGGAACATCATTGAACCGTTGATTGTTTTTGTTGTTCCTTTCAAAAGGAAGAACACTTTTGCCGTGTGTTTTTGCTGTTCCTTTCTGAAGGAACAACAATTTTTGCCGCTTGTTTTTGCTGTTCCTTTCCAAAGGAGCAACAATTTTTTCCGCCTGTTTTTGCTGTTCCTTTACAAAGGAACAACATTTTTCCCGCTTGTTTTTTCTGTTCCTTTAAAAAAGAATAGCGTGTTTTTTTGCCGACTGTTTTTGCTATCCCTTTTCAAAAGGAACAACATTTTCGTAGATTGTTTTTGTTGTTCCTCTTAAGGAACAACAGCTGTTCCATCTAAGGAACAACACTTTTTGAGTGCATTTTTCTTGTTTTAAAACAAAATTTCGAGGATTTTTGTGATTTTTTCATGACTCTTTTAAATGCAAACATACAATTTATGCAAGGACACAAAAATTAGAGGTTACTGGAATCAGAAAATTAAGAGAAATTGTAATTTTTAAGAAATTGTTTTGTAGTGATAAGAAAAGGAAAGAACACAACCATCTATATCACTTTGATATCTTTATTTTCACTAAAATTAATATGATCGGTTATCTTTATCATGTTGGTTCTTTCCTAAATCTTCCTAAATCTCTTTGATTTTTATTTATTGAATAAGAATAAGGGCATAATTTCTCTATTGAGATGTTAAGACTTCTTCCACCATCCCTACTCTTAAGGAGTGTTGAGCCATCCTCTATACATAAATAGGGAAGTGCTACATGAAAAAAAGAAGAAAAAAATATCTATATGATTACTAACAATTCTATGATATGGAAGATGGAGGATAGGGGGTCTCATCAAGAGCCAGCCTACCATGATCATAAGGGAGCAGTGAAGTGGCATTCCCATTATGGCCACCACACCAAGGATATGATCCAATGGACAACTCAGAAAAATAAAAATTCCTTGAAACAGGAAGTCTCATCACGAGCTGGCCTACCCACCTTTCACTCCTTCCTGGTGAATGGCATTGTGATTCATCTGGTTCCCCAGCCCGCACAGTGGCCTCCATCATGACATCACACAACACTTCTCTAGGCATAAATAAAGGATAATAGTTTCAAGGGTGAGAAAAAAACTTTGTCAAGGTTATAGACACCTGTGGGCAACAGAGCTCTGCTGATGGTATTGGAGTCATATTGTTGGGAAAAATACTGAGAGGGGGGGTGAATCAGTATTTATTGCATATTCAAAACTTTTACTTTTTCTTGCTTCTAAAACCCATATGCTACTTTCCTGAAACAGACTCGCGTATATACGCAGATACCCTTTATGAAACTCGCGTATACACAGATATCTAATTATGTCATTAATTCTTCACTTAAATCATTCCATCATTCATTCATCAGATGTTTAATAAACAGTAAACATGTGCAGTAAGAACAGAATAAACCATCACACAAAGCATCACATATGAACACCAGGATTTTTAGGTGGAAACCCAAGTCGGGAGAAAACCACCGCTGCCATTGCTCAGCCTTCAATATTTTATTATAGAGAAAACATCTTACAACATATGTGATGGTGCAGACTCCTACCAGCACGCAGGCACCCACCTGCGCTCGTTTACCAGCCTCTCCTGGAAGGGAGCTCCAACCCCCTGACTCGTTTACCAGCCTCTCCTGGAAGGGAGCTACGACACCCCGATCTCGTTTACCAGCCTCACCTGGAAGGGAGCTACGACCCCCTGACTGAAGGCTACAACCCTCAGCACCTCTATGGACCACGTTTCATCAATTTTCACACCGGATCCAAGCTTCCTTTAGGACACAACTTGCAGGCCACAAGTCACAAATTCAAAGACTGGACCCACTCCATACTTTTAAGCACAGTCAACCATGAACCAGATACATATAACTCACTGACAGATATCAGTAAACCATCAGAACAGATAAGAAATTTCTTACCACAGACTTCAGCAAACTCTAGTTTGCATACGCTCTTTCCCTTCACTGATGTCGCGTATATACGCGCTTCCATTCACATAAACCAGTGTATACCTCTGTACATATTACAGAGCTCATTTCATTGCGCATACATGCTTTCTCTTCAGCGAAGCCGCGTATATACGCGCTTCCTCTGTGGCGAAATAGCGTATAGATCTTCAACCATTATAGAGCAGCATACTTCTTCAGATCAGATATTTAGTTCAGATTTACCCTTTTACTTCAGACAGATGTTCACCTCATCTCAGATCCAGGCCTTCCATAAAAAGATCTAGCAGAGACAAATACATTCCAGATCTAGATATGCCGCTTCATCATTTCTTCATAGGTGCATCATAGATTCAGATCTATCATTCAACTTTAACCCTTTCCATTCAGATCTACTTCAGAGAAGTATTCATTCAAGCTCAGACATCTTGCACCCACGTTCATGATTTGCACAATGAATTTCATCTCTTTATATAGGTTTATCCTTTTTCAATACCATGAGCCAAAACCACATTACTTCCGATGGTATTCCTGGACGGGGTCATTTAGGCGAATCATTACCCAATACAATGGGTCAATACCATGGTGGTTACCCCTGGTTTTTCACTTTTTGAGCGCTTTTACCCATACGTGACTTGGCACGTTCTTTTACGCGTGCATACGCGACTTCCCCTAGACAGATCCGCGTATTCCTTGAAACATACTCTTTTCATCATATATTTAGCACATGTTGAATTCCTTTCTTCATTGCCTTCTGTAATCACTGTAGATACATTAGTTTTAGTTCATCAAGGCATATTCTATCAAGCACAACTTCATCCAGTAAGTTGCCATTATCTTCATCAAGAGGGTTGCCTTTCAAGGACAACACTCGTCATCATATTGCTAACAAACATCATTTACCAAGTCCATCACGTCAAGAATAGCTTCATCAGGTGGATTGCCATCAAGGACAACACATGTCAATAGTCGCATGTCTTCATCTTCATTCAGTGGGTTGCCATCAAGGACAACACTCTGCATCATATTGCCAACAATCTCCCCCTTTGGACTTGATGGCAACCACGATGGTGTTTGGTTACCACAACAAATAAGTACATTAAGAATACAATGACACCATGTCACTCTCTCCATTTTTGACACCATTCAAACACCATGTCACTCTCCCCCTTTGACATCAAGGGCAAAGGGCGGATCAAAAAGCAACATACTCTCCCCCTTTTTTTCTCCTTATGTGGAAGAAGCATTCTGTAGATCTGATGTATACTGAAGTGACCAAGCTCCCCCTCAGTTCATGCTGAATCTTCAAACATATTTTCCAATGAAGTACATGACTCTATGAATTTCCTATCACCAATGACTCACACTTACATCAAAGATCCATCCAATTGGATTTACATAAGAGACTCAACTACCCAACCAAGTGGGTTTACAACTTTGACTTAGCTACCCAACCAAGTGGGTTTACAAAATTTGACAAGTCCTTACATGACTGAATATTACAATTTTACATCATGGGTCTTAACAAGACCTTTTCATCAAATTACAAATATTACCATTTATGACCAACACCAGAAAGACTTCAAGAAAAAAGAACATATTTCAGAACCATCATAATGCCAACAATGCATTATACTCAGCAAAGCTAATGCTCCCCCTGAAACTGTGCATCCAAGCATCCTTTTCATATGACTAAGGCTCCCCCTTAGTTTGTGCATCCTGAACACTTTCACCAACAAATAATCAAGGCATATTTATCAAAACATTAGAAAAAGAATTATGAGAACTGGAACACCACCATAGATACCAAACAGTATCAGAGATACCAAACAGCACTACAGCTGTGCTGAAGAGAGCTGAATCCAAACAGAAAAAAAAAAATGTCAGCAATCAGACATACGCGGTTTTCTGTGCATGAACTCGCGTATATACGCGACTGTGTTTTAGGAAATCCGCGTATCCAATCCCATCTTCGAAATTTATGCAGATTTGTGCTTTTGACTGGCAGAGAACACTCCCAGCTTCTATCTTAGATACTCGAACGCTTCCCTGGGCAGAGGTTTGGTAAAGATATCAGCAACTTGTTCTTTGGAGGGAACATACTCCAACTTCACCTTTTGCTCAAGCACTTGTTCACGTAAGAAGTGATACTTGATGGGAATGTGCTTGGTCTTCGAATGCATAACAGGATTCTTTGAAATACTGATGGCACTTTTATTGTCACACTTAATGGGGACAGGAGGTGTACATTTGATTTGAAAATCTTGTAAGGTTTGCATCATCCAAAGGAGTTGAGTGCAACAAGATGCGGCAGCCACATATTCTGCTTCTGCTGTAGATAAGGAAATAGAATTTTGCTTCTTGTTGAACCAAGATACTAACCGGGGTCCCATATAGAATGCACCACCACTAGTGCTTTTCCGATCATCAACACTTCCAGCCCAATCTGCATCAGTGTAAGCATGAAGGGTAAGATCAGCATTCTTTGGATACCATAGACCAAGGTCTTGAGTTCCTTGAAGATATTTGAAAATTATTTTAACAGCCTGAAGGTGAGACTCTTTTGGATTAGCTTGGAATCGTCCAACAATCCCAACTGCATGCATAATGTCTAGTCTAGTCCCAGTGAGATAAAGTAGACTTCCTATCATTGATTTGTACTCTGGTTGATTCACCATGGGAGAATCATCATGAGAACTGAGATTGCATCCAGTTATCATTGGTGTACTTACAGGCTTGCATTCTTCCATGCCATACTTCTTCAGAATTTGCTTAAGATATTTTGCTTGTGATAGGAATATACCATCTGCAGTTTGATGCACTTGCAAGCCAAGAAAGAATGTTAGTTCCCCAAGTAAAGACATTTCAAATTCTTGTTGCATGACAGAAGCAAATTTTTGACTCAAAGATTCTTCGTTACTCCCAAAAATGATATCATCAACATATACAACCACAATCAATAGTTTACCATTTTCAACTTTTGTGTATAAGTTGCTATCAGCAGACCCCTTTGAAAATACTTGTTGATGAAGATATTTGTCAAGGCGATAATACCAAGCCCTTGGAGGTTGTTTGAGACCATATAGAGCCTTTTTAAGTCTACAAACAAGATTTGCATCATTTCCCAAAATAAAACCTTCCGGTTGTTCTATATATACTTCTTCTTCTAGATCACCATTAAGAAAAGCAGATTTAACATCCATTTGATAAACTTTGATTTGTTGATAACTTGAAAAAGCAAGAAACATTCTTATGGCTTCAAGTCTAGCTACAAGAGCAAAAGTTTCTTCAAAGTCTATACCTTCTTGTTGAGTATACCCTTTGCAAACCAATCTAGCTTTGTTTCTTACAACATCCCCATTCTCATTTAACTTGTTCTTGAAAATCCATTTAGTTCCGATGACATTTTTATCATGTGGTCTTGGTACCAATTCCCAAGTATCATTCTTTTCAATTTGATCAAGCTCTCCATTCATGGCTTGCTTCCAACATTCATCTTTGCTAGCTTGATTGACATTGTGTGGTTCAATTGTGGATAGAAGTGCCAGATGACTAGAAGATCCCACAAGAGTTCTCCTTGTTCGTACACCTGATTCCTTGTCTCCCAGAATTTGAGATTCAGGATGATTCTTTTGAACATATCTGGATGGAGCTTTTTCAGGTAGATCATCTTCAGGTTCTTCATTGGATCCACTGTCTATATCATTTCTATTTGATGTAGAAGGACATAAGTCACCATCATCTTCTTTTGTTGTTTGTTTTTCTTCTTTAGGAGCTGCAGGAGACTCATCAATAACAACATCAATACATTCAACAATCTTTTGAAGCCTTTTATTGTAACATTTGTATGCTTTGCTTGAAGATGAGTAACCAAGAAATATCCCTTCATCTGATCTAGGTTCAAACTTTCCAAGCTTTTCATCATTATTTTTGATAAAGCATTTACTTCCAAAAACTCTAAAATGCTTCACAGATGGAGAATTACCATACCAGAGTTCATATGGAGTTTTGTCACTATTTACCCGAACATGAGCCTTGTTGAGAATGTTAGCTGCTGTATGTGTTGCTTCACCCCAGAACATGTCAGGAGTTCCAGAATCATCGAGCATAGCTCTAGCCATTTGTTTAATTGTTCTATTCATTCTTTCTACTATGCCATTTTGTTGTGAAGTGCCTGCTACAGAGAATTGTCTTTTTATGCCATGTTGTTCACAAAATTCAAAGAATTCATTTGATGTATATTCTCCTCCTCGATCAGATCTAAGACACTTGATTTTTAGATCTAATTCATTTTCAACTAATGCTTTGAAGATCTGAAATTTTTCAAATGCTTCATCTTTATGCTTGATGAGCCCGATCCAACACATTCTAGAGTAATCATCAATGAATAAGATATAGTATTCTTCCCCACGTGGTGAATTTTTCCTCATAGGTCCACATATGTCAGTATGAATGAGTTCAAGAGGCTCACTTGATGATCCTTCTTTGGCATTAAATCGTACTGTGGTCTGCTTACCGAATTGACAAGATTTGCATATGATACTTTCTGGTAGATTAATATTGGGAAGACCACGAACAGCTTGAAGTCTGCTTGCTTTGTTGATTTGAGAGAAGCTTAGATGCCCCAACCTTCTATGCCATAGCCAATTTTCTGAAGACTTGCTCAAGTAGCATTGATCTATGCCGTTCAGTACATACAGGTTGCTAGGATTTCTTTTTCCTTTTATAATGATTTTACCTGTATCAAGATCACGAACCACACATTCTTTTGAACTAAAGACCACTTCTGTTCCTTGATCACACATTTGAATTACACTTAACAAGTTATGCCTTAATCCATCCACATACATGACATCATTAGCCTTCACCTTTTCTTTTAGAAATACTGACCCTTTTCCTTTAATTACAGCAGGAGTATCATTTCCAAATGTAACTTTCTTTTCCTTCTCTAGAGCATTATATGTAAGGAGTTTGCTTTTGTCACCTGTCATGTGTCTTGAGCACCCACTATCAATGTACCATTTATTTTCTTCACCTTCTGCAAATAATGCTATCCCACAATTTTCAACCGGTATTTCTTTCTTTTTCCACACTTTAGAGCTTGAGGGAACATGTTCTTTTGGAAGGACCTTGCTCCTGCATTCAGATTCTTCATGACCAAAGTTATTGCAATAAGTACATTCAACTTCGTTTTGAAGAGGAGAAAAGTTGTTATAGGTGTTCCTCTTTGGTTCAATATTTATTCTTTTCTTTCTTTCTTCTCTTGTTATGATGGTTTTATATGCAACACATTGAACAGATTTATGACCAAAATTGTGACATGAGAAACATTGTCCATTGAAGTAGAAATTTCTGCGATCATGAAATCTTCTATTTGAGTTTACCTGTTGGTTGTAGCTTCTTTGAAAGATCTCCTTGTTAGTGTTCTTTGAATTGAGATGATCATGCTTTACCTGGAAAGATCCTTTGTTCCCTTGCTGAGTGGCTGAATGAAGTGCACCAGCTGTGGCTGCTTTCAGATAATTTGGTGTTGAAGTCTGGGAAGATTCCCCAGTATATCCAAGACCTGTTTTTATAAGAGGAGACCGTTGTATCTTGATAATCTCATCTAAGGTTTCTGAACCTTTAGCAAATTTAAGATTGAGAGTTTTTTCTTTCTCATTATCTTTCCTTAGACTTACTACTTCACACTCCAATTCCTTAATGCGTTTTTCCTTTGCTTCAAGCTGATTTTCAAGAGTCTCTATGATTATGTTCTTTTCTTCTAGGCTTACTTTGAGTTGATTGTTTTCTTCAAGAAAATCATTGTCTTCTAGAGAATCCACAAAAGTATCCTTTTCTTCTCTAGATTCTTTTGCCATGAGCAGTTTAATATTTTGTTCACATTCTTCCTCACTATCAGATGACCCATCATTGTCTTCATTAATATAGTAACTTTTTCTTGTGCTAGATCGATTCTTATTCCTTCTTGTTACTTCTTTTCCTTTAGCGGATGTTTCTTTATAAGGACATTTTGCAGCATAATGACCAACTTTTCCACACTCAAAACATTTGAAGGGAAGCTTACCTTTGAATCTTCCAGTGCCTAGTTGGAGTTTTCTCACAAAATTCGCTTCTTCTTCTTCGGATATATAGCTGGATTCCTTGACAACTTCCTTTTATTTTCCTTTTGCAGACGCCTTAAAAGCAGCTTCTTTGATTTGAGAAGGACCTCCTTGTCTCATTTCAAAAGCAGTCAGAATACCATGTAATTGAACAATAGTAAGAGTTTGCAGATCTTGCCTTTCTTCAATAGCTGAAACTTTAGAGTCAAATTTTGAAGTCAAGGATCTTAAGACTTTTTCCACGAGAGTAGTATCGGTTATGGTTTCACCCAAATTTCTCATCCGATTTACAATATCATCTAGACGAAGAAAGAAACTGGCAACACTTTCATCACTATGCATCTTCAAATTTTCATATTCGATTCTAAGAGTTTGGAGTTTTGCACTTTTTACCTTTGTGTCTCCTTCATAGCTTAGAATGATTTTGTCCCATATTTCTTTTGTTGAATGTAGCTGCATCACTTTAGCAAATTCTGGTTCAGACATGCTTCCTAATAAGACATTTACTGCTTTGGCATTGATTTCATACTTCTTCTTTTCTGCTGCATCAGTAGGAATACTTGCCGGGTATTGATAACCTTCTTCCACGATTGCCCATACATCTGCACCAAGACTTTGCAGATATGCTTTTGTTCGTACCTTCCAGAATATCAGATTGCTTCCATTGAATAGAGGTGGCTTTAGAGACATTACTCCTTCAAGACTTCCCATTGCGACGGATCTCCTTCAAGCGATCAAGCTTCTGTAGAAGAACCTGCTCTGATACCAATTGTTGGGAAAAATACTGAGAGGGGGGGTGAATCAGTATTTACTGCATATTCAAAACTTTTACTTTTTCTTGCTTCTAAAACCCATACGCTACTTTCATGATACAGACTCGCGTATATACGCGGATACCCTTTATGAAACTCGCGTATACACAGAGATCTAATTATGTCATTAATTCTTCACTTATATCATTCCATCATTCATTCCTTCACTTAAATCATTATTATTGTCTCATGGGATATTCCAATAAACGATAAACATGTCGGGTAAAGAATGACTCGACCATCACATATGAGCACGGGATTTTTGGGTGAAACCCAAGTGGAAGAAACACGGTTACGCATTGTAAGCCTTCGTATTTATAGAGAAAACATCTTACAACATGTCTTTGGTCATGGAACTCCCTACCCGGCACGCGAGCACTACTGCGCTCATTTGCCAGGCAGCCTGGAAGGGAGAACTCCGACCCCACGGCCTGCAGTTTGCAGGCTCTCACGGAAGGCCAGCCTCGACCCCACCGGTCTCGTTTCGGCCTGCGGAAGGGGCCGCTACGACCACACGGCCAGAGGCTGGCCTGAAGCACCTCTATGGACCACGTTTCATCAATTTTCACACGGATCCAGCTTCCTTTTAGACACCTTGGCCACATTTCATCATATTTTCAGACTGGACCCACTCCATACTTTTAAGCACAGTCAACCATGAACTAGATACATATAACTCACTGACAGATATCAGTAAACCATCAGAACAGATCAGAAATTTCTTACCACAAACTTCAGCAAACTATAGTTTGCATACGCGCTTTCCCTTCACTGATGTCGCGTATATACGCGCTTCCGTTCACATAAACCAGCGTATACCTCTGTACATATTACAGAGCTCATTTAATTGCGCATACACGCTTTCTCTTCAGCGAAGCCGCGTATATACGCGCTTCCTCTGCGGCGAACTAGCGTATAGATCTTCAACCATTATAGAGCAGCATACTTCTTCAGATTAGATATTTAGTTCAGATTTACCCTTTTACTTTAGACAGATGCTCGCCTCATCTCAGATCCAGGCCTTCCATAAACAGATCTAGCAGATACAAATACATTCTAGATCTAGATATTCCGCTTCATCATTTCTTCATAGGTGCATCATAGATTCAGATCTATCATTCAACTTCCTTTTTCTGATGAGATCTACTTGGAAAGTATTCTGAACGATTAACTGGACATCTTTGCCATTCATGATTTGCACAATAATTCCATCTCTTTATATAGGTTTATCTTTTTTAATACCATGAGCCAAAACCATTACTTGGATGGTATTCTGGACGGGGTCATTTTAGGCGAATCATTACCCGATACGATGGGTCAATAAATACAATGGGTCAATACCATGGTGGTTACCCCTGGTTTTGCACTTTTTGAGCGCTTTTACCCATACGCGACTTGGCACGTTCTTTTCCACGTGCATACGCGACTTCCCCTAGACAGATCCGCGTATTCCTTGAAACATACTCTTTTCATCATATATTTAGCACATGCTGAATTCCTTTCTTCATTGCCTTCTGTACTCACTGTAGATACATCAGTTTTAGTTCATCAAGACATATTCTATCAAGCACAACTTCATCCAGTAAGTTGCCATTATCTTCATCAAGAGGGTTGCCTTTCAAGGACAACACTCATCATCATATTGCTAATAAACATCATTTACCAAGTCCATCACGTCAAGAATAGCTTCATCAGGTGGATTGCCATCAAGGACAACACATGTCAACAGTCGCATGTCTTCATCTTCATTCAGTGGGTTGCCATCAAGGACAACACTCTGCATCATATTGCCAACATTTTTCACAAATCAATGGTAACGATAAACCCTTTTCTATATCTTTATCTAATATCAAATGAGAGTATGCTCCTAAACCCTTTGTTCGGAACCTCTTATTCATGAAATTTATTTATAAATCGATCATAATGGTTTATGTGGATAATGACCACATAAGTACTTTTTTCACATCAGTTGTCCTTTTCCCTTATTTTCGAATCATTACATAAACATTTCCATATCTACTCACGATTTCAAAATATGCATTGATTTCAGTAATGCGATAATTATGTATGCCTTTCCATGCTATACAATTACTGTGTAGTATGCTGCTCTTCTATTTGCCGATTTTCCACAATATTTCATACTGCATTTCTACAGAAGTTTTTCTGATTGAACTTTTGACATACATTTTATCTGTTTCTCTTCAAAATTAATATTTTGGATTCAAAAAAATTGCATGCAGAATCGTGATTTGTTTACAGGAGAACAACAAGTATGGGGGGGACAATTCTATTCGCAACACGACCACACTATTGCAACTAACAGCAAAGGCTCGCGCAACTCGCGAACACGCAAAATTCTTCAGACATGATGTGCTTGCATGGCTTCTACCTTTTTCATCACTTTCAATATCCGCTCAACCGACATCAGCTTCAACAAATTCCAGTCCATACATGTCATTCCACATTTTTTTCGGAGGTAACACTTGAGGTAAAATAGCATAATTTGCTGATTTATTATGAATTTAGGAGAATTTCGTGAAAATACATTGAGCATTATTTATCATCATTCATTCCACATCTTTACCACTTCCCATTATTCAGATACATATCATCTTTCAGTTTAGGGGAGTGTTGCTTTCCTTCATTTCTTTCTTATGACCATGTCAGTAATATTCTTTATCATCTATTGATATTCTTATTCATTCTCAACACCTTCCTTATTCCATGTTGTTTTACACCAAGCATAGATTTCAACAGATTGTAGCAACCACCTCTCTTTTTTTCTAGCATTGCATGAGGACATGCTAATTTTTCAGTTTGGGGGAGGAATTACTATACATGATGAATGTTTTCTACTTTCTTTCTCATTTAAGACATACAATTTCATTTTTATATAGTGCAGAAATTGATTTGCATATATCTTTAAAACTATGAACTGAATTCTTGTGATTTCTGGATAACAAAGAGGTATCATTAAAATACACAAACCCAGATAATTTCACACTAAATTAGTTCATAAAATTTTGAAAATTATTCACTATCACCTACAACCATTTTGTTTATATCTCATGATCCGTGCATCAAAACGATCTGATTTTTGAGAAAATGGTTAATGAAGTTTGTTGTTACTTATATCACATTTTTTTGCAACTTCATATACATATAGTTGAACATCAACTGTAAAAATTGTTACACCTTCATCAAGATTGCTAAAATTGAATATTCATTATTTGAGAAAAAAAATCATTTGTTCCATCCATTTCATGAGTTGGGATGAACAATTTTTTTTGCTGGTTAACACATGGGTTTTGTCTTTGGGTTGCATGAGAGCATGCAATATATTCAGTATGGGGGTGTGTTGGGCCGCTAATATGGCATTATTATTATCACTTTTTAACACCTATTTCATCAATTTCTATTCTTTTTTATCATGTCATTTATTATAATTTATCATATAATTCTATTTTATAATTAGTTATGCTTTTATGGATAAATATTATTTGTTCTCCTTTATTTTTAATAAATTGATGATTATTATACATGATTTTATCAATGATGGTTTATTAATATATTTTGTAACATCATTCACCATTTTAGCCTCCAAGATATTTTCCATATTGCAGATTTGATCTCCAACACATCATTCAATATTCCAACTCAGAAATTCGCTGGAATAAGAAGTGTCAGTTTTGAGTTGGACATTTTGGGCAAATGGAGAAGAATCTGGAAAATCCAAAACATGCGTTTTGTCTAGAACGGACCGAATTAACTCTACCAAGAAAGGTTTGCCCAAATTCGGCCCTTATTAAGAGAAACATAAGGTTCTCTGAGGACGATTTTCCTAGATTCGCTGTTGTGGCCGTTTTCCAAATTTTTCCAGTTGCAATACCAAATTCGACTTGTTCTTGTTGAATGATTGATGGAAATATATTTTCTTGCTGATCATGTTGTTGGGGACAATCCAATATTGTTATGAGGGATCATATTTACTATTTACTTTCTCCTCTTTCTGATTATAAAAGGAGAGCATGTATTATGTATTGGGGTGAATTGAGAGATTTCCTGTTGTAATTTTTAGAATTGTTCATCGACTCTTGTTAATTAAAACAAAGCACGATTTTGTAAACGCTGTTATGCATGATTAATATAAGATCTTGTTATCGTTTAATTTCTTAACTCTGGAGTAAAGCCCAGCAGCGTTTCACTGGTGGTTACGGGCCCGACTCTGGTGGATCGATCCACTGTTTGTATTATTATCTTTGAATTATTGTTGTGTGACGGTTTGCATTTGTTTCCATTACAACTTTCAAGTTTAATAGTTTACTGCTTAATTGCTTAATGATATTGGTGTGTTACATTGGTGAATTGTGTTGCCATTTCTTTCTAATTTAACAAGAATCTTAATCCTCGTATTACTTATCTTGTTATGTTTTAACAGAGCTTCGCTGTTCAGCTGTTGCCGTTCTATTCCAATTGTTGTTCCGTTCCGATTGCTCATTGCTATTTAATAGGATTTGCTATTCAATTCTTCCAAGTTACAATTTGCTGTTTATTTACATTACTGTTCAATTCCAGTTTGCTGTTCATTTCTGATTCATTAGTTTATGGATTGCAAAGAGTTTTCTTTTAAAGTGCTTGCATAGTTTACTTTCATTAGCAGCATTTAGTTCAAATTCTATTTTCATTTAATTTCTTTAAAGCAGGATTATCAATTGTAAAGAATACTAGTTATTGCTCCCATGTTCTCAGATTGATTATCTTGTTCTTAGTTGATTTTATCAGTTTCTAAAGGAAAGAGTTATCATTACTGCATCCTTGACTGATATTTGCTGAGTGAATGATTGGATTTCAAAGCATTTAAGTTCATGTCATTGTAGTTAGATTTCATTTTCAAGCATCTGTTTACTCTTGTATTTACAACATTGTACTACACATTGAAGAGCATTACTCTTGGATAAATTTCCGCCTCATACTGAGTACACTCTTGAAACAAAAAGTCGTTCCAAGATTGATAATTAATGTAGGATAAATAGGCATTAAAAAGACACCTTTTATACCTCAACATGTGCTACGGGTTGTGCCTATCGCCTGTCAAAGCAATGAAGCATTGCTAGTCGTGTCAGACTGACATCTGCATTTAAATTTTTTTGTCAATATTGGACGATAAAAAATCAAATAAAAATTAGATTAAAAAACTTCAAAATGATTCACTAACCTGTCTCGTCCCACTGTGCCCCTGGTGGCAAGGATGTTTCAAGATCACCTCTATATTCCATTCCCGTATAAAAAAAGACTTGGATAGTGAAGACCTGATGCCTAAGTCACATGAAATAAGCCGGAGTAAACCGAACTACTGAACCACCCTCGCCACCATGGCGAGCCATCAGTGCTACCCATCCACCATCCGAGGTTCCCGAGGAGTTCCAACATCTACTGGAATCAGTTGAGGAGCAAGAAGTGGAATCCTCTATAGAGAAAATGAGATAAGAATGGCACCGTATCTGAAGTTTTTTAACTTCCCATTTTTTTCTCTAGTTAATTGGCCTTTCATATTGGTTTGTACTCCTTCACTCTAGTTGAATACTGTCCCTCTGAAACACTCAACTGCAGTTTTCATTTGTGATTTAATAGCCACATGAGGAGCTGCACTCCTGCATAACCTAAGTCACTGTGAATGCTATGAATTTAAGCTCTAGTCGCAAGATAGTTTTGATGTCTATGCGACGGTCCTTCAACTCTACATTATTGCTACAATACTGAGCCTTGTAGCTGACAGGTGGAAGAATGCCTTGTCTAGTCCCAAATAAGGAAATGTTTCTCCCTCTCTGAGGCAATCTGGTAAGGAAGTGTATTTTTGCTAGCTCAATCTCAAGTCGGTGGTCACCAATTGATTTGGATTTATGCAGGAACGCAACAGAATATAGAAATAACCATGAACATAGAGATGCAGTGGAAATAATGCTTCATTTCATTAATATCAAATAACAAAGGCATGTACTTGGGCATAGTGGAAAATAAATAAGCAGAATGCTGGTAGCGAATCTGCGAGAAGAGATGTAATGGCTACGGACATCTGAACTAACATGTGTTACAATGAGGCTCGAGGGCCTATTTATTGTTGAGAAACAATGTAGAATCTGAAACGCCCAAAAACCTAACCGTAGGAGATGAGGCGCCAAAACTGTGGGCACCCGTTTGGGTAAATTGGTGGTTCAACTTCTCGGGGGCGTAACTTTGGCACTCGATCTCCGTTTTACGTGCTCAATAGCTCATTAGAAAGATCTATCTGAGGAGTAAAAATTTTGAATGAGAAAAATCAGTCCATGGACCCATGTTGCTCTCTGTTTTCCCAAAAAACATCTTTTAGGGCCTCAAAACGGCTCCGGAAGTTCAGGACCCAAAAAACTGCTAAAAATAGTAAGTTTTGTTGCAACTTGAAAATTGAAAGAACTGATGGTGGGGGTTCAAATGGAATAGGTGGGTGGCCACCAATATCGACTTGGATCATTAAGGCCCCGAAACGGCTCCGGGAGTGGAGGACCCGAAAACCTGCTAAAAATAGTAAGTTGTGCTGTATGTGGAGAGCTGCAAGAATTGATGGTGCTAGTCCAAATGGAGTAGGTGGGTGGCCACCGATATCCACCTGGATCATTCCTCCCTCCTTAGGAAGCAATGGTCCCCATTGCGTTGAGATCCTCCATGAGATGAGGCAAATTCTGTTGAACTAAGTATTAGATGTGTTGAAGATGTCAAGGACCTGCGGGTGGACATGCTGGATGAATTTATTAAATTTGGTTTCTTTATCAGCCTCAGACAATACATGTTTGGATTCTGTATGTGTAGTTGCAGGATGTATGGAAACATCAGGCGGTGGTGCGTTGGGAGTCAGATCAATGGAGTGCTTGTCCTGACAGTGTAGAGGAACCTGCGGGTGAAGGGGAGAAAAAAGTTATAATAATTTCCTCCATGAATTTTTCCCATCCCGCTGGGCGGGTAGGGAAGGTAAACAGCCCCTATTTTAGTGGTTGTGTACAATACTTTTCTTTCACGGCGGAAAGTTGTGAGAGAAAATGAATTTTACGGTTTAGGAAAAAAATCTTCATAAGATTTAACAGTAGTGAAAGAGATGACGGGAGGGTGGTACTACCTCCATTCTCTACAAGTTATTTCCCAAGTGACCAATAACAACCTGAGGCCTGAACTCACCACATGTTTTGGACCACCTGGTAGTTTGGCTGTGGCCACATGGGGTACATCGGGGAGCAACATCACACAGCCTGCGCTGGTGGACGACGATACGTATGGAAGGCGGCCTTTCATGGCGGATGCGGAGGGAATCTCTCCACAGGTGGGGCACCCCCGGAAGTGGTATCCTGACTACGGGGTGTTCTGGTTGGTGGGCGAGACGCAGCCATGACCTCTGAAATGGGGTTCTTTTGGCTTCCGCTATCGACAAGAAACTGCAGCGGAGAACCCTTCACCCACATCTGCGACTGGAAGAGGCGCTCCCCCTCCTCTGGATCCTCTGGACCCTCCTTCTGGATCTTGGTGGTGGCAACAATGGCACTGGGATCCGCATCAATGATCTGCTTCCCTTTGTCATTTCCTTTGTCTGGTTCTAACTCAGGATCAGAAAATGCATCTGATTCGGGTGCCTTTAGTTCAGCCACCAAAGACTGTTTGGCCCGACATTCGTTTGTGCTGTGAGTGGGACTATTATGAAATTCACACCACTTCCCTGTGTCCTTCTTTGGATTTTTGGTGTTGTTCTGAGTCGCATTGTTTTGGCCTTGCCCCTTATTCTTTGGTTCGGGGGCACCTTTTGGATTTGCAGATCCAAAGTCTCGCTTCTTCTGCTTAAATTTCTGCTCGATCTTGGCGGCATAGCGATATGCCGTGCCAAGCGATGTAATGTCGAGGAAATCCATTTCCTCTTGAATGTGTTTGTGCAGACAGCCGTGGTACTTGAGCACCAAATGTCTCTATGAATCTTTAATACCCAACTTTGTGCGCAGGGTATGGAACAGATTCGTCAGTTCCTGCACATCTTGATCCTTTTGTTGCCGCAACGTGGTCCATTGGATGTATTTGTCCTCATAGCTCCCCATGGGGTAATATTGTTCCTTGATTCCATCTCGGAATGAATTCCAAGTGGGTGTGGCCGAGAACAGAGAGGGTTCCCCTTCGCCCTCTTGCTCACGGTAGGTTTCCCACCAGTCTTTGACATGGGGGGCGGCTTTGAGGAGTGCAAAAATAATCACTGCAAAATTGGAGAAAGTTGTGAATGAAAATACCTTCAAAAATTTAACCATATGGAAATACCGCATCTATTTTTCCTTCAAATATGGGAATGTCAAAGTTTACACAATACCTTGAAGGGGGAGTGGCACCTCCAGGGTGACGTGCAGTTCCCGGGTCTGCCTTCATCATGAAGGGCGATGGGCTGAAGGATTTGAGCAAAGTTATCCATCATCGCGTTCTTTTGTTTCTCGAGGGCCTCCTTGAGCAGTATTTTGATAGGATCTCCTGCTCCCTCGTCTTTCTTTTCTTCCGCCATGGGAGGTCGTCAAGGTTTGCAAGGCTGATCTTGCAAGGGTTCAACCAGATCGAGCCCTAACTCCTTATACCTTGACCGCGTTGGGGACATGCAAAGAAAAACAAAGAAAGAGCAGACCCGCTCTGATACCACTAATCTGGATTTATGCAGGAACGCAACAGAATATAGAAATAACCATGAACATAAAGATGCAATGGAAATAATGCTTCATTTCATTAATATCAAATAACAGAAATATGCTTACAGACATAATGGAAATAAAATAGCTAGGGTGTTGGTAGCGAATATCTGAGAAGAGATGTAATGGCTACAAACCTCTGAACTATGTTACAATGAGGCTCAAGGGCCTATTTATTGTTGAGAAACAATGTAGAATCTGAAACGCCCAAAAACCTAACCGTAGGAGAAAAGGCGCCAAAACTGTGGGCACCCGTTTGGGTAAATTGGTGGTTCAACTTCCCGGGGGCGTAACTTTGGCACCCGATCTCCGTTTTACGCGCTCAATAGCTCCTTAGAAAGATCTATCCGAGGAGTAAAAATTTTGAATGAGAAAAATCAGTCCATGGACCCATGTTGCTCTCCGTTTTCCCAAAAAACGTCGTTTAGGGCCTTAAAACGGCTCCAGAAGTTCAGGACCCAAAAAACTGCTAAAAATAGTAAGTTTTGTTGCAACTTGAAAATTGAAAGAACTGATGGTGGGGGTTCAAATGGAATAGGTGGGTGGCCACCGATATCCACCTGGATCATTAAGGCCCCGAAACAGCTCCGGGAGTGGAGGACCCGAAAACCTGCTAAAAATAGTAAGTTGTGCTGTATGTGAAGCGCTGCAAGAATTGATGGTGCTAGTCCAAATGGAGTAGGTGGGTGGTCACCGATATCCACCTGGATCACCAATGATGAAACATTGATCTTGTACGTCCCATGCATTCAAAAGCCAAGTCATTAGCTCAACTTGTGCCTTCATTCCTTGAATAGACCATAACTTGTACAACCCACAGTTTTTCAATGCACACATGGTTGCTTGATCATCCATGGCTTCGTTTTCTATGAGCTCATGTTCTAGTTCCTCCCATTAAAACATGGTTAAAAGGCCTACAAATCAACAAATTAAACAATTAAAATCAGTTGGAGGAAACTTGAATAATTTTTTGTGAAGAAATATTAGTTTTCAAAAATTTCACGGCGCCTGCGCAGGTTTTGTGTTCAGATAGTGTAATTGTCCACACACGCTCCACACAAAACCCGCGGTGGCCCGACGATTTTTCTTTTAAAAAATTGTCGGGGTGCGCAATTATCACATGGAGAACCCGCGCACCCTCGAGGGTGGATTTTGAAGCCTAATTTTCTCCTAAAAAATGAAATAGAAGCTTAAAAAAAGAAATGAAACGGATGAAAATGTAGCTAAGGATGATGTGGATTACCTGGTTCTGATGGTTCGGGAAATGAATGGTCGATTCTTCTGATATCAGCTATGGAAGTTTTTTGGCCAAAAGCTCTCTATGTACTATTCTGAAAACAAAAGGTGAGAATGACTTATTTTAACTCCTTTTTATAGTTTTTAATGAGGAAAATATTATTATTTTATTTATTTTCACTTTTAAAAGGTCAAATCTAAATATTTTTACTTTTTTGAAAGAAGATATTTGTAATATTTTGAGTTTTTGTGCAGGATATAAGATTTTTGGTGAAAAGAATTATTTTGACATCGAGTATACTTTTATCACTTTTTCAAGATCTGTAAAAATACGAAAAAGCAAAACCCTGGAGTCCTCTTTTAATCCATTCTCAGACTCTCGAAACATGAAAAGATCGTTGAGTACTTGACTATTCAAACTCGTTAAAGTAAATGAACAATCATCCATTCAGTAAAAGTTTACCCCTTTTCCGGACTTAACTGGACTAATGACGAAAAAATTATACGTTGACTAATCATGGTCAATAGAGTTATCTCCTGCATTATTTTATCCTTTTTTTGCCCTAAGAGATTAAATTTAAGAAAAGGAACAACCATGGAGTTTACTTATGTTTTTCTTTTGACTCCCTAAAACTGAAAAATGCCAAGTTATTCTTATATTGGACTCGTTAAAATTTAACAGTAAAGGACCTGTCAATCACAACATGACCGAACCACTCCTTCTTAGGGTTCGATTTTAATACTAAGATGGGCTCATTCGAAGGATGAGCTTACACAAACAAGCAAATGTTATCCTCCTCAAGTTTGACAAAAATAAAGAGGTACTTTCCAGTAATGGTGGGGGAAAAAGATAGAAAAAAGAATCCAGTTGTCATCCTTGTTTATAAAGCAGCATGCCACTTTTGAACATGACACTTTTTCACACTTGTACCTGGGTTGGGAAATACTTTGTCTAACAGTTAATCGAGCCACATTGAAAGTCTTCAGCCAGTTTCTGGGTATTAGCTTTAGGTCAAATACTGCCAAGCCATCTACAGTGTCGTTATGTGTTCAAGAGAGAGTTCAATAAACCATTCATTGCAAACATTTGTATCCATTCACGTTGACCATCCATGAGTCATTCCTTGCAAAATATTTCTTCAAAACTTCGTCTAATGGTTTCGTGTCGTAGGCTTTCCTGCGATGGATCAATTTTTATTGACATCAGCTCATTATCTAGAAAGTTGATGTAGAATCCTATCGGTACCTTGGGATCTGCATGCCCTAATGGCAGGTTTCTTACCTTTGATGACAGGTTGCATCATTGACCTTCGATCGAACGATTATATGAGTGTTTGACTGTAAATCATTCATTCACACTTCATAGATTGTACTGGAGTACTTTGAGAGCCATTTTCATTACTGGTGGTTTCTCTAACACTTGTTAAGGGTTCACATTATTGACCGGTCATCAAGTGGTTTCTACCATGTTTGACCTCGACACAATCAATCGCATGGATAGATTCGTACTAGTTCGGGAAGCGGAAATCAAGACCCTGGATCTAGTTTCCACCATCTAGGCTGCGAGGAGTTTTATTTTTCATGATACAGTAGAATACGTATGATAGATGGCAACGTCCATACTATGTCTACTTTTGATGTAATATTGAAACCATATATGTACCAGAAAATTTAGTTAGTTTTGATCTGAGTATGTGAATGCCTACCTCAGCGATGATATATATATTTGCATTGAATGTTTTTACAGGTTTTTGATCGGTGTCTCCAATCCAATCCTTGGAATGATAAAGCACTTCACTCTTCAGAATAACCTCAGACTTCGCACTCTAGGGGGAAATATGTTACACGTCATTTTATCACCATGACATTTGTATATTCATATGGGTCTATCACCATCCATATTATGTTCCCTTAGAGGTAAAAAACACTCATGTTCCTGAATCAAGTCTTGGAAATTGGAGAAAAGCTCTGTAAAACCCTTAAAAGTCTACCTGTGTGGTTTTTCTAGCCTTTTCCTACACATGCGCTGATGTTCCATCCATACACTGCGACAAATCCCTCACTTTTTTCCACTATAACCTGCTCATCCCCATGAAAAGAAAATAAAGAAAAAAGTAAATTCTAGAAGCCTAGTTGGTCGAATATTCTCCCAATTGGAAGCTTCTAGAGTCACGATCAGTTCGAGCTTTATCCCTCCACTCATGGAGCTTATCCCTTGGTCCATGGAACTCAAATCCCTTCATGAGAGGAATCCATCCCCCTCTTCATGGAACTGAAACTACCTCCATTTTCCTATAAATTGAGCTCAAGTTTCAGGTTGAAGGGTAGACACATGTAAATAAGAATGTGATTAGAGACTAATCTATATAGTTTCTAAGCTGAAGAGAGTTCAAAAGAGTGCATACTTTCTACACTAGTGAGTTGTTGTTGGCATAAGGAAGATCACACCCTTGTGTCCATAACTTCATGTTGGTATTCTAGAGAGGAAGGCTTATGAGACTGAAGGAGAACGATTGTTCAAGACCTCGGGAGATATCTGGACAACATCAAGGCATCAGGTTGTAAGATTATTCTTTCTATTCAAGATAATACATATGGATCTATTTTTCTCATTGCTTTGTTTCTATGCTTATTGTAATAATTTCAAAACTTAGACTCCTTGATCACTAATTTGGATTAGTATTTTTTGATTATTATATGTTGCAGATGCTTTGATTATTTGTCTTGTCTTTGATTGCAGGTTCTACTCATTGGATATCTACTTTGGAGCGACGGGACAAAGGGCTACATCAAACATTTGGATTTCAAGGTAGGGGCATGTCCTCTCTACTTTACTATTATAATAATCTTAAAATGCAATTAATCTAGGGGAAAAGGTTTTCAAATGGATCTTTGTTTCTAGTTACTTGCTGGAGTACTAGGGAGATCGCTCTTGTCCGTAAGAGGGATTAATCCACGTAACATGGGTTCCCCAGTGGTTGGTCTCGGTGTGAGGGTGATGAGGCAGATGAAAGGTCGAAAATGGGCTATGCTTATGAGGGTGTGATAGGCCAAATGTGAAACACAGTGATGCATTTTTTATGATACACTTGTAGATAATGGTAGCCCAGGAAGGGGTTTTTAACATGCAATGGGTAAAACTTGACTTGATGTTTGATCGTGGATGTATGAACATGAAATGTTTCCCAGTCTAGAGTTTTATGGCCATGGTTCCAAAATTTGGCATATGGTCTTCATGAGTGATGGGTGCCATGGAATGTGAGGCTCTACCGACCTGCAAGGGTGTTATCATGTGCAAGATGGGGTGATGATAAAAATGGTCGGGTGAATGAGACCTATGGTTTTATTCTAAAGAAATGATGTTAGGATATGAAAAGTTTTTTGGGAAGCCTATCATGCTAAGGGTAGAATGATACTTGATATTGTACTTTTGCTATCTAGGACGTATAGTTATTTGGTGTGCCTGTAACATCTGCAACAAATATCCCAAGTGAAAGCATATTTTCCATACAAGAATTTTGAAATAACTTGAATTTTAAAGTGATAAGAGAGGGCATACCTAAATTTTAGTATGAAGGAGGTGGGCATTGGGCCCAAAAATGAATTTGTCTGAAACCTGGATTTATGTGGTCCAAATTGAACATGATAAAGTGTTGATCACTGTGTTTCTCGCAGTTTTGTGATTGGGTACTCTGAGCTCCAGTTATGGGTTTTTGAAAATGGTAAAAAGGGTGATATATAAGCCAATATGGGCCATTTTAAAGTAATTTGAGCTTTCTAAGGGTCTGAGGTCAAAGCAAAGCTAGCTTTCTGAGCTTTTATTGCCATTGCAGTCATCTAGAGCACCCGAGATTTGTGCGATCAGTGTCAGGTAGGAGCTAAAATGTCTTGCGATTCATTTTCATAATTTTTATGCATCGTTGGTCCATACAAATGTGATTTTGTAAGGATGTTATGCCCATTTTTGGGCAGGACCACGCGGGCAATCCAAGATGGTGCGCGCAGTCCCTGCGCAAAGGGTTATCTTTGCGCGAAGACCCCGTAGGTAGGAAAATTTTAGTGCGCAACACCGCATGCCTATGTTTGGTAGGGGTGCATGGTTAGCGTGTAGAGAGGGTTAACAAGTGCGGGGAAGTCACTTTTTAATTAATTTTTATGGTTTTTTGTCTAAAACTGATGTTTTTGGTGTTTTCCTTGGTGGCAGGATATTGTGGAGAGAATGAGATTGGCCTGATCTGCACACAGAGGTGGCTATGGACTCATGTGATCGAGAGACACTGGCTCAGTATGGTTTTCTCAAGTTCTTATAGAGAAACATATTGAGACCTCAGGATGCTTTCTTCTGCTACATGGTCCGGTGCTGGAATATGCGGTGGCGTGTTATGGTATTGCGCTAGAGAGACGTGGTGATCCAGCCATAGACCAATATCTGCTTTGTGATGGGTCCCTTGCCTCAGGGGGAGGCACTCCCATATCCACTCCCTCCTGGGAAAATGAACATTCATTACTGGGTTGAGGAGGCAAGGCACTGTGGTCCTAAGCCCATTACACGAGGTTGCATCTGAGTGAGCTCTATCATTGATTTGGCTGATCGAGTTGCTTTAGCGATGATATTTCACCTATATAGGTCGACATTGACCCACCAAGTTTCAGGTCCGCATATTGTAGTGTTGTGTCGACTCCAGGCTCGTCACTTTTTTGATTGGGCCTGCTATTTTTATCAGGTTATGGTCACTTAGCTGGCCAAAGCAAAAAGGGGTTCTATGAAGACCTTTTCATATGCAAGCATTCTTTGTAGCATCATGTATGAGTGGGTTGTGATGTTACGACCCTTTGTGGCGGTGCATCTAGGTCCTTCAATGGATCCTCAGATGCACTAATGGGCATCTATTATTCCTTGTAGTAGTGAGGAAGAGGTGGGTCTGTATTGGGATGCGACAGGCGAGGCATGGTTCGAGTCAAACCCATAGTTATTCCTTGAGTTTCCGTATGCACGAATGGACTTCTGGGGGGATTCAGACATGGGTTTCCCTCCTCACTATGCATGGGGGCTGGGAGGTATAACCTTTTATGTTTTCTCCATTTTGAGAGTTCTATTTTTGTATATATATCTTTCCGACTTTGATGGTGAACTGATAATTTTTTTTGGTTTCCTTTGTAGATGTGGGCTTGACAGGGCGCCCTATTGCTCGCTTGGTAGGTCATCAACCTAGGAGGAGGGATCCGCTTAGGGCAGGTCAGGCCCAGCTTAGGGGTCAAGTCAGTGTTGGTGATCCCTCAAGGGAGGGTAGTAGCATTGTAGCTACTGGTGGGGATGATGCCCTCTTGGCGCGTGCTGAGGCGATAGAGGCGCGGGTGGCCGTTGTTTAGGAGTTGCTATCTGCTGTTGATATCTAAGTATTGATAGTAGAGAACTGAGCTACTAGTGTTGATGGTTGACTGGGGGCTGCTGAGGCCCGAGTCGAGGCAACATATGCTCGTGCTCTAGATTTGGAAGATTCATGGATTTATCTAGAGAGGCTAACTTAGGGTCTACCAACTAGGGGTTTTGATGACCTGAGCGATATATGATTAGAGACAGTGATGGCCCGAGACAGGGTGCATCGCTCGACTTTACGCTGAGCAACACTTGCTGCTCCTATACTTGTGTAGGGTACTTACGTAGGTCCAAAGGACCTAGTAGGCAGGGCTCAACCCTAGAGATATTGTATGATTAGGGAAAGAACCCATTATGAGGATGCTTCCTTGCGTTGGTGATATGTATAGTTTTTGAGTGACGTGATATTCAGTGACTTGTTTTTGTATACTTGGACACATATTTTTTTATGTATATATGTGAGATGTATTTTGGTGGATCTTATGATGTGTCTTTGGATATTTTTATACGTTTTTATATGTTTATGATGGATTTTATGTACTTATGATGGATGTTATGCTTATGGTGTATTTTTGTTTTATGTCTGATGGTTTATACGAGATGCATTCTAGTCCAGGATATGGTTAGCTGTGCGATCTAATACTTGGTTTGATCTCTTGGTATATGTGTAAATGTAATGTGATCAAAGTGGCGGAATAACCATCCTGCATGCAAGTACTTCCTAAATAGGTGAAAATCCCGTACTTGAAAGGCTTGGTTTAACTGCGATACCACTAACTGGGAATCAAGAAAGACATCTAAATGGATAATGCCTTGGTTGGAGTCATCACTCAACAGCCCGATGATGCATCATATTCTGCTTGATTATTTGTGGTTGACCCGATACATACTTCGTTGGTGAGGAATGGTGATTGATCAGGAGAGTATATGGCCCAAGCGGCTGCGACCAAATTTTGTGACCATCGAGAGGATCCATCAAAAAATCCAAAAGAATAAATGGGCGGACGATCCATCTGCGACACAAGAGCATTGATTTTAGAACAAGTCCATGATGATTGTGATCATCATAAAAAAGTTATGTTACATTCATTTTATCTCTAGGGTACTGAGGCTTTCTGCCTTATGGGTGAAATTTATTGAGGTAGATCCCATTGATGGGATTGGTTAGGCATGTGCCTTTGGGCTCTGAAAAAATTTATGCTCCTTTGAGGATAAATTTTTTGATGACGTGAGGACCCTTCCCTAATGTTACAAACTTCCCGGGTCCTAAGGATTCTTTTGTAACATCATAGCGGAGGACTAGCTCCCCCTCGCTAAATTAGCGAGGGGTGATGTTGCAGTCGAATGATTCTTTCACTATTTTCTTGTGAGATTTGTTGTGTTGGACATATTATTGTCAACTTTTGTTGACGAGTTACAATTTACCAACCGTTTCTCTAGAGGTTGAGTATCAGTGAGAATTTTGATGGTTGCATGTAAGTTGGGGATTTCGCACTCAATGGGAAGCATGAACTCCACTCCATATACCAACTAGAAAGGTGTGAACCCTGTTGAGGATTTTATTTCTGTGCGATATGCCCATAAGGCTGAAAACACCATATGGTTCTAGTTGGTTTTATGGTTGTTTACCATGTGCTGTAACATTGTTTTGAGTGCTTTGTTAACAACTTCTACGTGTTCGTTGGACCGGGGGTAGTATGGTGACACAAACTCGTGCGTGAACCAAAGGTGATGGGATAGCTCCTGGAATATTTCATTTTCGAAATGATTTCCATGGTCGGAGACTAACTCCTTAGGTACACAAAAAAACCGTGCGATGAAATGGTTGAAGAGGAACCAAACTGCGGTTTTTGCGCTGTTATCATATGTCGGCATGGCTTCTGCCGATTTGGTGAAATAGTCAGTGATATTATGATGTATTTGTGATTTCTAGATGATGTAGGGTTGCAAGTCATAAAGTAGATGCCCCATTTTCAAAAGGGGCTTGCAACAATGACCGAGTGCAGGGGCGCTGAAGGGACTCTTGCCTTGTGAGTGTAACGTTAGCATCGTTCACACCTTTTTATTGCTTATATGCAATCGTGGAATAGGGTGGGACAAAAATAACCTACACATAATAATTTTTGGGTTGTGGCCATCCCGAAGAGATGGCTGTCGCAAGCCCCACTATGGCCTTCTAATCTTGTTCGTGAGTGAGGCATCGATGTAAAATGTTGTCAACCCCTCTTTGATAAAGGGTGCCCCCCATTAGAAGGTATCGGTGGGCCTCATTAGGGGAATTTGAGGTCTAAAATGGGCCTCCTAAGAAAAATGTACAACCAAAATAAAATTTATAAGAACCATTAGGATTCAAAATGATGATGTCAGCCATGGGGGATGATTCACCATTTTTGGAGTAAAAAAGTAAAAATATTAAAAAATAATAAAATAATAAAACTAATTTTTCAAGTCGTATTTTAAACTTATCTCTATAAGGTTTTACTAAAATTTTGAGCAAGAGTACTTGTTGGATGAAAAATTTGATTCCTCATCCAATGAGTACCCATGTTGTATACTTTCTGTTATCACCAAAATTGTACTTGATTGGCTGTAGATCAGACAACTTCAGTGTAACTGTTTCAAACCACTTCTAACTGAAGCTTAGCCTCTTCAGTCCAAGAGGGCTCTCTCACAGGTAATTTACGATATCGGTTAATGATAAAGATAGATGGCTAACTCTATGAATTATGTATTGGTTTTTTATGTTTGCAAGTTGAAAAGATGAAGGCTTGCTACCATTGGGCTTATGGAGTCAACAAATCAGTAGGTTCAATAGCAAGGTTTCTCGACATGGAAGCTGAGGTAGATATGGGTCTTTACCAAAGGAAATTCACTCATAGAACATAGGTAAACACATTCATTTCATTACTAAAGGAAGTCAAAGCATAGAGTTATGAATTCTAAGTAATAGCAATGAAATCTACTGCTAGTGGTTCAAAGGCAATTCACTCATAAAACATAGGAAAACACAGTCATCTCATTACTAGTCTGAGCATAGAGTTATGAATTTTGAGTAATAGCAATGAAATCTACTGCAAGTATTAAAACATAAGATGTAGGTCAATAAAGCATTAAAAAACCCATTAGAATCTCAAGTTTGTCAAGAAGGAAACCACTCTGTATTACTAATATCAAAACTTGTTTACAATAGTAGCCTTCAGCCATAACATATCCCAATATTTCTAACTCTAAAACTAAGTCCTTTATAGAATTAGGATTCATAAAAATGATTTTCCACCTTGATAACCTCAAAATCCCACCTTAGAGACCTATTTCAAATAAAATTAGCTCACTTGGAGACTTCTAAGGGATATTTCTGTTTTGCGGAGTTTGAATCCAAAAAGGGCTCTTCTTTCATTAAATAACTCAACAAATCCATTAAATAACCCTTATCAACTTCAACCAACTAACTTTATGCATGTGATGGAGTGCTGATGTATCATTATGCCATGTGAATGATGAGTTGGACCTCCTACAAGTCAAATTTTACAGTTTTTTCACCATGATGGCTAGTGAAAATTATGAAAAAATAGGCCTCCAGGATGAGTGTACAATTTCCAAACCTTGATGGCTTTACAGAAACT
Organism: Pinus albicaulis; assembly: GCA_034641835.2. Taxonomy (NCBI): domain Eukaryota; kingdom Viridiplantae; phylum Streptophyta; class Pinopsida; order Pinales; family Pinaceae; genus Pinus; species Pinus albicaulis. The sequence goes on from CM076580.1 coordinate 236,653,827, forward strand.
GAGAGAGGTTTTTGTAGCTGGGACTGTGATGAAAAAAAACCTCTTTCATATTTCCAATTTTTTTTTTTTTTTTTTCATTTGGCTAGAAATGGAACTTGAAGTTGACTACTAAAACAGTCATGTACAGGAAAGTTTTGTAATAGTAGTTTCGTAGCGAATTTAATTTATCAATTTCTGCCACCTCCTAATGAATTTGCAGAAAATGAGAGAGTTTTTTGTAGCTGGCTCTATTATTAAGAAAAAAATATTTCAAATTTGCATTAATTTTTATTTTATTTTTATTTTTTAATTTAATTTAATTTTATTTTAATTTTATTTTTCAGTTGCTCATAAACCTTAAAAACATTTAGCTACGAAAACAAGATAGTTTCATAGCGTTTTACTGTTCTTCAAGCCCATGCACACTACGAAACTGCTGAAAAGTGCTGAAATTCCAAATTTTTGTGTAATTTGAAAAAATAAACCTCATAAGTGCCAAAACCTTGCTTCTAACATGCCATTAGCCTTAAAAACCTTAAACCAACTCACCTTATGATCCTTGAGGCATTTCTTCCTCATTTATTATGGGTTGAGCTATTGGCTCTTCAAGCATTGTTATTTTTAGACCTTTTTTCTGCAATTCATCATGGATTAATTCAAGCTACTCCTAGAGGTACTTAACCTAATTTCTCAACCTTCTGTTAGTAGACTGCAATTGAAAATTCATCCTTATGACATGTTTGACTTCTTTCCTCAATGGCTGGGTCAATTTTAGTAAGTGTTGTGTGTCATCTAAAGTCTTAGACTCACTATCAATAGCTGTACTTCTAAAGACTTCCACAGTTGTTGGGTCTTCATTGATCAAATTCAAATTTGCTGGTTCATATCTCAAACATTGTCCAGCCTTATTTGTCCTTCCTTTTTCTGCCATGTTTTCTTTAATGTCTTCACAACCTCGCTTGATAATTTGTAGCCTCGCTTGATAGTGTTCAGCCTCACTTGATCAGTAATCTTTGTAAACCTTTGAAAACACCAGCCACAGTTTTGTCTCAATGCAATAGCTCTCTAGAGCTCAATAACCCACAAAGGAGGAATGAAGAATGAGAAATGACTGAATTAGGAAAGATTTTAAAGTTTTGATGTCTTCTCATGACTCAATGATGACTCATACATACCTAAATTGATGATGATGACTTCAGACTTGACCATGTACTTTGATTTTGTCCCTCCATGACTCGAATGGCATCTAACTTACCATTTCCCAACAATATTCTGATACCTAACAGCTAATCTGATAAGACAGACAGGAAACCATGCTTTTGTAGCGTATCTAGTTTAAATTTGACTATTTTCGCTACGAAACTATCAGCAGTTTCGTAGCAAAAAATGAATTTTATCAGTGTGTTTCGCTACGAAATTGTGGTTTCTTGGCTTAAAATACATTTTTGGTAAAGAAACCTTGGAAATTGAAATCTATTAGAAAAACATGATTGATGTAACATGAGAGGATTTGAATGAGGTTGGGTTTAGAACTTAGGATAGAATAAATAAAAAATTTTCTTTGACTAAGTAATGAAAAATGAATTCTATGACCTTATCTTTGACACATGAACCTCTAGGACTTGTCAAATGATGCTTCATTTTTATGAGTGATAACAGTGGCTCCAATTGGGATGGTGTGCCCCTGTGGTACATCAAAGAACCTATAGTTCCAGTGCTATCTGTATTCTTGGAAATAAAAACTCTAAAATTTATGAAAAATTCGCCAAGCTCTTATGGCTTCACCTCGGGCTCAATCTTGATGATTATTACTGAAGAACCAAATCTATACCTACTGAAAAGATGCTCAGTCAACTTTGAGCTTATTCACACACTCCTACCTGCCCTAACAACTCCAATGTCCATTTTTAATTCAAGCAACATGAAAATTCTAATTAAGCCAGTCATTGATTTGATTTGACATTTGAACCTCTTGACTGCACTTGAACCAAAAGTAAGCATGATATTGAAATGACCAAGGCAACATAAAATGTATCTGAACCTCGTAATGAAAATATAACTGGAAATCTAGATTGTAAAACTCTTCCATATAGTCAGCTATAGGATCATAGAAGACATAATATGTTTGATGATTCTCAAGACATTCTGCAACTTTGGAAAACTCACATATTCTTTGCTTAGCCACACACGATTTCAGTTGTGTGCTATCAAACTGATTTTCAAACTGGTTTTCAAAAATAGGGTATTCTTCCTCAATCTCAAAAGAGTAAGGTAGCAACATCCTCTCTTTGTGTTCTGGAATTAAAAGCTTTTGAAAAGACTGATCTTGATCATGAAAACTATAAGATTGAAATTTATCTTCTAAAACTTCAATGTCCTTTTCAATGTTCTTAGCAACTTCATTCACAAATTGAATCTTATCTTTTGACTTGCACTCAAATGAATTCAGATTAGAATACAAGCATAAAGAAAAATTTTCATCCACTTCCTCATTAGTGTGATCATTATTTGATGTAGGCTGATGCAAGGAATGACATGAAAAATAAACTTCTTCCTTTACCTTAGGATTGTAGCAATTATATTCCAATATTTCCTCTTGTTGTTTGAAATGATTCTCATACTCCTGATGATCAAAAGGCTGACAAGTCTGCTGCAAATTTTCATCAAACTCAGAGGATGTAACAAGATTTTCATAAATAAACTCTTGCTAGGTTTCATTTTCATCTAAGAGAGAGACTATCCTTTCTTCTTGGTTATGAAAGGGATTGTCATGAAGGGCCTCTAAAATTTCCTCATCCATGAACTCATCATCTTCATAACAATTCTCCAAATATTCAATAGAACTCACACAATGTTTACAACAGTCTTTGACTAGAAATAAGGAGGGATGAAACTCTTCATACATCTCATAAAATGCAACATGGAAATCAGCAAGAGAATATAATGAACTATTTGGCAATATTTCATACCATGACCATGCCTTTCCTTCTAAAGTGGCCATAAACATATTCATGAGACAATCCTCAGGGAATTGAACCTTAAGTTTTCATACATGCATATGGAATCTAACCAAATGAAGAGCATCATTGTCTTTCTTTTCATCTTTAAATATAGGAAGATCAGTTAACCATTCGACCTTTTGCATAGGATTTGGAAAACCAGGGATGTGAGACCGATTCATAGGGGCATACTTGGCATTTATTCTTGCAATGGAAATCATCTTGAAACTTCATCAAGTTACTGATCTTCAAGCAGTAGAGTCACCTTGCAATTGATTATTTGATATGTGGAGTTGCCAGAGCAGAAATACATCCAATATGTGCCTAAGTGTCTGCTGCTCTCAAACCTTATAACTAAAACTTTGTCGTCCTTCCCAAGGAAAATTTACACCTTCGGTCCTGACAATGGCGCAAAAATGTTATCACCAAAATCATACTTGATTGGCTGCTGATCAGACAAATTCAGTGTAACTCTTTCAGACCACTTATAACTGAAGCTTAGCCTCTTCAGTCCAAGAGGGCTCTCTCACAGGTAATTTTTGATATCGGTTAATGATAAATATAGATGGCTAACTCTATGAATTATGTATTGGTTTTGTATGTTTGCAGGTTGAAAAGATGAAGGCTTGCTACCATTGGGCTTATGGAGTCAACAAATCAGTAGGTTCAGTGGCAAGGTTTCTCGACATGGAAGCTGAGGCAGATAGGGGTCTTTAACAAAGGCAACTCACTCATAGAACATATGTAAACATAGTCATTTCATTACTAAAGGAAGTCAGAGCATAGAGTTATGAATTCTGAGTAATAGCAATGAAATCTACTGCTAGTGGTTCAAAGGCAATTCACTCATAAAACATAGGAAAACACAGTCATCTCATTACTAAAGGAAGTCAGAGCATAGAGTTCTGAATTCTGAGTAATAGCAATGAAATCTACTGCAAGTAGTAAAACATAAGATGTAGGTCAATAAAGCATTAAAAACCCCATTAGAATCTCAGGTCTGTTAAGAAGGAAACCACTCTATATTACTGATATCAAAACCTGTTTACAATAGTAGCCTTCATCCATAACATATCCCAACCCTTTCTAACTATAAAACTAAGTCCTTTATAGAATTATGACTCATAAAAATGATTTACCACCTTTCTAACCTCGAAATCCAACCTCAGAGACATATTTCAAATATAATTAGCTCACTTGGAGACTTCCTAGGGATATTTCTGTTTTGCAGAGTTTGAATCCAAAAAGACTCTTCTTTCATTAAATAACTCAACAAATCCATTAGATAACCCTTATTAACTTCGACCAACTAACTTTCTGAGTGTTCTGGAGTGCTTATGTATCATTATGCAATGTGAATGATGAGTTGGACCTCCTCCAAGTCGAATTTTACAATTTTTTCACCATTCTGGCTAGTGAAAATTCTGAAAAAATAGGCCTCCAAGATGAGTGTATAATTTCCAAACCTTGATGGCTTTTCAGAAACTGAGAGAGGTTTTTGTAGCTGGGGCTGTGATGAAAAAAAACCTCTTTCGTATTTTCAAATTTTTTTTTTCATTTTGCTAGAAACTGAACTTGAAGTTGACTGCTAAAACAGTCATGTACAGGAAAGTTTTGTAACAACAGTTTCGTAGCGAATTTAATTTATCAATTTCTGCCACCTCCTAATGAATTTGTAGAAACTAAGAGAGGTTTTTGTAGCTGGGTCTATTATTAAGAAAGAAATCTTTCAAATTTCCAAAATTATTTTTCAGTTGCTCATAAACTTTAAAAACATTTTGCTACAAAAACAAGATAGTTTTGTAGTGTTTTGTTGTTCTTCAAGCCTAGGCACGCTACGAAACTGCTGAAAAGTGCTGAAATTCTAGATTTTTTTGTAATTTGAAAAAATAAACCTCATAAGTGCCAAAAAATTGCTTCTAACATGCCATTAGCCTGAAAAACCTTAAACCAACTCACCTTATGATCCTTGAGGCATTTCTTCCTCATTTATGATGGGTTGAGCTATTGGTTCTTCAAGCATTATTATTTTTATACCTTTGTTCTGCAATTCATCATGGATTCATTCAAGCTTCTCTTAGAGGTCCTTAACCTAATTTCTCAACCTTCTGTTAGTAGACTGCAATTGCAAATTCATCCTTCTGACATGTTTGACTTCTTTCCTCAATGGCTGGGTCAATTTTAGTAAGTGTTGTGTGTCATCTAAAGTCTTAGACTCACTATCAACAACTATCCTTCTGAAGACTTCCACAGCTATTGGGTCTTCATTGATAAAATTAAAATCTGCTGGTTCATATCTCAAACATTGTCCAGCCTTATTTGTCCTTCATTTTTCTGCCATGTTTTCTTTAATGTCTTCATAGCCTCGCTTGATAATTTGTAGCCTCGCTTGATAGTGTTCAACCTCACTTGATAGTGTTCAGCCTCACTTGATCAGTAATCTTTGTAAACATTTGAAAACACTAGCCACAGTTTTGGCTCAATGAAATAGCTCTCCAGAGCTCAATATCTTGCAAAGGAGGCATGAATAATGAGAAATGACTGAATTAGGAAATATTTTGAATTTTTGATGTCTTCTCATGACTCAATGATGACTCATACATACCTAAACTGATGATGATGACTTTAGACCTGACCATGTAATTTGATTTTATCCCTTCATGAATCGAATGGCATCTAACTTACCCTTTCCCAACGATATTCTGATACCTAACAGCTAACCTGATAAGGTAGACAAGAAACCATGCTTTCGTAGCGTATCTAGTGTAAATTTGTCTATTTTTGCTATGAAATTATCAGCAGTTTCGTAGTGAAAAATGACTTTTCTTAGTGTGTTTCGCTAAGAAACTGTGGTTTCTTGGCTTAAAAGACATTTTCAGTAAAGAAACCTTGGAAATTTAAATTTTTCAAAAAATCATGATTGATGTAACATGAGAAGATTTGAATGAGGGTGGGTTTAGACATTAGGATAGACTAAATTAAAAATTTTCTTTGACCAAGTAATGAAAAATGAATTCTATGACCTTACCTTTGACATATGAACCTCTAGGACTTTGTCGAATGATGCTTCATTTTTATGAGTGATAACACTTTCGGTGGACCCTGCCATACGAAAAATGAAAAATACATGAAAAGCGTTATTACAATCATGTTTTTTCATGTATTTCTAATTTTTCATGTAGCAGGGTCCATCAAAATTTTGCAACATGGGTACTCCTTGGATGAGGAATCAAATTCTGCATCCAACGAGTGTTTTCGCTGGAAATTTGAGTAAACCCATAGGGAGATAAGTTTAAAATACAAGTTGAAAAAAAAGTTTTTTCTTTTTTCCCTCTAAAATTTGATGATGTAATCAAATATTGTTTTATTATTTCCTTAGGAGGCCCATTTTAGACCTCAAAATTACCCTAATGGATGGCGTATGTGCCTTCAGTCATCATGGGTGAGTTGATGTTTGAAATTTTGTCTTTGCAAAAATAAAAGAATGTCACTGTACTAAGGGTCCTCTGTCATCACTAAGAACAAATGTTCATCAGGTAGTGATTCATTAACTGGAGATCCTTAGGTCTCATTTGGGAGATTAGTGATGAACTTAGTAAGGATGAGTGCTTTCTTTCTCTTGGCGGACTTGAAGTGTAGGTCAAATTCCTGTAGTATAACTATCCATTGGGCGTACTTATGGTTCATCATACGACGGGTTAGAAAATATTGCATGGGGTTGATAGTTTCTATGACTGTTGTGGTCCTTAGGATGATGTAATGTTGAAGCTTTTGTACTGCTTGTACTAAGGCTAGGGCTATTTTTTCTTCTAGCTCATACCTTAATGCAGGCTCGACTAGGTTCTTGATGACATAATAAATTACGTGCTCTTTGTTATCGGGTCCATTCTAGACTAACACCCCAACTATGGTTGTATCTGATGCAGATAGGTATAAGGTGTAGTCTTTTTTGTAATTGGGTGGGATAATAAAGGAGGTTTAAGAAAAGGTGTCTTTCAGTGCCTCAAATGACTTTTGAGCCTGATCATCCCACCTGAATGGAATGTCCTGACAGAGCAGACGCAGGAAGCCCTGTTCACAAGTGGCATAGTTAGGGACAAAGCATCGTAAGAATTTGGATTTTCTCTGCAGACTTTGAAGTTTCTTTAGTGTTTTAGGTTGTGGTACCTCTTTGATTGTTGGACCTTGAGGGGGTCAACTCTGATTCCTTGTTGGGATACTATGAATCCTGATAGTGTGTTTGCATTAACGCAAAAGACACACTTAGAGGGTTCAAGCGTAGGTTGTAGTGCTGACATCGTTGAAATACCAAACGAAAATCTTCTAGATGGTCAGCTTGTTTCTTAGATCGTACTGTGAGGTTGTCCAAGTAAGCTAAGATAAGATGAGCCAAGTCATGGAAGATATGGTTCATGGCCGGTTGAAAGGTGGCTCTAGAGGTTTTGACCAAATGGCATAACCTGATATGCAAATGTGCCCCAAGGGGTGGTGAATGCGGTCTTATATCAATCTCTATGTCAGATTTGAATTTGATTGTACCCTGAGAATCCATCCATTAAGGACAAGGCCTCATGACTGGTGCAAGCATTAGTGACTTGGTCGATGAAAGGATTGGGGTAGTTATCTTTGGGATAAGTTATGTTTAAGTCTCGAAAATCGGTACAGACTCGAATGGTGCCTTGTTTCTTTATGATGGGTACAAGGTTAGAAATCCAATACATGTAAGAAATTGGCTAGATGAATATAGCTTTATGAAGCTTGTCTATCTCTTGTTTTATAACTTCTGCTTTATATTGGTGTAACTAACTCTATTTTTGGTAGACGAGTGATACATCAGGCCAAATGTCAATGTGATGCTTCATGATGGTGGGGCTTAACCCTTGCATTTCCGAATAATCCCAAGCAAATGTATCCCTATACTCTTGTAATAGGTTTTTATATGTGACTACCTCTTATGAGGAGCATGCTGTCCCTAGTGATATTTCTTCGGTTTTGACTGGTTTTTTCAAGATATTCACCTTAATGGTCGGTGAAATATTTGAAATATTTCCTTCATCAAACACATCAGGCACTGGGGTAGGGTTCTTGAACCAATATACCTTTCCTGACAGAAGGAATTATTTGGATTCAATGGCGTAAATATCTTGGGTTTTTGTGTTGCTACGCATGAATGATTTTTCTGGCAGAAAAAACGAGCGGTGATGCATTGCAATCCCATAGAAAATCTGGTTCCATCATGAACTCTAATATATCCTCATCAGAGTGACATAAGATGTCTAAGGGGGAATTGTTTTGTGCGAGGCCATTGGTTCGGGCCTAACAGTGCTGGTCGACATACATGAATATGATTCTATGGTTGATGCCATGGAACAAGATGAGGTTGACAAGGTGCAAATGAGATAGTTTTGCACCGTCTAAGGTACTACTACTGTTGTGGTAGTTGCAGCGGTCTCAACACCAAGGAATGATGAGAAAACAACATGAGTCATGGTTCCCATGCATGAGGAGATGAATCGTATATGGTGTTGTGTGTCATCAGCATTAAATGGCGGAAGAATTTCTACGATGTTTGTTTATTTTTTTTATCCATAGTAGATTCATGCTCTCTTGGTGGCTGATTTTACTTCCCACAAATATATTACTTGCGAAGGCCACCAAAAGGTTGCATAATTATATAATCTTTAGTTATTTAACCACCTACAACATGAAAGTCCAATTAATTGACTATTTTTCCACTGTAGAAAGCTATAGAACAAGATCTCACTTTTGCAGATTATTTCCCAACCACGAGGAACCCTCTCACATCACAATCTTGTACGCCTCCTAGTTAAGCATATGCGACACATAGAAGGCAGGGTTTGGAGCAAAGTGTTAAGAAAATAGATAAACTAGAATGTGTTACAACCCCATCTAGAGAAGACACAATTGCTACAACTCCACCATGAGAGAGCACAGTTACAACTCTAGAAGTTACAATAACCCAAAAATCAACTACAATTATGAGATTTGTTGATCAGGTACTCAAAATTATGCTCAAAAATCAAATTTGTCGAAATGGTGTGGAACTTGAACGACCGTGTAGATCTCGTCATTTTGAATCCGACGCAACTTGTTTCCTAGAAAACTGACACAATATACTCCAAGAAATGCATTTTGTTCATTTTCCAAAATAGGGGATTTTTTCAAAAGAATGGTAGCTGACTCTGTATTTTGGACCAGTGGCAGGCTACCACGTGGCATCCTTTAGTTGATTGGTCAAGGGTGTGTTATCCTTTGACGAAACAGGGAGTGCCAAGTGGCACATTTTGACAGGTTCGATTTGGAAAGTTGTGATTGGTTTATTTTTGGGCCAACCACGTGATGAAATGTGGCCCAAACAGGGGCCGCCATGTGGAAACATGTGGGTTTAACCGATCTAAACTAGTGAAGCTCAAAGAATATGAGATTGATTTGATAAATCAACCCTCCTATTAAATTCTGGAAAGAATCCTGAATGCTGATCTAAATAGATCAAACCCTTATGATAGACTTAAATAACCCAACTATTGTATAAACTAAACCATGATATAAATTCTTACTTTGCTGATCGTGATGTAAAAAAAAACAAAAAGAAACCATTGCTCGAATGAGGAGATTCTAATCATTACCTAAGAGGAACTTATCACAAGTTACTACAATTCATTACTCAGAAATATTCAATAGGAAACAATTTAATCTAATCAAAAATATCTTTTAGGAAGCTCAACCTTTTAAATGATGGAAATCACAATCAAATCAGATTCATACTGCACTCATGCATTTTCTACAAAATCGAATTCATACTAGTTTTAATCCAAATGAAAATAATGCTCAACTAAAATATTCTTAAAGAAAACAGGAAAACTATTATCAAATGAAATCTAATTGCTGGGCCTAGATCCTAGGACATACAAGCTAAAGAGAATTTCAAATTAATTTCTTAATCCTATATAGTTCACACATTTACTTTTGAAGAATTTCAAAGGAAACTAAATGACAGTTTCAAATTAATATTCTTACATTTCCTAAATTAACACACTCAAACTTTAAAGAATTTAGATATCAAAACTTATTTCTAATTTAAAACCACTTCAAATAAACTCATAAAGTCTATTCTATGGAAAATTATTAACCTATGGTTTTCAACTCAACCTTACTACAATTATACCGAATCTTAGAACTATGCTACAAATTTTATTAACAATTAATGTCTTGTCTTATTAATTATGGCCGCTCTTATGTAAAACACGATGCTACAGGAATTTTGTACCATTGATAGATGTTCATGATTCAAAACTACGAAACCAAATCCAATTTGAACTTATAACGTAATTATCATCCTCTGAATTTATCAAAATTGAAAAGAATTCTTTTAAACATTCTTAATCATGAGTTTGAGAAATCATCCATGCATAGAAAAAATTAATCACTACAGTTATTTTTGGTTTGCAAAAACTTAGGGACAAGACATTCTTTCAGATCCAAGGAAAATAGAGTAAGTGCTTAAGTACATAATATAAAATGATAATTATAAGATCTAGCTGGAAAACATCTTCAAAACGAGATCTAAACCTATGAATCTCAATCAAACACGCTTCCTATAATTTATATTGATAATAGGAATTAATTCTAGGTTGTGGTGGGCCCTTTCGACTTCCCGGAGAAAGTCCAAACTATCTCAGCACTTGCATATTAAAGAGACATATAACTTACACAAAACAATGAATTCCGACACAACAATTATATTATATTTCAGTAAAACACCAGTTCAAACATAGTCTAGAAATGCATTTCAAACCTCCAGTCCAATATGAGCGTATATCTCCTTCTCTCCTTACAAAATAATATGCATATGTGTATCTCCCCTCTTACATACAAAACCTTCTGACTTTTAAAGAGCTCAACCAGTAACAAATTGGAGAGGATAGTTTCAAAAAACCACTAAGTAATGAATGAAATGGATCAAAGATATGTAGAGTTTTAGAACAAGATAAATTAGAGTCTTCTAGAATGTGCAACGAACTGGCCCACTCATGTTCCTCCATGCGGCTGATCTGAAACCATCAAACACAACATTTTGACCCTGATTCTGTACTTAACCTTGCACTGGAATATTCTCTTGACCATAACTCCTTCATGGTAACAAATGTTTCCAAATGGTTCCTGGGTTACATGAATAAGGGTACTCTGAACAAAACCTGCATGTCAGAATTGCACGATTCTTCTCTATTTGATCACAAACTTTAGATTTTCACCTACAACAATTCCGTACTCAACTTTGTAGTAACTAGTTAAACTGCTTTGTGAAGAATTTCGACGATGGAAATTTTCAACAAATGAACTTAGAAAAACCTTCATCAGTAAATCATGAATAAATCACCTCTAATCATAGAAAAGCTAATACAACTAACTATAATCAACCATGAGGCGTATGATGCGATTTGGCGATAAGTGATGGAATTATGATGTGAAATGAGTGTAAAGGTGTCAGAATTTAGGTTATGAGTGGAGGTAATATATAGTGGAAAATTGGGCATATTCAAGGACCAACATCCCCCCATGCCTGAGGATTTGCATGTCCTCATCCAAACAAATCTCTTTCTCATTGACAGATTCTTAACATTGCTTTGTAGATGTTGGTTCTTGTGGGGCAACATTGCTTGGATATTTGAAGGCGCTGGTTCTTGTGGAGCAGCACTGCTTCAAATTAACATATCATACTAATCTACTGAGCAATATAAATTGAGTACAAGAAATGAATGGATGAGGGAGAGATGATGGATGAAATGAGGTGGTAATGGAGATGGTGAATGAGTGGTTGCATAATCTATTATCGTAAGGAAAATGTTTATAGGTGGTTTCCTTTATCGTTTCATGGCAATAGTGACTTCATCCTATGGATATAATTCTTGAAGAAGACACTATAGAGACTGCTTTTATTAATGAACCATAAGGTTTTTTCTTTTAACATGGTCTTGTTATTAGAGTTTATGAATAATGAATGGAAGAAAATAGAAGGATAATTGTTTATGAAGGATGAAATGCGTGGAATGAGAAGTGGTGAATCATTAAGATTCTTTAACCTTCTAATGAATTAGAGAATCATAAGCCAAATTTACCTCAAGTTTTACCTTTTTCGTTGATGTGCATGGTGCTGCAAGATGAAGTGAATGATGAACTGGATGAGTTGATGTGACTGCTGATGTGACTTGTTGAAGAAGAAATAAAGCTACAATGGAGCCTGATTTGGATATGCTAAAGGAATTTGAATTCCTGAAGGATGAACTAAAGATATGAAGGATGTACTAAAGGTCCCCTTATCCCCCATGCCTGAGGATTTTTATGTCCCCAAACAACTGAGGAAAGGTGACTACTACTACCATAATGACAATGGAAATGTTGATACAAAATTCCAAACTACTGCAAATATGTGTTGAGATTACCAAAAGAATATATTATTCAACTGCTACACACCCATGTGAAATCTTGCTTATGTGAATAAATGGTGTCGATGTCGAACATAAGAAAGAATCATTGGATTACCGACCATTAAGGGGGGTTGATAACCAATGCGAGATATCCCACCTTTGATGTCAATGGGAATCAAGGCACCAGGTACATTATACTATCCATGAATAGATTTGTTGGAGTCGAATGGAATGTATAGTTCATCCACCAAGATACATTGATGTATTTCCTTAGTAGATGATAAGAATACCTGCCATTAACACATGTAGGCTCCTAGGTACCTTATCTAACCCTAACCTTGGTCCCAGATAATCTGCTGATGTCGATGGGACAATGCTCATTAGTAGGTGTACCTTAAGGAATCCCACATAAACTAACTCGAGTAAAAACATAATGACTTAAAAGACACATGATTTGAAGAACTCATACAAATTTACAAACTTTATTGGGAACCTTTCCCGCTAGTTACCTGGTTTTCTAGCAAAGTCCCTGTCCATTTGCGCCATACAAGCTGGTTTTCACAAAAAGACTTATTTTTCTCTTTTTTATTTTCATTAATTTATTACAATACTAAATTTCCTACTACATTGAAGAGAAGACATCCTCCTTCAGGTGAAATATAACTTCCAATTAAGCCATGTGCGGATCAGGTACAAAGATATAATCATGTCCAAATTTAACATAAATTTTAGAAGGTATATGAGTGTGAATAATCAACAACTTTGAAAGATGCGATACAAGGAGTATTTGAAGATGAGAGTGGTACTTTGACTGAGTTGTAATCTAGAGCCAATGCTCGATGTAATCCTGGTGGTATTGGATCATTTCTTCTTTTGGACCACTCTGAAAATATTCCTTGATCGTGCCAGGAAAACTTGGATAATTGGTCTCTGGAATGCATATAAGGCTTGCTGCTAGACATGGTGAAAGTAATTCATTCTTAGGTTCAGTTGGATGATCCCCATCATATTTGGTACATGATTTATTGATCTCCTTTGTATATAGGCAAGAGGAATCAAGGAAGTCTTCCAAATCTTTTTCTGGTTTTGGAGAGATAGATAATTTCCTAAATGTGGTCAGGATGAAATCTTCCTAAGAGTAAAATACCCCAACTACTGCTAGGATTTGAGAAATTGCTTCGAGGGACATTCTTCAAGCTCTGACTCATTCTTGAATTTCTCCTACTAGTTGATGATCCCTGTCTCCCAACATGGATTAGTACCCAGGGGTTATTACAACACCCAAAAAATGATATAACGTTAAAGATTGGAATCTGAAGATAAATGAATTTAAAAGCTATTGGCTGCAATAAAGCTCACTACAATCATAAAAATCTAGATCAGAGTACTATTTAATCTATTGAAAACAAAACAATTCGGAAATTAATGTCTTACAAAATGTTTCAGACTATTCTAATGCTTATGTTGCTTGTGAGGCTTAGCTATGGTTCCTGTATATGTGCCTTACCAAGTCTATGAGATTTACACACTTTGTGAATTACATGAAACACGGAAATGAAATCACTTACATAATGTTTCAGAATATTCTAAGGTCTACTTCTACTTCTATGCATAAAGGAAAGAAAATAAAAGTTCAAAGATAAGAAAAAGTGATTAGACTTTGGAGCAACCCCACCATAGTGGATGCGTGGCTCTTCAATCACGTCTTACCGTACTCTCTCCGCCCTCTGACTGCCCTGCAATACCCTTTAAAATTTTTAATAAAAATCTTACCTGAACCAAAATACAACTCCCCGGAAACGACATCAAAATGTTGAGAGTTTTAATTAGTGAATTAAACCTCTTAATATTTAATTGTCAATTCGGGAGTCGTAAACATGAGTCGTACTGCATTTTTGGTTCAGTGTTTAAATGCATAGTGTATGATTTATTTATAATGAATTTCTAAGTACAAAATTTAAATTTCTCCAAAACGAAACCCAAATCAAACTGATAAATGTGGAATTGAAATCAAACTAGTGTTATGCGAAACACAGTCTAAATAATATGCAAAACAGGAATCAAAACTCAGATGCAAGCTTATAATTAAGCTCCAAAGTTTCCTAATTCAATCCAACCAGAGGAAGAGAGGCAATCCAAGAAAGACATTCAATCAAATTATCTAAACAAATAAACTTCTAGAAATCCTTAACTGATCTAAACTAGTGAAGCTCAAGAATCTAAGATCTATTTGATAAATCAACCCTCCTATTCAATTCTAGAAAGAATCCTAAATGTTGATCTAAATAGATCAAACCCTTATGACAGAAATTGAAGCTACTTTAATCAAAGAAAGAAATTGACTTAAATAACCCAACTACTGTATAAAGTGAACCATGATAGCAATTATTACTTTGCTGATTGTGATGTAAAAAAAGAAAAAAAAAAAAAAAAAAAAGAAAAAAAAAGAAAAAGAAAAAAAGACCATTGCTCGAATGAGGAGATTCTAATAATTACCTAAGAGGAACTTATCACAAATTACTAAGATTCACTACTCATAAATATTCAATAGGAAAACTTTTAATCTAAACAAAACAGATCACTCAGAAAGCTCAACCTTTTAAATGATGGAAATCACAATCAAATCAGATTCATACTGCACTCATGCATTTGCTACAGAATCGAATTCATACCATTTTTAATCCAAATGAAAATAATGCTCAGCTAAAATGTTCTTAAAGAAAACAGGAAAATTCCAATCAAATGAAATCTAGTTGCTGGGCCTAGATCCCAGGACATACAAGCTAAAGAGAATTTCAAACTAATTTCTTAATCCTAGCTAGTTCACACATTTACTTTTGAAGAATTTCAAAGGAAACTAAATGACAATTTCAAATTAATATTCTTACACTGCCTAAATTAACACACTCAAACTTAAAGACTTTAGATATCAAAGCTTATTTCTAATTTAAAACCACTTCAAATAAACTCATAAAGTCTATTCTATGTAAAAGAATTAACCTATGGTTTTCAACTCAACCTTACTACAATTATACCGAATCTCAGAACTATCCTACAGTTTCTATTAACAATTAATGTCTTGTCTCATTAATTCTGGCTGCTTCTATGTAAAAAATGATGCTACAAAAAATTTTCACCATGATAAATGTCCATGATTCAAAACTACGAAACCAAATCCAATTTTAACTTATGACGTAATTATCATCCTCTGAATTTATCAAAATTGGAAAGCATTATTTTAAAATTTCTTAATAATGAGTTTGAGAAATTGTCCATGCATCGAAAAAATTAATCACTACAATTATTTTTGGTTCACAAAGACTTAGATACAAGACATTCTTTTAGATCCAAGGAAAACATAGTAAGTGCTTAAGTACATAATATAAAATGATAATTCTAAGATATAGCTGGAAAAAATCTTCAAAACGAGATCTAAACCTGTGAATTCAATCAAACATGCTTCCTATAATTTATATTGATCACAAGACTTAATTCGAAGTTGTGATGGGCCCTTTCGACTTCCCAGAGTAAGTCCAAAATATCTCAGTACTTGCATACTAAAGATACATAGCACTTACAGGAAACAATGGATTCCGAGACAAAAATTATATTATAGTTTAGTGGCACAAAAATTCAAACATAGTCTAGAAATGTGTTTCAAACCTCCAGTCCAATCTGAGTGTATATATCCTTCTCTCCTTACAAAATACTATGCATATGTGTATCTCCCCTCTTACATACAAAACCATTTGGCTTTTAAAGTGTACAACCAGTAACAAATTGGAGAGGACAGTTTCAAGAAATCACTAAGTAAGGAGTGAAATGGATCAAAGATACGTAGAGTGGAAGAAAAAGATAAATTAGATTCTTCTAGAATGTGAAACGAACTGGCCCAATCGTGTTCCTCCACGTGGTTGATCCGAAACCATAGAACACAGAATTTTGACCCGATTTGTACTTAACCTTGCACTGGAATATTCCCTTGACTGTAACACCTTCATGGTAACAAATTTTTCCAAATGGTTTCTAGGTTACATGAATAAGGGTACTCTAAAAAAAACCCGCGTGTCGAAATTTCACTATTATTCTCTATTTGATCACACACTTTAGATGTTCACCTACAACAATTCCCTACTCAACTCTCCAGTAACTAGTTAAATTGACTTGTAAAGAATTTTGGCGATGGAAATTTTCGACAAATGAACTTAGAGAAACCGTCATTAGTAAATCACGACTAAATCACCTCTAATCATAGAAAATATAATAAAAATAATGATAATCAACCATGAGGCATAGGATGCGATTTGGCGATAAGTGATGGAATTATGATGTGAAATGAGTGTAAAGGTGTCGTAATTTAGGTTATGGATGGTGGTAATATATAATGGAAAATTGGGCATATTCGAGGCCCAATGGAGGACATGAAGTTTAAAACATCTCCAAAGAGAGATGAGTAAGTTGAAGAAGAGACTAAGGCAATTTCTTCTCTCCATTCAAGTTCCTCGCGTAAAAAGCATAAGCCAAAGGACAATCATGAGAGGTATAAGCGTCCTGATTATTCAAAAGATTTTTATGATGACAAAACACATGATGATTTGAATAACATGTTGTGGAATATTTTTCCGTGCACTTAATTTCATGCATATAACCATTGTGTAGCTAAGTTCCAAAAAAGGAAAGCATTGGTCAAGAAGATGAATATGTCAATTAGAATTGAGACCAAGAAGGGAAATTCTCATTAAAGTTTAAAGACATTTGTGCCAAGAGAGGCTCACAATTTTTTTTTCACTCATTGCAATATCAGTGGGAATTGGGTCGAGAAGTGTTGGAAATTTCATCTGCAACTTCATCTTAGCAAGGGAAAGCAAGTCATGCAAGCACTTGAAGAGGAAGCGAAAAAGAAAAAAGTGGTGCAAGTTGCGACCATTCATGAAGTGACTCAAGAAGGAAAACACGTTCAAGTAGAGGGTTCTTTCACTTGGTTGGGTAAGAAATGGACAAACTACTTTTCTAGTTGAATATCATAAATATTTGTAAAGCACTTGTTGCATATCCCCATAGTTGGGCATTTTGAAAAAGTGATATTTGTGAAGAAATCAATTATATGCAACTGTGATTTATTTGGCATTGTTATGTTATTTTGGCTTGATGATGGGTCATTTTATATGGGAATTTGGGATTCAAATTTATTCCATATTGTAAAATGAATTTCTATTTGTGGAAAATTTAGCATGCATCATAAACTCTGGGATGCGTAGTTGCAGCGCATTCAGTATGTTACAAAGGTGTCAAGCACTCATTTACACAAGTATTTACTATGTGAAGCTTGTTTGGATTATTTTCCAAAGTCTTTTTGGATTTTATCCTGGGTAAATAATTTGCAGCAAGAATGTTCTCTTAGTGACATTTGCATACATCGGATGTCAAAAATATAAAGTGCAGAAATACCAAAGAAAATCCAAAATTTGTTGAACAATGGAATCACTCGACCATCTCTTCTGCCATGCAGTGCACCTATGGTTTTGGTGCCTAAGAATAATGGAATTTTTTTTATTGTGAGGGACAAAAGGAGTGGCTATCAAAAAAGATGACATTTAACATCAAACAAGGTTTGTTTGAATGGCTTATTATGTTTTATGGTCTTTTCCATACTCCTACTACTTTCATGCATATGAAGAATGATGAATTGGGACCATTTATAGATGTGATAGTCCATTTGTATGACATTGTCATTTTTATAAAATTTCATTATGAACATGTCATGTATAAGAGAAAAATACTTGATGTCGTAAGGCATGAACATTTGTTTTTGAGTATGTAAAAGTATGAGTTGGGTAAAAATTATTTGATGTACGTGGGCTATAATGTTGGATGAGGTAAGTTAAAGGTAGGCCTCTCCAAGTTTGACACCATTGTGGATTGGTCAACGTCCAAGATGGTCATCTCGATAAGAGGTGTTTTGGGAGCAATCCAATGTTGGAGAAAAAATTTGTTAATATTTCTTCTATTGTATCTCCTTGGCATGCATTGAAATGTGTGCAAAATCTCTTCTAGTGTGGAGGCAAAGAACAAGAGGCATGTGATGCTTCAAAGAAAAAGATCATTTCAACTCTTTTACTTGCTCTTTTAAAATTGAAAAGGTCATTTATGTTTCAGATTGACGCAAGTGAATTTTCCATTTCATTTTGTTGAGCCTCAAGTCTGTCTCTATTTTTGACATCTATCTCACCACTTTTCCTTCCTTTTTGAAAAAATCCATAAGCTTAATCAGTGTTAATTGGTACATTTTTAGTTTGAGAAGGTATTTGAATAATCTATTTTTTATATTGTAATGTTTCTTATTATTTGAATAAATTTTGTATTTAGCTACAAAATTCATGCAATTCTATATCTAATCTCCATTACTACAGCTACCGACATTGTTTGATAGGTTCCGAAGAAGAAATAGAGGAGCGAAGCACATGGGTTGTTTGGAAATGATCCACTCATGGATGTTATCCTACATACTTGTCCAATATCGAGAGGAATAACGCCTAAAATCATGGTCAAAGGATCAGTCAAGCAGGGGGCTGAGACAAGCGAGCGAGAAGTTGAAAGCTTCACGATTTTCTCTCCACGTAGCAAATCATGAAAGCTATGAAGACTGCAATTCCACTTAGAACTCTATTCCTAGTTTAATTAATCGTTTTTAGGCGAGATCACCTCAAATAGTTAAAGTGACTCTGTTATAAATACCGGGCCATTTTAACCAGAGATAAGCTTGATTTTTTATTGTAATACTATTACACATTCAAACTATGTTTTATTTAATTCATGGAGAAGGCGTGTCGAAGATCACCGATGTGTAATTAGCCACAAGTAAATTTAGAACCGTTTTGTTGTGGAGGGCCCCTGCTCAGAAGAGGTTTAGTAGTTTAAACTTGTGTTATTTCTTAGTTTAATTCTTCCATTTCTACATAAGTTAATTGTTGTGTTTTCCATAGTTAAATGATGTGTTATTTCGCATAGTTGAATGCTCTGATTGATTTTCTTTCCTGAAACATCTTGATATCATAATTTTGTTAACCTTTACATTTCATGGAATGAAACCTTTCGTGCAATCTCTAGCACAGTAAATACATATTTCATCTTTCGTTTCATAGATCAGATTTTGCATAGTAGGTAAAAGACTCTGTTTTATTTCTTCATTTAAATTAGTTTTTTAAATTACTTAGCATAATCATTAAGATTTAAAATTGATAAGTTTAATATTTGTATTCATAGGAATTATATTAAAATAGATTCTTTGTTTCATTATTTAATAGAATTATAGATAAATAGATACTTTGTTTTCATAGAATTAATTTAGACAGATATTTCATTTGGTAGATGGAATAAAGTTTTGATATATATTTTGATAGACTTAGACATAGTTTGGATTGATGCTTTGTTTATATTTAGAGATGATTTAAGTAGATATTTCATTCTTTAATCAAATATATTTAGAAGTAGTTTAGATAGATGTTTTAGAGATAACCTTATGATAGTTGCCGACATAATCTAACATAGTTAAAGATTTAGCTCTTAGATTAAATTCTTTTTATGCAATATAGATTTATCATAGATCAATTTTCTTTCTTAGATAAACATTTCCTTTTCTTCCTTCTTGTAAATTTCATCTTTCAGTCATTAGAATATTTTCTTTAGAGTAATATATAGATCAACTTCTTTTCTTAGATTAATATTAAACTCTTCCTTTTCTTCCTTCTTAGTTTATTTTTCAAGCATTAAAATTCTTCTCTAGGTGTAGTTACTTTGTTTCTTTTTATATAAAATCTCTAAAACATACAAAAAGATTTAAGTTTCTTCTCATTTCTAGTTTTCTTAAAAATTCAATTGTTCATTTTAGAGCCAAAAATATATTTCTCATCATAAGCTTTGTTAGTTAAGTTTATATTTCATTTCATAGTTCAGTTCTTAGTTTCTCAATTTCAATTAGACATTCAAGATAAAACACAAAATCCTAAAAACAACATATAAAACTAACACAACGAATTAAGAAAGAAAGTTTTCTATCATATAAAGTGCACCTGCACTTCATAAGATTGCTAACTATGGTCGATAATTTATGATAGAAATTTAAGACATTAAATTGAATAAACATTTTAGCGTCATTTCCAGTGTAGAAATTATACAAACAATATGTATATCAATGGATTCAATCCGATCATGCAATGTTCTAAAGCAAGATACTGAATCCTTCTAACAATTCATTTGTGGAAATTAAACACGATCACATAATCACGCCAAGTAAAAGAAAGAAGAAAATCAATAAAAAACATAGATAATTTTCTTGGGGAAAGATTGCTGCTCAAAACCACTCTATCTTCTATTGTATATTCAACCAAGGGATCATGAAACAATTACAATGCACTCTTCTCACAAGAGTCTGCTGCACTCCAACAACTGTCTCACACTGATCTAGACAAAATCGACCAACACTTATCAAATTTCCAACCTTTTCTTAGCCTACCTTGCTTGCACAATTCATGTGGAGTGAAATCCATATTCTCAGGGAATTTCAACCTTCTTTGACTACGCAAACATCATGGGAAATTATATGGTTTGTTAACTACATCTGGGCAGTTTGATAATAATAAAACTGACAGTTAACTTCCCTTTAACCTTTGTCTCAACTGGGTCTTCATCAGAACTGGAGTGCATGTAGATAATAATAGTAAATGTAATATCCCAAAATAGGGATTGCACAACAAGCCTGATGGAATAACGCACTCCTGAGAATTCAATGCATTGAAATGAGTTTGCAGCTCCTGGATCCCTTAGATCAGCTCATCTAAGATCTAAATCCAAGAGGATAGCAAAAATAAATCAAACTAGGTGGGTTAAAAATATCTCCCACAACCTAGTCTAGCTGAAAAACACCCAAAGAGAGGGGTTGTAGCTATACGTAAAGGATTGCTTCAGAAATAATGCAGATCCACTGAAGCAAAGCAGTAGGCTGATATGGAGGTTCAAAGATCAGATATATAACAGAAAATCAGATGTACATTACAACCCATATATTATACAAGAGAAAGCACAAGACTATACAGGAAAAATCCTTAGAAATGAGGTGTTACAACCACAAGAAAACTCTGCAAAAACCTGACAGCGTTATTTTAATGGGCTGAAGTAGAAGTTTATTAATCCTTAGATCTAGAGCATATCTGTACATAAAAAGATAGATCTAATACATATTTGTGTACAAGAAAATATCATCTATACATTCCCCTTGGGGTTTTGTGCAAATCATGAAGCACAGAGAGTAGATATGAGATCCAGAGTTACAGATCTGCAGAAATATTTAGAAATTTCTGAATCATATATCAGAACAACAGATTAGATATGAAACAAACATGGATTGGGTGGCCAATCCATGGATCACCACAGTGAGAGGAAGAATCCTAACACCGGAGATCTCTCCTCCAAAATGCAGACAAAACACCCTGCAACTACAGTATTGCAAATAATGCAGTTCAGGGATAGAAACTGCACTGTAGGCTCTGAGAATGATTTTTCCTAATGCCAAAGTCTGGATCTGAAGCTCAATCAGCTAATGCACTCTTCCAGGAGGTTAAAAGACACACTCACTGAGAAGAGGCACTAGAATAATCTAGATCTGAGTAGATCTAGTATCTCCACTTGCTGCAACTCATAAGGAAAACCCAACCCTCAACAGGATCAACGCTGTAGGTGTAAGGTGAAGCTTGGCCCAAGCCTGATAGTGGACAAGACAAACAAGGCTCCTCCAAGAGCTACTCAAGGAAGGAGGTGGGATTCCTAAACAGGAAAACCCCCAATGAGGGATGTCTTAGCAGACAATACCTTCAGAAAATAATATCTTCAACAACCCCTTCATGCTGCTCTCCTCTTCCTTTTATAAGATTGGAGTCTTATCAAACCCTAAACCACTTCATTGGTTTAGCCCCTTTCACATGTAGAACCTCCATCTAGAACTACGCTATGCCTCAAGGAGGTTCAATGCATCTAGACTATGCTGTAGATATGGTCAAGGTTGACTTGGTCAAGTGATCAACCTCTTTCACACTCAAGTGTGTTTTATAATATGGCCCAAATTTAGCCATGTTCACATTAAGCATTGATTTATTTTTTTATTTTCAGGAGTTTTACATGTCCTCCCTTACATTTTATTCATCAACATGAAATGCAAAAAAAAACAAGGCAAAATAGAATACTCCCATTAGCTTGGACTAATTGGGAATATTACAGTCCTCCCCTCCAAGATTTTTCTTGTCCTCAAGCAACTGATAAGGTGAGTGCTACAAAATATCCCCTCCTTCTCTTGTGGCCTCCTCATCCAATAGTCTCCACCATTGTTTCAGAATTTCTGCAATAGTTTTGTCTCCCAATGGTCCCTCCCTACTGTGCAAGTTGGCCTTTGGTGAGTAAACCCAATGGCTCTCATCAAAAAATAATGGAAGGTTGTTATGGAAACCTTCTTGCTGATCCATGACCTCCTTAAGACAGAAGTGATGACAATCATGGGAATTTCGTCATCCATGAAAGACTCCCATCTCCATGCTATCATCCAAATGAAGTGGATCACCTCCTAGCTTGGCAATCCATAGAAAAAATCCTCCCCAATTCATATGAGAGGCATGTCCCCAACAAAAATATGGCTCACCCTACAAAGAAACAAGTGATCTATCATAGTGACCATATAATATCTCATGCTCCCATTGAAACATGTAGTGCAAAAAGAGGGGGAAACTCCTTTCCCCAAGGACACATCCCACCAGTGTGCCACTCATCCAACCATGTTCCCAAGAGTAAGAGAATTTTCAACATATGGAATCATGATTAGAATCATGCTAGCTTCCATGTATGATAAAGGAGAAGGAAGATGTTTCCTCATGTGCAACCAACATAGTTTTACCCTTAACTGCCATAGAATAGGAGATGACAAGTGCCTCCCCCAACACTTGCTTGCTGCCCCATCCTTCTTGAATGCTTGGAGAAGGTGCATCCTAGTTGGTGTAAAATAACCACACCATGAAGAATATAATGACTTTCCAAGATCCTCCAAGGAATATCCCAAAATAGGAAAATTCTACACTGTTGGGAATATCTTAAGATATTCCAAATGTGGAGATCCAACAATATGTAAACACAACAATGAAAGAGCAATGTGCATCAACTTCAGAAAATGTAATAAGATCTCATAGCCATCTTATTAATGTTATAGTAGTAGAATGTGTACAAGATATTGAGGAAATGATCACTCAGGCCTAGGCAATCCACCTCAAAGGCACATGTACAAGAATTATGAAATGCATTGCTACATATGGTAAAGCCAGAGCTATGAATGCATAGTTTATAAGAGGCACTGCTACAGAAATAATATAAATACAAAGATATGGCAATGTATGGCTCAAATAATGTGGGGAGCAAAGCTCTAACCCCTGAAAATACAATATCAAATCAATCCTAAAAGGATTGGATGAAATATACAAAATGGCAGAAATGTCAGAGTAGCAGGGCTGAGTAGCAGCTGCAACTCATGAACTGAATGGAGATGGCTGAATATTTATCCACTCTGAAGTAGACCTCCTCCAATGGATCTTCTAAGTGAAAGGCTGATCCAATCACTGAATATCTCACCCTGCAAAACATTGGTGCAATCCCCCACTGCACATACACTCAGAAATAACGCAGTCTAGAGAAGGTCGGGACTGCGCTGTTGGTGATGGGAAGTGCTTGGCCTGATGCCAAAGATGTGCAATCAACTCAGAAATCTCCCTCACTAACCTCCCAGAGGAATAGAAGCTCCCTCCTCTGAAATATGAGCCAAGGAAATGGTGTTGTGGAACCCTCCACTGCAACACCCTGCAACACAACGTTTCCTGCTACAGGAATAATGCTGTAGTTGAAGGAGGTGGCTTGGCCTTGAGCCTAAAATGTAGAGAATGAAGTAAAATCCCTCAAGAGGCCTCTCAAGAGGGGAGAAGATTTCCTAAGCAAGAAATCCCTTGTGCTAAGCAGCACAAAAATCTCACTTAAACAACTGAAGAAAGAAAATAGTCATGTAGACCAAATTCTATATTCATCAACATATTTCATGGCCTTGAGTGGCCCTTGAAACCCATAATAAATAGTGCCCCCTCTTGGAGAAATGTCCTGAAAATTAGTGTTAGAAAAGTATAAGAATATAGGAGATACATCATAATATTCGGAAAGAGAAGTTCCTCCATATACTTGTTTTACATTAGTGAGGTAACTCGTGGATGAGTTCCCTCTCACACTCAATGAGTAAGGAGGTGTGAATGATGGCTCTTCCCAAGAGCTATGTTCCTCCTTATCTAACAAATAATCCATGCAATTATTCATATGGGAGTGCACCTCTTCCTTGAAACCCTCCCAAATGAATCCTTCTAAGATAGTATGATATGCTCTAATGAAACCAGTGGGTTTGGAAAGCAAGATCTCATAGGTTGCATTTAGTAGTTTCTCCTTGAGCTTGGAGTCTCTAACCAAATAGATAAGATCATGGAAATAAATGACTTCCTCAACTACCTTATAACTCCCATCCATTACCTTCCCATCAAGAACCTCACATGTGAAAAGGTCCTTGGAGTATTCCATCATGAGTTGGGAATCCCAATAAGGATCTAGGCTTCCCAAAAATGACAGCACTGTAGAGGTTTGAAATGCAGTCCCTGTCATGTCATGGCTCTCCTCTTTGATATGCTTGATGTCAAAATCACATGTTGGAGCATTATAATCTTCCCTTTGCTGCCTCTTTTGTAGCTGATCTTTCCCAAGACAAGATTGAAGCAGATGGAAATCAACTTCCCCTTGGAAAGTCCTTGTCTTCCAATACTTCCTTAATTTTTCCCATGCATGCAAGAGTGTTAACATCCTCTTGTCATGTTCAAAAATATCTTTTGTGAATGAAGGTACCATGGGCTGCGCCAAAGATTGGAGTTTCCATGTGTCCTCATGTCCATGCCATCATAGACTTCTGATTCCTACTTTCTCAGCGCAGATAACTGAGTGGAAAATAGAAATGCCCCTTTCAAGAAATTGCTCATCTCTCTTCTGAATTCATGGGAGATTCTCTGCGCTATGCTGGCTTCTCCCAAGGCTCCCTCCTTAGCCAAGTATGCAAATGCTGCCCATAGTTGAGAGAACACTTTAGTTTTCCTCCAATCAAGAGGTGCTTGAGGTGCTTTTGTTGTGACTCCGTTATCATCTCCTGCCTTCCCCTCCTCCTCTTCAATAGATGAAGTTGCCTCATCATCAATAAGAGACCTTAGATCTGGGTCATCTATTGAAGGAGGAATCTTCATGCCTTCCTCTTGAGAAGGAAGCCCTTCGTCCAATGGAGATCTTTCCCTTGGCAAGGTATCAAACAAGCTTACACCTTCTTCCATGGTCTTCAGAAATGGAGTTGGATTCATAGAACCTCCCAACTCATGCAAAATATTTGTTTGATATGGTTTGAGAGTTTCAATAGAAGATGCTACACATGAACCTTCATCAAACCTTTCTACTAATATTTCAATAAACTTTGCATAAGTAGGTGTATTTGCATTTCTTAAGGAAAAATATTCAAACAAACACCAAGCATATGATTTACCTTCAAAATGCAGTGCTGCCGCTTTGATGGCTTCAATTTCTGAAACTTGATGTTGTTGCACAAATTTTCTTAGCTCCTCCACCCAAACCCTAACTGGACATTTAGGTGATCCATCGAAAGTAGATAGATAGAATATACTCATACCATGCTGCTTCTCCTTTATGCTTCTACCTTCCTTGATCTTGCAGAACCCTTGGAAGTTCAAGTTATCTTTTAACTCCTTATATTGAGCTTCATATTCCCGCAAATACTCACCAAGAGTCTCCTTCTTGGGCACACCTCCTTTCTTCCTCTTCATGAAGAAATCATTGACAGAGCGTTGAAGATTTGGTGATATGGCTAAGTGCACATATCCATGAGATGAGGATTTAGAACTTTCCTGATGTATAGACATTGTAGATATGGTTGAGGGATCTTCCTGCTCTTCCCTCCTCATTTCTTTGATGTTTTTTCCGATGCCTTGCAGAGCTTGAGATAGAAGTTTTGTGAACCTCTTCTCTCCAGAAAAAAAGGGTTTTCTTTGGCTTCTCTTTCAGATCTCCTCCTCCCCATGAGAAGACTCCATACTGCTTGAAGCTCATAGGCTGGGCCAAGTAAAGTAGCTCTGATACCACTGTAATATCCCAAAATAGGGATTTCACAACAAGCCTGCTGGAATAACGCACTCCTGAGAATTCAGTGCACTGAAATGAGTTTGCAGCTCCTGTATCCCTTATATCAGCTCATCTAAGATCTAAATCCAAGAGGAGAGCAAAAAAATCAAACTAGGTGGGTTAAATAGATATCCCACAACCTAGTCTAGCTGAAAACACCCAAAGAGAGGGGCTGCAGCTATATGCAAAGGACTTCTTCAAAAATAACGCAGATCCACTGAAGCAAAGTAGTAGGATGATATGGAGGTTCAAATATCACATGTATAATAGCAAATCAGATCTACATTACAGCCCATACATTATACAAGAGAAAGCATACGACTATACAGGAAAAATCCTCAGAAATGAGGTGCTACAACCACAAGAAAACTCTGCATAAACCTGACAGCGTTATTTTAATGGGCTGAAGAAAAAGTTTATTAATCCTCAGATATAGAGTAGATCTGTACATAAAAATATAGATCTAATACAGATATGTGTACAAGAAAATCTCATCTATACATTCCCCTTGGGGTTTTGTGCAAATTATGAAGCACAGAGAGTAGATCTGAGATATAGAGTTACAGATCTACAGAAATATTCAGAAATTTCTGAATCATATATCAAAAAAAAAGATCATATCTGAAACAAACATGAATTGGGTGGCCAATCCATGGATCACCACAGTGAGAGGAAGAATCCTAACACCGGAGATCTCTCCTCCAAAATGCAGACAAAACACCCTGCAACTACAATCTTGCAAATAACATAGTTCAGGGATAGAAACTACACTTTAGGCTCTGAGAATGATTTGGCCTGATGCCAAAGTCTAGATCTGAAGCTCAATCAGCTAATGCACTCTTCCAGGAGGTTAAAGGACACACTCACTGAGAAGAGCACTAGAATAATCTAGATCTGAGCAGATCTAGTATCTCCACTTGCTGCAACTCACAAGGACAACCTAACCCTCAACAGGATCAATGCTGTAGGTGTAAGGTGAAGCTTGGCCCAAGCCTGATAGTGGACAAGACAAACAAGGCTCCTCCAAAAGCTACTCAAGGAAGGAGGTGGGATTCCTAAATAGGAAAACCCCCAATGAGGGATGTCTCAGCAGACAATACCTTCAGAAAATAATATCTTCAATAACCCCTTCATGCTGCTCTCCTCTTCCTTTAATAATATTGGAGTCTTATCAAACCCTAAACCACTTCATTAGTTTAGCCCCTTTCACATGTAGAACCTCCATCTAGAACTGCACTGTGCCTCATGGAGGTTCAATGTATCTAGACTACGCTGTAGATATGGTCAAGGTTGACTTGGTCAAGTGATAAACCTATTTCACACTCAAGTGTGTTTTATAATATGGCCCAGATTTAGCCATGTTCACATTGGGCATTGATTTATTTTGTTTTGTTCAGGAGTTTTACATGTCCTCCCTTACATTTTATTCATCAACATGAAATGCAAAAAAAAAAACAAGGCAAAATAGAATATTCCCATTAGCTTGGGCTAATTGGGAATATTATAGTAAATCACCAGTCACTTGACAGATCACTACATGTGAATTAAATCTGATTTAATTCACTTGATCTCTCACTAGTGCAACAATCAGTTACAACTAGTTAGACTGAATTTAACTCACCTAGATTGAGTTAACTGATTTCTCATGCATTAAAATAATGCACTAACTACAACGTGAATTATAATACAACTAGAATCACTCTGCATGCCTCACCAACCACCCTCAAATCGAATTCCATGAGCTAACTGAGTCTATCACACTCAGTTAACTATTACAAGTGATTTTGAGATAAGATTACAATTTATTGTCCAATTTAATTAAGGGAAAATTAAATTAGACACATTTCTAATTTATTAAATAAATTGGCTTTCACACTAATGTATCGCTAGGACCCATGATCCCATGATCCCACACTATAGTGTGTGTTTCATTTTCTTATTGACTTTCAACAACTGGGGAAGTGTAATTAGGAGCCTTATCTCTTAAATCTAAAAAAATGACATGCATAGAGAAAGAGATTCTAGGGGTAGATTTGTAGCTAGAGTTAGAAGTTTGATCCCAACAAAACCACTCACTCCATGAAGACCTCGTAGTGCCATACCACCATCTCAAACTCATTTTCCATTCCTAGCAGTAAGACATAGACTTCTTGAAGTCTCAAGATCAGAAAATTCGGCCTAAAGACTCTCCAACTTCATCAACTAAAGCAGTTCTAGAAGAAGAAGATCCTAGATCCCCAACAGAAGGAGTAGTCTTTTTGACCTCTACAAGAGAAAAAATCTTAGCTCAAGAGCTATAAATTCCTATTGAAGAGGAGGAAGGATTTTCTTCAATATACCATTGATAGAGGAACCAGAAGAGGCACAAATAACTCCAAAAATAAAATCCTATATAAGTTCTGAGGAATCTACAATGGCTGGCCCAAGGAGAAGGAGAAGGAGAAGTACATAATTTGAGTAGAGAATCCTTAAGACTAGGAGGAGAAATACCTAGGATTGGAGGAGGTAGAAGAGGTGGAGGAAATAGATGTGGACGAGATGGAGGAAGAGGGAGAGGAAGAGGTGAAGAAAATAGAGAAGACCCTATTGGATTTCCTATATTGGATGAGGATACAACTGTCACAATGAAAAATATCTCACCCTCCATCCTTCCCAATTTTCATGGATTAAGGAGTGAAGATCATGAAACATTTCTATTTGAATGTGAGGTTTTATGTATATCATATGACTATTTACAAGATTCTCAAAAAATGAAATTGTTTCCTGCAACACTTAAGGGTGAAGCATTAAAATAGTTCATGGGATTAATAACACATTCTATTAGGACATGGGAGGAAATGAAAAAAGCATTCTTACAAAAATACCAAGATTACTACACACCTAATAATCAGAAATATGAAGTTTTTAATATTATGCAAAGAGAGGATGAAAACTTAGAAGACCTAACTGAGAGATTTAGTTACAATCTAAAAAGATCTAAAATGGAAAAATTGGATGAAGATACTTTAAAAGCTCTCCTGTTGAAAGCCATTAGAGATGAATGGATATATATTATTAAAATGATGGGAAAATGAGACATTTCTCAACTGCCATTACCTGATATATTTGAATTATGCATACATATTTCAAGAGGAAAATCAAGATTTGGAAGAAATACAAGAGATCCCGTTCTCTATAGAGTGAATAAATCTGCAGCTGGAACAATAAGTGGGGTAGAAATAGGAAATTTTCTTCATGAATTCAAAACAGATATTCTAGGGAGTCTTAGTGAACAAATAAACACCTTAAAATTCCAAAACAAGCAAAGAGATGAAAGTTATTCCTTATCTATCTTCTATCCTAAATGAAGAAAGAAACACACCTTAAGAGAATGTCCTCTTGATTTGAAAATCATAGAGACCTGTGTCATATGCATAGATAATCATGAAACAAAGAAATGTCCTTCTATACCAGGTCTTAAGGCTATTTTCCAAGAGGAAATAGCCCCACATCAAGTAGATCCTCTTTGTTTTGTTTCTATAAGACCATGGCAAGGGCCAAAAAATCAAGGTTTTAAAACTCATATGTATACTCAACCCCCACAAAATAATTGGAATTCATCAATGCCATGGAAACAACCTTGGTCTCAACCTCAACCTTCAGCACAAGGAATGAAAAATCCTTATGGGAGATATTCTCAATATCACCGATATCCACAATCTTATCCGAATTATCCCCCACAACATTTTCCTCAATCCAATAAACAACCTCAATTTCCAAATCATAATCCACAACTTTCGTTACCATTTCCACAAATGCCAAACCAACTGTTGGGCCTTGAATTTGTCATTCACTTCCATTTCATTTTCACTTATATTTCCATATTATCACCTTCAATCCACCTCCATTTCATTACATTTACCTTACCATTACCATTATTGGGTACTTTTGTGTTTTTCCAAACTTTATTAATTCCTAGTATTTTTAAGTGAATTTGTGGTTAAAAATTAGAAAATAATATGCACATACTTATACCTAACAAGTGGAATGAGTTTGTTGCCATGTGTAGGTTAAAATGAAGCTTCCAAAAGACCCTTATGTGGCCTCCTAAGGCCAAATTCGAATTTGGATGGAGAATATCATGGGATCATAAGGATAGGTGTCTCATTTCCTATTTGTATTGTAACTCTAAGAAGACATGTGCCTTATCACTTCCTATTTGGATTGTAACTCTAGAGATATAGGGAGAGATTCATGAACTCTCATTAATGAGATAGATTCTCATATTTTGTATAAATAGGGGAAGCTTTCTCCTATAAAATCATGTGTAAAATACAGAATTAGATTGTGGCACCTTACTCATGAATGTTCCTTCATTTTGACTTGTTTTTGCTTACATATGGAGCATATCGATTTACCATCTCTCATAATTTTAGATCAACCACCTAAAATGTGTGAGATTTACTTGATTTTATAGATTAAATTTTAATTGATTTCTTAGTATTAGTTTTAGAATGACTATGTAATATTTTCTTTTCTAAAAACATTTCAATAGGATAGATTTATCTATTTTCCAATTGGATTAAGTTTGAGGCAATAGAGCTCACATTTATTTAGTTTTCTTTCATGTTCTGCTATTTACTTTCTTAGATCAAACTATCAATTCATTGTATAATTGAATGTTCCTAAAATATCAAGCTAAGAAGGTGATACTTCCAAATTGGGTGATTGAATGTTCAACCTATGCAATAATTGGGCTTTAATTTTACATTCTTTTACATTATTTTCTAGATTAAGATCCTTAGTCAATTGTATAATTGGAAAAATCAGGCCAATAAGGTGACTTGTCATACTTCCAAATTGGGTGATTGAATGTTCAACCTATGCAATCATTGAGCTTTGATTTTTCATTCTTTTACATTGTTTTCTAGATTTAGATCCTCATTCAATTGTATAATTGGGTGTTCTTAAAGATCATTTCAAGAAGGTAATTTTATCATATTTCTAAATTGAATACTTGAATACCTAACTTATGCATTTATTGAGTTTTCGTTTTTCATGATTTAATTGCTTTCCTAGATTTAAAGACTAAATTATAATCAGTTGATTATACATCATATCAAGAGGGTGATTCTATCATACTCTCATATTGGATGCTGGAGTGATTGAACGTACCTTAGTTGTTTTCCTTTACATGCTTTGAAATGATTTCTTAGATTAAAATTTCAATTCCTGCAAGTGTGATTGCACGTGCTATATTTTCTTTTGAATTTGTTTTCTTTCATTTCGTTACTTGATTTCATAGGTTAGTTGATTTTCATTTTTTCATTATTTTATTGCATAGATTAGATAGATTGGTTTTCTTTATTTTGTAGTTAGATTGATCTAAACTGAAAGACAATTTCTAGCACATACATTACACATATGCTTCACAAGTTTACAAAACCCTTGGGTTGACAAATTAAATGACAGGCAATCACTTTTCCCCAGCACCAACTACCAGCTCAGCCACTCCCAAACCTAAACAATAAAAATTCACAACCTATTTATAACATGAAGGGACAAAATTTCCAAACTTATATGATAACTCCACTAGATATTAACAATGTTCAACTTAGATCTGGTAGGATATTAGAAAAGAAAAAGCCCTCTGTTGTTATTCAAGAAAAAGCTGACCACCTTGATGAGGAAATTTCTCTTCATCAAAATGAAAATCTTCAAAATAATAATAATAATAATACTTCAAGTGAATATCCAAAGAGCAGGATCCAATTATAATAATAAAACTTCAAGTGACTATTCTGCAACATCGAAAGCATACCTCCCCTATATCCAAGGCGTCACGGACAAGATGGCCAAAGTTCTAGCTAAGAAAAACATTAAAACATCCTTCAAACCTCTAATGACCATCAAACAAAGGATGAAATCTGTCAAAGATGACCCTGACCACCTCCAACAAAAAGGGGTTTACAAAATTAATTGTTCATGCAGAGATTGCTATATTGGGGAAACAGGTAGGACCTTCAAAAAGGTTTAAAGAACATGGGGCAGACATCAAGTTATGAAGAAATAAAACCTCGGCATTAGCAGAACAATCCAATAAAACACGTCACCACATATTCCTTGAAGATGTAGTGGTCATTACCAATGAGAAACATCATTTTAAACGCAAAGTACGTGAAGCCCTTGAAATCGTTAAACACCCCCACAACCTTAATAGAGATGGAGGCCTAGATATTAGCAGAAATTGGACCCATTGTCTTTCCCACAAATAAGCTCCCCCTCACTGATGCTGTATGACATCACCTTACCCTTCTACCCTCTTGTCAGTGTCCCTTCCATGTCCTTCACCTTCCACCCACCCCTGCACCCTTCATCATCCCCTGTCACTCCCCGCTAGCTTGTCAACTGTCTTTTCCTCTTTTATTAAAAAACTCTCCTTGACCTACCTTTACCCTCCCTCTTTTTCTTTTCTTCCCTTATTATTTAAACTCTGTAGTCATGCCTCGCTTCATTCTAATGAACCCTTTAAATACTATTAAAATTAAACCCCTCTTATAATGCTAATTAAATAAACCCCTCTATTCTTTCTTATATTTTCAACCCTCTTTAATATATTCATTAAAAATTACCCTATTAGTTACCTTCTTAATTTAAACTGACCTCCTCCCCCCCCTTTTTTAGCATTAATAAAGTAAAATAATTTTAATATAATCACTTTAATAAAATAATGAGAATTAGACCCTTATAATCAATTTTTATAATCCATGATCCTATTACAATATATGGTATCAAAAAACATATAATTTTATATTAAGAACTTAAAGAAACCATAATTGAAGAAGATTTTTTTTTTAAATATCACTGCTTAGTAAATAATTATAAATTAAAATATTAAGTATTAATAAATAAAAATTTACCCCTATTATAATATATATTAGTATTATACTCAAAATTTAATTTAATCAACCCTTTTATAATATATATTAGCATTACCCTTTATATTAGCATTATCCTCTAATTTAAAAAATATTAGAAGGGTTAAAAATTATAAATATTTTAATAAACCAAATTATAATTTTTTTAAGGTAATAAATATAAATAAAATAGGAAATAATACATTGATTAATCTACAATTATTAAGAGCTGGTCAGACTTTCCATTTTTCTTTTTCACCTCTATTTATTAACCTTGATCTTCTCTCTTCTTAGCAGGTTGTCTTGATGATGAGTCTAGATCCATACTCGAAACGTGGACTAAAAATGAGTACTGTGGATATTCCGAATCTTACATCTGAAAAACTACACCAAAGAAACCTCTTATCTAGCAAAAACAATAATTCTGGAGAAGGGACATATCTTCATACGAATCAAAATTTTCAAAATCAAACAGAAGAAGATCCAATAAACTCAACTCCTATGATAGAGAAACCTTCAGTATCTATATCTAAACCTCCTTTCCTTGAAATGTTACAAATTGATAGAGGGGTAGAAAAAGAAATTTTGTTGCCTAACTATGATATATTAGATGAATTGAAGAATGTTTGTATCATAATGTCTTTGTTACAAGCCATTAAGGAAATTCCAATCCTTGCAAAAACAATAAGAGAGTTGAGTATAAAGAAATCAGGAAGAAAAACAAAAGAAGTAAAAAATAATACAGTTAGTGGGAAAAATTTCAGATATCAGGATGGGAAAAACAACCATAGAAAAATATTTGGATCCAGGAAGTCCCATGGTAAAAAAAAACATCAATGGTATTGAGATCCCAAATACATTGATTGACTTATGAGAAACCATAAACATCATGAGTAAACAAGCCATGGAACAACCAAAACTTCCAAACCTTCAATATACACCAACATTACTGCAATTAGCAGACAGATCTGTAATTAAGCCAGATGGTGTATTAGAAGATATTTATGTATCCTTAGACTCTTGGGAATATTGAGTTGAATTTATGATCTTATCTCCTTAGAACAACATAGGAGGACATTCATTGATATTAGGAAGACCTTGGTTAGCTACAAATGATGATTTCATTAGTTGTAGATTTGGTGATATGTTTATTTCTGATGGAAGTTCAACAAAGAAATTCACTTGATATCCTCTAGAAAAAAGAATCATTAGAGGTAGAAAATGAAGAATGGATGGATGATGACAATGGAATACAACCTATTTTTACTATTTCACACATTATGAAGAAAGTCAAATGATAAATTCAATAGAAAATCATGAATCATCTTCACAATGTGAGAATAGTCAAAATTTTCATGGACAATATAATATTGAATACTTGTCATCCAGTCAAATGTATTTATATTCTATGGAAGAATTCGGTAAATATTTCCAGGTAAAACTTTAAACATGAACAAAAACCTAGAAGAATTTCAAAAAGAAGAATTAATCAAAACACTACAAAAACATTCTTCTGCATATGCATGGGAGTATACTGACATGAAAGGAATTAATCCTGAGACTTGCATACATAATATCTATATTGAGGAAAATTCTAGACCAATCAGACAACCTCAAAGAAGAATGAATCAAAACCTTAGGGAAATTATAAAGGAAGAACTACAAAAACTACTAAATGTAAACTTTATTTATCCAATATCAGACAGTCAGTGGGTTTTACCTTTAGTATTTGTCCTAAAAAGAATGGAAAATGGAGGGTGTGTATTGATTACAGGGAGTTGAATCAAGCTACTTTAAAATATCATTTTCCATTACCTTTCATAGATCAAGTTTTAGATACATTAGCAGGGAATAAATATTTTTCATTCTTGGATGGTTTTAGTGGGTATAATCAAATTCAAGTAGCAACCGAAGACCAAGATAAAACCACATTTACCTGTCCATGGGGAACTTATGCTTATCAAGTACTTCCTTTTGGATTATGAAATGCACTTGTAACATTCCAAAGAGTAGTATTAGGTATTTTTTCTGATTTAATACATGATTGTTTGGAAGTGTATATGGATGACTTTACAGTTTATGGAAATTCTTTTGAATAAGCCCTTGAAAATTTGGAAAAATTTCTCATAAGATTCAAAGAAGCAAATCTCTCATCAAGTCATGAAAAATGTTTTATGATGTTTACTGAAGGAATTGTTTTAGGACACCTTATTTCAGGGTATGAAATTAAGAGGGACTCATCTAAGTTGAAGTTATTTCCAAATTAGCAATCCCAAATTGTCAAAAATATGATAGGAGTTTTCTTGGTTTCACAGGATAGTATAGAATATTTATAGAAAACTTCACAAATATTTCATCTCCACTCTTCAAATTTCTCACTAAGGATTGTGAATTTAGATCTTGTACTCATTTCGTTGCTATAGTATGAAATAAAGTGGCTCTATGATATTCTCTTATTGTTGTATTAATATTTTACTGCATTTTCCAGTTTTATATGCTATATTCCTATTTTTCATAGTTTGGAATATTACAGTGGTATCAGAGCATAATCTTGGCTCAGCCTATGTAGTATAACAACTATGTCATTAGAAGAAGAAGAGCCTCTCACAGAAAGGGAGAAGTGGTATCTTAATAGAAACCGGAGATATGATTATACAGACAACAAAGACGACAAATGCAAAACTCCAATATTAGGGGAGATGGATGAAAAGGAGTTTCCCACGCTTCTTCTCCAAACCATGTAGGATATTGCCCGAGAAATCAAGGAGATGAGGGTGGAGAGACATAAAGAATCCCCTAGAGGGTTTCTATATGGAGAACGCTCCAGAATTTCACATGATTGGTATGAACAACTAGTGAGGAAGCAAGTTTCCCAATGCTCCAATATTCCTACATTCCTAGGTGAAAATGTGAAGTTGGGTTACACTTTTTGCCCCTTTTTGAGAAAAAACTTTCATTTTTTTCTGTTCTTCAACTTTCTGCAAGCCAAAACAATTTTTCTGTTTAGAATTTCATTTTTTGATAAAAATAAAAGTTGTCAAAAATTTTATTAGCTTTCTACTACTTATTTTTTGGAATTTTTTTATACACATTTGATATGTCAACTTAGCATTTCTTTGAGTGTGTGTTTTTTAACAATCAAAGGATTCATAAGAAGTCATGTTAATACGCAATGTTGTATTCTTTTAAACTTTTAGTTTTTGAGAAACAAAATGTGTTACAACAATCTAGACAGAGTCTACTTCGGTTTCATCATATTTACAAAGCCAATGGATTCATATCATAATTACTAGAATTTTTTGAACTGGTCCAATATGAAAAAACTACATATTTTGAGTATGTTTCGCGAAACAAGAAATTTCTTAACATATAAGTTATAAACTAGAAATCTAAAAACTACCCATTAGAGATGAAAAACCAATGTAATGCACCATAATTTTTTCAATTTTTTTTACAATGTATTTTGGAAGATACAAAATTATGATTTCACTGAATCATAATGACCTTCAGAAATTGTTTGCACCCATTTTATTACAAAATTAATTAAAATTAGTAAATATTTATGAAATTCCATAAAAGTTATATTTTCTGAAAGTAGATTGAATTCTGAAAATGCTTGTCTTGGTTCCGACAGTCAATTTAGAATGTTTCATGGAGTTTAATCAGTCCAAAGTTGAAGATATGTATTCAGAGCCTGGCTCTGTGTAATTACTGACATGTTAGTTCGACCAAACAGTTAAAAAAATTTTGGCCGAATTGTTTTTTGCGCCGACGACCCGTCAAGTCTAACGACATAAAAGTTTGGCCGAATTTTTTTATTAAAGTTCGGCCAAACTTTTACCCAATTTTCCGTCGGCCGGAAAATACCACGAAGCCCCTCCAAAAAACATTTCACGGCAATATAAATTCCATGAAAGCATTCATTATTTTTGCATATTTTCGCGCATTTGGTCTGATTTTACAAAGGTTTTGGTATGATTTTGCAAAGAATTGTTTTGGGTTTAAGGAATTTTCTTGGAGGTACATTCAAAGGACATTTTTGC
Organism: Pinus albicaulis; assembly: GCA_034641835.2. Classification (NCBI taxonomy): domain Eukaryota; kingdom Viridiplantae; phylum Streptophyta; class Pinopsida; order Pinales; family Pinaceae; genus Pinus; species Pinus albicaulis. The sequence goes on from CM076580.1 coordinate 236,691,482, forward strand.
AAAGGATTGTTTTGGGTTTAAGGAATTTTCTTGGAGGTACATTCAAAGGAAATTTCTTGGAGTTATGTGATACATTTTTTGGATGTTTTTTGGGCTTCATTTTTTTTGAAGGTATGTATTTGGGCTTAATTTTCATTGTTTTTAAAGGTATGGATTTGGACTTAATTTTCAAAGTACTCTTTTTAGGCTTAATTTTGAAAGGACTCCTTTTATGCTTAATATTCAAAGGACATTTTTTGGACATTTTTGGAAGTATTTTTTAAAGTGGAATTTTTTAAAAAGTTGGAATTATTTTTCAATGGACATTTTTTGAAGGCATTTTTTGAAGTGACATTTTTTTAGAGTACGTGTTTTAGGTTTAAGTAAATATTTTATAATGATTTTTTAAAAATGAGTTTTTGTCTAACTTTTTTAATGAAATTTTTTCGTAGGACTTGGAAGGAAATATTTTTAGCTTCGTTTCATTTTTATAAGACATTTTTTTCTCAGATTTTTAAAGTAAGTGTTTTGGATTGAAGTATGTAATTTTTGAAAATTTTTTAAAATGATTTTTTTTTTTTTAAAACTAAATCTTTTGTGATGTTTTTTTTAATTGAGTTTTTGTCTAAATTTTAGAACTTCGTACTCTATTATCATGGGAAATCGAAGGAATTGTACGAGAAAATATGATTGAAAAAGAGACCCTGAGGAACATAGAGAAGAGACGAGACAATCTCACAAAATAAATATAGAAGCACTCTCAAATATTAAAGGGGAAAATCAACCTCAACTAGAAGTTGAAGGAGGAGGTATGTAAATGTAAATATTATGAATTTGATATATTTAAAATTTTCCTAGTGTAATATGTGAAGCTTAATTTTTATTTGATGAACTAATTTGAAAAATATTTTGCAATGTAAATAGAGAGAGATATTCCTCAAAACATTGATGATGAGATACAAAATTTTGAAACAGAAAGTGAAAGAGATATTGAAACAATGATTGAAGATGGTGAAAATGTTGAAAGAAATTCAAGTGAAGAAATTGAATCATATATATATATATATATATATATATATATATATATTTTGAACACATGCACGTATTATTGAAATTATACCTATTTATTAATTTAGTTATTTATTGAATATGTAAACTTATTATGTACTATTCATTCGAATATATACAGATGAAATCAATGTCGATGATGAGATGTTAGAAAATGTTGACACTCACACATATGGAGATAAAAGAGCTGACCATATTATACGATATTATGTTTGTTAGTGTCAGTCTAGTCATACTGCCATCAGTGATCAAAACTGCTCTTTTGCATTTGCATATTAGGTGTCTCATACCGAATAAATTTCACCATTCCACTAGGTCATGGATTCACTGATGGTAGTAATTTTTTATCAGTTTTCCCTCATAAGGTACTTGCTACTTTTCCTTTCTATGGTCTTTAGTCATGAGAAAATTTCACTCTCAAATCATGTCATTAGGTCATAGGATGGGTCTCATCAGTTTCTGGGGTCTCACCATGGTCAAGTTAATGAGTCAAATGTTAATAATATCAGCAAGGTCATGAATAAGTCAATAAACTCAAAGTCACATCACCTGGAAGATCAAAGTTATATTTTTATTCAGTTTGATGTAATTTACATGATATTTTTCCCTTATTATCATTCATTATGTAATTATATATCATCATGTGTAATAAGTCACAATTCAGAAGCTGTTATCTCCACAAAGTGATGTCCCTGCCTTTAGAGAAGTTTTCCGTAGCATGATTAGCTCAAAATCATGTCCCAAGAAGATCCATCAGAAAGAGCCTGGAAAGAGCTTTCCAACGGTATACTGCACTCTTAAAACTGACTTTTGGATTGAATTTTATGCCTAAGTGAAGTAAAAAGCCCTCTATATCCTAACCCTTCCCCTTTTCCCATTTTTCCCTTAAATTTTTTTTTATTAAGGTTTAAATTTTCTTTTATAAATCCCTTTTTCCCCCCTTCTGATTATAAAATCGCATTATAAAATAATTTAACAAATATGCGATTTATTCCATAAACCACTTCCCCACCATACCTAGTAAAACTTTATAATAAACAATAATAAAGTTTATTATAAAACCCCTCCATTCCCAAACCACTTCCCCTCCATGCGTCGAAACAATATAACATATAATACTTCCACCGACCCAAGTCCTTTCCATCGCAATCGTAATGTTTGAATGATGTGCCCTGATTGGCCAACCGCAAAAGTTCTGATGCGATTATATTGCCCCCCCTCCGATGCACATCCAACCGTTGATTGCCCCCACCGATCCGACAACTCAGAGCTAATCAGGCCATCGGTAATCGACACTTCCATAAGTCCCCCTCCGATTGGCCAATCGCAAAAAACTCCGATCTGATTCGATCGCAAGTCCCTCTTCCGATTACCCGATCGTAAATCCCTCTTTCGATTACCCGATTGCATCGTCGCAAGTCCCTCTTCCGATTGACCCCGGTCCCACCATTTTAATCCTCCGCTCATCCATAATATAGCCCTTTGCCTTTTTTAAGTCTAATTTTTGTTTATTTCGTTTTATGCAAAGGCATTACCCTATCACGTCGGAGGCATATATTATCTGATACTTTGCTCCCAAAACTCCCGATTTCGATTCCGATTACCCTTATGACTTAAATCACATCGGAGTTTCCTGTCACTTCATTGTTATCTCCCCTTCCCTGGTCCTTTCGATTCCGATTGCGATGGCGCCGATTACAAACATATTACAATTGTTTTATTATGTTATATCCCTCCGCTCCGTCCATTCCGATTACGTTTTTAAATATGGTTCCCACCTCCTTTCCCTTCCCTTCTCCCATTCAATATGGTTTTCCCTTCACCGAGGCATAATTTAATTTCATTTTAGTTATTCCAAAGTATTTTATAAAAGTCAGTTCTCTTCAAATGAAATAGTGGAAAGCAAAGCGATAGTCAAAGGCTGAGAGCTAAAATAAGCAAAGATTGTCACAATAGCAACAAAGTAGGAAATCTGCTTTCGGATTGCCTATTTTCTTTTATCCATGTATAACAGCAAATATCTAAGAAAATCAAATGCAATGCTGTCCTTACTATGATTGTATTTCAATTCTTGAGTTGTTAGAACAACTCCCTTTTTCTGTGGATCTATGTTCCCACATTTCAGCCTGTTTATTGTAATTGTAAATCATTTGTAAAAGAGTATATAATTCAGAAGTAGGGGAAAAGTGTGGAAGAACATCTCTACGCTCCATTGTACAGTTTGACAGGGAATTAATGAAAGATGCAGCTCTGATTTGTGGGATCCATGTGGTATGAGATTTATCACTCGTTTCTTCCTTTATTTCATATGTAAATTGTTATGTTCCATCTCTCATTCATAAACATTTCTTTTGAATTCTTTCAAGATAGAAAGGTAGAATCCATTTTATATGCTCTGCCTTGGGAAATCATTCATGCTATGTGTTTTTATTCTGTTTGAAAAGGATCTATTTATTGTGCCCTTTTCAGCTCCTCACCAGTCTGTCCATCCCATCCCTATTTAGTTTTATTTGCTAAGTTTCCTGCCTATCTTGCCCCATGAAATACCCTGTGTCCTGATTTAATTCTCGGTTTCAGCTGTCCCATTTTTGCCTCACACATCCCTGGACATTCATTTCATTTTATTAAGACATTTTATCCCTATCATATTATCTAGCATAATATCAGATTACTATTGCACTTTATTGAATATCCTTTCACGGAGAGAGCCATTTCCTGTCCTTGTAGGGCTAGCTATAAGGCTGAGCGTGGTTTAGTTGTTACCCTGTTTTTCCCTTTTCAGCTTGGGGTCCAATTCGGGTGCTAACAATGTTAACCACATTTTTGATACGTACTTCATAAAGGAAAATGTGACATTTCAAGCCCAAATGTTGAAAAGTATCCTATCATTAAGGAAATTAAAAGAAGCTATGACTTTATTGGGTATTCGAAAATCAACCAAAGATAAAAAATGAAGGAAAATGTGATACAAAATATAAATAGTGCTATAAATTCAATTAGAAGATCTAGATAGAAAAATGTTTTAGTTGTACGTAGAGAACTACATATGGCAGTGGTTTCATCAAGTACTAAAGAGAATCGCTTGGTAAAATCTATGGCACAAGCATTAGGAACTTCACGAAAAACTTTGCACAAACATCAGAAATTTTGGTTGCAAATAGATGTAAATGATGAAATCGCTTGTTGGGCAACCATACAAAGATAGACTTGGAGAAAATGTCAAAAAAGTAATATATGAATATTAGAAGAAAAGTTCGCGTGTTTCGCCAACTGCAAAGCATGTGATGCGAAGAAGAATAGCACGAAATCAGTACGAAGAATATTAAAAAAAATTTCTTGGAAATCACTCAGATAGAGTTTTTCAACAAGTTCAAAGAAGAGAATCACGAAATTCATGTCTCAATCAGTGCTTTTTTTCAGCAAAAACCATCGAGTTTGAGTTATATTATGACACATTCCTTAATTTTGGTAGAACATTTTGGAAGGATTCACCCCCTCCTTCAACTATCTGTGATTTCATATCTCATATTCTATGTGAAAGACAAAGAAATGAACTATTTTACGAAAAGAAATGTGTTGGTGGTAAAAAATGCGATGATTATGGAAATTTGACTAAATTTCAAAACAAATATCGTACTAATATAAATGATCAATCATTGTCCAACATGAAAGTGAAATGGAAGAGATATGAATATGTCCATACATCGATTCAAGGTGAAAATAGTGCTAAAAGAATTGAATTACTAGAAGAAGAAATTTTTGTGATAGACTTTTTGAGAAAGTTTGAGGAAAAAAATTATAAATACACCAAGCATTCCCATAGAGCTTGATGGCAAGACTTGCAATTCAAAAAATCCTGTGAAGTTTTTCCACCAGGGACCATTTTGTCAGTAATTGATTTTGTAGAAAACTACACATTTTTTCCACAAAAAGAAATTTAGAGTGAATACTATCATTCTGACCAAGTCTCCATGCTCGTCCATATTCTATCTATACATGCTAAACAAAACGTCGATCATATAGAAAGCACTAGTGAAAATTGACATATTATTAAAGAATATCACTTTTATATCAGTGAAGATCGTACACATGATACATATTATGTACAACACTATTTTGGAAGGATTTATGACTCCTTGAAAAGTCGTGGAATAACATTCAATGAAAATTGGATATGGTCAGATGTATGCGCAGGTCAATTCAAATTTGCACGATCATTCTTTTGGTTGTGTTTTCTTCATAAGAAAACTTGCATTAAACATTGTTGGAATTTATTTTAGACTGGCCATGGAAAAGGAGAACATGACGGTGCAGGGGCATGCATAAAACGAGCACTTCGAAGATATCAAATGAACCCGTCTGCAAGCCGACTTGTGGACGCTAAAGAAGTTGTTCAATGGTGGATCGTTGCTCTAAGCCATGAGACTAACCGATCAAGGGAAGTGTGAAGGTACATTCAATTTAATTTTTATTGGATATCTAATTTTAAATAGTGTACATTTATCACAATTTGATTATCTTTGATTGTATTTTGATATCATATTTACATTCTTCTTTGAATTTTCCATATAAAGGTTTTTTTGGCATATTGGGATCGACGATGTAGATAGATCAATTGGAAATGACGTTGAAACAATAAAAGGGACTCGAAAATTGCATTCAATTAAAACAAAGTTGTCTAGAAATGTGTTTGCATTGGATAAAAGAAAATATTCTTGTTTTTGTCATGTTTTCATAGACAACACAAAATCCAATGACGTTTGTGAAAAAAAAAATGTATGTAAAATATTGGAAACATACAGAGCTAAATACAAAGGGAAAAATATCTGTCGCAATGTTTGAAGAAATGCAATCAAAGGAGACTACAATATCATCCGATGGTGATCGAGTTTTTGATCTTGTTAGAGAAGGTAACATTTGAATTGCTTTCAAATGATAAAGATCTAGAAATAAATTTAAATACATAAGTTTTTTAAGTTTGTTTTATTGTGCAGGAGATGTTTTTGCTGTAATTTCACCTACTGACAACGATGAAAATGTGAAGTATTATTTGATGCGTTACACTAAACAAAAAATGAAATTATTAGAAAAATATAATGATCACGGGTTTCCATATGAAAGAGGATCTATTATACCGAAAGGTTATTTTTTCAGACAAACTAATCAAAGGGGGGATTTTGTTTACTTTTAAGAATATGAACTTGATGTCATAAGTTGTAAATATAGTCACTTGGTGTGTGCAGCACGCATAAAGTTGATAGAGGTTCAATCAAAGAAAAAAATGAAAATTAAGAAATGGAAAATGTCAAAATCCAATCATGAACGGATAATTAAAGATGGAATTCCATTGGAATTTTTTTGATTGAACTACCCAATAATTTATTCTCTTTGGATCATGTTTTAGAATTTCCAGAACTCAACTAAAAATTAAGTTGCCTTGTTATGTTATCTGTGCAAGTGTTTGCACATGTACAAATTGTTTTGGTACATGCACACTAGTATCAACTAAAAGTAGCTTTTATATACATGCATTGATGAAAAATGTTGCACATATATATATATATATATATATATATATATATATATATATATGTGCAACATTTTTCATCAATGCACATAGAAAAACTACTTTCAGTTAATTTCATTCTAGAACATATATATTCAGTACGTGAAATGTTTTTCATAAATGCACATAGTAAAAGTACTTGAACAATTAATTTCATTCTAGAATACACACACACACACACACACGCACATATATATATATATATATATATATATATATGTGCAACATTTTTCATCAATGCATGTATAGAAAAGCTACTTTTAGTTGATACTAGTGTGCATGAAATTAATTGTTCAAGTACTTTTACTATGTGCATTTATGAAAAAAATTTCACGTACTGAATATATATGCTCTAGAATGAAATTAACTGAAAGTAGTTTTTCTATGTGCATTGATGAAAAATGTTGCACTTACTGGATATATACACAAACTGAATGTGACCAGTTTTTCTCGTGGGATTTTCTGGTAAAAAGTATCCATAATGTAAATAAATCATCCACAATAGAGTTTTGTACGAAGATTCCTTTTAAACAAGAGATTCAGAGCACTTCTCCAACTTTTGTTGGGATTTGACCCACATCTCTATTCCTGATAGAAAATCTAATACAAAATTTGTCTGTCCAATGGTCGGATATGTTCTAGGAAATTAATTGAAAGTAGCTTTTCTATGTGCATTGATGAAAAATATTGCATGTATTGGATATATATATATATATATATATATATATGTTCTAGAATGAAATTAACTGCTCAAGTACTTTTACTATGTACATTGATGAAAAATGTTTCACGTACTAAATATATATGTTCTAGAATGTAATTAACTGAAAGTAGTTTTTCTATGTGCATCGATGAAAAATGTTGCACGTACTGGATATATACACGGACTGAATGTGACCAGTTTTTCTTGCGGGATTTTCTGGTAAAAAGTATCCACAATGTAAATAAATCATCCACAATATAGTTTTGTACAAATATTCCTTTCAGACAAGAGACTCAGAGCACTTCTCCGACTTTTGGTGGGATTTGACCACATGTCTATTCCTGATAGAAAATATAGTACAAAATTTTTCTGTCCAATGGTCGGATATGTTCTAGGCAATTAATTGAAAGTATCTTTTCTATGTGCATTGATGAAAAATGTTGCATATATATATATATATATATATATATATATATATATGTTCTAGAATGAAATTAACTGTTCACGTAGTTTTACTATGTGCATTGATGAAAAATGTTTCACGTACTAAATATATATGTTCTAGAATTCAATTAACTTAAAGTAGCTAAATTCTGTAGGCATTGATGAAAAGTAGCTTAATTCTATTGACATTGATGAAAAATGTTGAAGTATTGGATATATATGTTCTAGAAAGAAATTAACTATTAAAATAGATTTTCTATGTGCATTGATGAAAAATGTTGCACGTACTAGATATATATGTTCTAGAATGGAATTAATTGAAAGTAGCTTTTCTATACATGTGCATTGATGAAAAATACTAGATATATATACATTATAGATTGCATTTTTAAAATTTTATGGTTGCTTTTAACACATCTAACAAGACCTAGAATCTTATGATTGTTTATATATATATATATATATATATATATATATATATATATATTGTACTTCATTCGTTTTAACATATATATTCAAACATGTGTAAAATCATATCTACATGTACGTGTATATTCATGTGATTTTTTTTTGTTTGGAAAACAACAACTTGAATTTAAAAAAAAAAACATAATATCATAATCACATGCCAAATGTAGTTCAACCATCCAAAACTTGAGTTTTAAATTTTTTTTGATTATATCACAACATTACTTCACATGCCATGCCAATTGTAGTTCAACTATCCAATGAAAACATTTAACATTATATCACATGCCAAATGTAGATTAACAATCCAAAAATTAAGTTTTAATTTAACAAAAAATTATAGATCACAACATTACTACACATGCAAAATGTACTTCAACCATCCAAAACTTGAGTTTTAAAAACTTTTTTATTATATCACAACAATACTTCACATGCCATGCCAATTTTAGTTCAACTATCCAATAAAAACATTTAACATTATATCACATGCCAAATGTAGATCAACCATCCAAAACTTAAGTTTTATTTTAACAAAAAATTATAGATCACAACATTACTTCACATGCCAAATGTACTTCAACCATCTAAAACTTAAGTTTTAAAAACAAAACAAACTATAACACAACATTACTTCACATGCCAAATGTACTTCAAAAGCAAAACATTAATATAGATCACAACATTACTTCACATGCCAAATGTAGTTCAACCATCCAAAACTTAAGTTTTAAAAACCAAACAAATTATAACACAACATTACTTCACATGCCAAATGTAGTTCAACCATCCAAAACTTAAGTTTTAAAAACATTATATATCATATTCACATGTACCAAATATAGTTCACATAAAATATGTCCAAAATTTGTAGAACTCACAAGTATCAACTATCAAGTTATATATGACTGCATCTAGATATTATATAAAAAATTAAATTTAAGACTAGAAATCTCAATCAAATCTAGAAATCATCCATCAAATACAGATGGATGTAGTGTCTTTCCCAGCAAAGTCTCAATCCACGAGATATCCTGCGAAGCATGGGGAACCTATACACAATGCACGTACAAACATTAAAATTTGATGTTTTAAAATTGAGTGAGAATATATAGAATTTCATTTAGAAAACAAAATATAAAAAAAATCATGCAATACCTCATGAGGTTCCCTCTCCATTTGTTGCCTGTGTGCTACAAATTCCCCCATGGGAACATCTCCAACAGTAAATTATACAATATACATGTACATTTATATATATATATTAAAAATTTTCAAATGAAAATGCATATATATAAACTTATTTTCAATAATATTAAAAAAAAGTTAGACAACTTGTTCAAATGGTTGAAATGGTGTGGATGATCCTATCTCCATTGCTAGAGTCCGTGGAGAAAATAAATCCTCTATAGAAACCTCAAATTCAAAAAATTTAAAAGCATAAAATAACTCAAGATCAAGATCTCAATTTATAATAAAACTTTTAAACTTCAATTTATAAATTATAACTTAAAAACATATATATTTAAGTGAAAAATTGAATACTTTTGTAGGTGGATTTGGCACATCTCCTAAGAGAGGTTCCAAAAGAAAATATCCAAAAAGCTAAAATTCAAAAAAATTAAAATAACTCAAGATATAGATATATTTCATTTTTTAATGGAACTTTTTGAGGTGGAATATATAACTTAAAAAACATACATTTTAAAAGTGAAAAATTGTCCATACTTGTTGTGAATCTGACACATCTCCTAAGGAAGTAGAAGGTACATCTCCCAAGGAAGAAGCAGGTATTGCCATCCCAAAAACATCAGGCAGAATCAGAATTTGTTAAAACATTTTATTATATATACATGTACATGTACATGTGTGCACAATTATTTATTTTAAAAATATCAATTTTAAAAAACACTAACATTTGCCAACATATCTTGATGGTGAGCCCCATCTTGATTGTTTGAAACAGAGGCTCCGAACGTGATATTAACATTTTTGTCATTCATCAAGCGTGGCAACTGCAAATGGTGTTAACATATAATGATACATTTTTGTTAGATTAATGTATACAAATAAATGTATGTATATATATGTATTTATTACAAATTGTATGTATGTGTTAATATAATTGAACCCTAACCATTAACAGATACCGTTCCCATGCCCTCTTCCTCATGAACAATTAGGTCATGACAACCATTGCGACAATTCTTTTCATATGTTTTAAGATTTTCAACATTCATGTTGTCAATCTTTTCATCTGTATAATTCAAAAAATTAGCACGTGCTCTTTGTCAATTCAGACAAATATCGACTCCACCCAATCCACTGTGAACATTGTCGATGAGTGGCATTCCTTGCTTCTCGACTAATTTGAGAAGTGGCTTCCATCTATGACCCCAAATTTTCGACACGAAAAGGTCGACTAACCAATGGTGGTTCAGGACGAGGTAACTCAGCATCACACATAGCACCCCTACAGTCACACAATAGACCTTTCCCAGGACCAAAAAATTCAGAGGGAAGGTCATTGTAATTGGGTTTCATTTTCAAAAAGAATTCTGCATAAAATAATTTTGCAAAGTAAAGTGGAACCTCATCATTCCATGGGAGTCTTCCATAGGCCACAAGGTGTCTATCATACAAATAGTGAGCTATATCAGGGTGCTTGAAATATTTCACCTTCAAAATATTTCTTTTCGGCCCTTCTTTGAAATTAAACATAGACTTTGCCATTGTTGTTGTAATTATTTCTTTAACAACCTCCCATTTATCGGGACCCATCACTGTTTCCTTTCTTTTTCTCATGACTTCCACAAAACTATAAGTGGTTGGCCCAAGCTTTCTGTACACATATACTAGTTGGTCTAACGAGTGTGTAACTATTTCCAAGCTTTTTCGACTCTCAGCAGGTAGAGTCAAAGCCACAAGATCTCTTTGCAATTTTTCATGAAGATGTTGACACCTTTATAAGGTGAATTGCTGCAAGTTTCTTTCCCAAGGTATATCGGAAATGTTGGACAGATAAGTCGTGGTGGGTGGACAACCTTCTTCTTGAATTACTCTTTCTGCCCTATGTCTTTTTTGACCAACATTTAGAGCATTTTCAACCTCTGCATCAATATATAACATTTTGTATATTAGAAAAAACACATGTAAACAAATTTGTACAAATTGAATGAAAAAAATATTCAAATTGATGGCCACCTCGATGTGGTTGGCTAGCATCTTGCCCACCCTAAGACTGTTGAGAACCAGAATGACCCTGCTGAGAACCAACATGACCATCTGTTGATTGGCCTGGGGAATAAATATCACCACCTTCATGCAACCTGCTAGCAATTATTGATGGACCTCTAAGGGGATTTGAACCACCACCAACCTCTCGAGACGAGAGAGAAGCTTCATAAACAAATATGAATTTATAATCAATTGAAAAATACATTCATACATATAAATACATGTACATATTCATTGACTAAATTGCGTGAACCATACCACGACTGGGTGAACCATGGGCATGCTCCATTGATGGAGTAGAGACCCTTCTCCTCTTAGCTCCTAAAAAATAAAAAATGAAACTTATTAACAACTAATTTAACTCACAAAGTTGATAAAAAAATCAATTCCATATGTACACACATGTATGTATATGTACGGAGATTTAAGAGTATATTTAAATACCATGAACATCCCTCGATCCCGAATCCCCCTTTCTCGCAGAGATATGGGATTCTGTTGATCTTCATCATTCATCCTCCATGATATATATATCTACGGTGGACATTTAAAATTATTTTTTTAAATGACTAATTTAAAATAAATTCAAAATAAATTTCAGAAAATTAATGTAATTTAGTGTACACAAATTATGTAAAACACAACTTTCAAAGCACTAATTGAACATGTGTGAAACTTAATTTAAGCAAAAAAAATTATAAAAATGTTAAGTTCACCAAATTGCGCTTTACATGGTGGGAGCACACTTGGAATAAAATTGAAAAAAACACATTTTCATTAAAAAAGAATTGAAACTCTATTTAAACAAAAATTTGTTGAAGTCCCCGCATTTTAATTTTATAAAAATGTGAAGTTCACCTCTTGTTGCAAATGCGAAGTTCACCAAGTTGCACTTTACATGGTGTGGTGGGAGCACACTTGGTATATAATTGAAAAAAGCACATGGTCATTAAAAAAGACACATTTACAAGTACAAAAGACACACATATCCAAGATATGTTACAATTTCCATCAATAAATTTTGAAGGAGAGTGTCTCAACACTAATTCATCTTTGAGAGATGAATCTTGAATTTTTGAAGAAGAGCGTCTCAAAACTAATTCATCTTTGAGAGATGAATCTTGCATTGGAATTGCCCCATATAATTCTAATTCATCTATTAATTCATCTTTGATAGATGAATCCTGAATTGGCATTGCCCCATGCAATAGATCAACATACATCTTATTCACATTTGTACAATGTCTTATACTAAAACATTGAAATTGGATAACGATATTTTTTTCTATTCCATGCAATTATTTTAGCCTCTCATTTTTAACTTGGTATACGCCATTCATCTGGTTGCACACAAGTTCAGAATTGGTGAAAACTACAATTCCATTTGATCCATACTCCATAACTATTCCCAAGCCTTCTATCAATCCAATATAATATGCCTCGTTGTTTGTTGTTCTTCCCGGTATATTCATTTTCCTTTGGAAAAATTTGTTAGTCGTAATATTGGAAATCACATATGTAATCATTGCTTTCCCTGGATTGGGATAGCAAGAAACATCTATGCATAATTTCCATTTTTCAACCATATTTAGTGGTTTTTTTAATCTCTGAAAAAAAAACAAATTCAATAAAAATATATATTAAATTGACATTTATTGCAAATTCATGGGATAAATGACACATGTGCATGAGATAAATGACATTTGCATGGTTTATCTTAAAGTTTGAACTAAAAAGTTGATGGTATAATTCACATCTAGAATTAATGGGAGGAAGCCTTTAGTTTGTGGGAGAAATGAATTTTATGCACTTACTAAAACAACTAGTTATGTCAAAATTCACACCTTTATGAGTTTGTGGGAGAAATGAAATAGAAATGACACATGCCTTAAATTTTGCCTAAAATTTTATGGGAGAAGGGAGAAATGACACATGTATAAGGTTTGCCTTAGAGTGGCAGTGGTTTATGGATATGAAGATGAAGAACTTCTATTTAGAGATATGTTAGAGAGATTGACTATAGGGGCTTTTACTGGATATGTAACCTTTGAAAAAATATGAGATCCAGAGGCTACATGGCCCTTTACAGACTCTGCATTTAGAACTTGTAGAAGTTAACACTCAACAGACAGACTAAAATCCTATGGAAGTTCAAAATCCTATGAGATTTCAACCACTTTAGGTTCAATTTTTAGGCCTTAAAGCTTGAGAGAGATGACATTTACATGGTTTGCAAAATTATTTTATGCACTTACAAAAAACATGCTTTAAAGTTAATGGGAGAAAGGAAACATGGCATGTATGATTTAAAAACTTTGCCTAAGAATTTATGGGAGAAATGACACATGTACATAGTTTTCCTTAAAGTGGTTGAAGTTTATGTATATTAAATGAAGAAATTCTATTTAGATCTGTTATAGAGATTGGCTGTAGGGGAATTTATTGGATATGTCACCTTTGAGAAAAGATGAGATCCATAGGCTACCTGGCCCTTTACAGACTCTGCCTTTAGAACTTGTAGAAGTTAACACTCACCAGACAGACTAAATTCGTATGGAAGTTCAAAATTCTATGAGAGATCAGCCACTTTAGGTTCAATTTTTATGCCTTAAAGCTTGAGAGAAATGACATTTACATGGTTTGAAAAATTATTTTATGCACTTACAAAAAACTTGCTTTAAACTTAATGGGAGAAAGCCAACATGACATGTATGCTTTAAAAACTTTGCCTAAGAATTTATGGGAGAAATGACACATGTACACAATTTGATTTAAAGTGGTTGAGGTTAATGGATATTAAAATGAAGAACTTCTATTTAGATATGTTACAGAGATTGATTGTAGGGGAATTTACTAGATATGTCACCTTTGAGAAAATATGAGATCTAGAGGCTACCTGGCCCTTTACAGACTCTGCCTTTAGAAATTGTAGAAGTTAACACTCACCAGACAGAGTAAAATCCTATGGAAGTTCAAAGTTCTATGAGAGTTCAACCACTTTAGGTTCAATTTTTAGGCCTTAAAGCTTGAGAGAAATGACATTTACATGGTTTGCAAAATTATTTTATGCACTTACAAAAAACCTGCTTTAAAGTTAATGGGAGAAAGCCAACATGACATGTATGCTTTAAAAACTTTGACTAAGAATTTATGGGAGAAATGACACATGTACATAGTTTTCCTTAAAGTAGTTGAGGTTAATGGATATTAAAATGAAGAACTTCTATTTAGATCTGTTATAGAGATTGAATGTAGGGGCATTTACTGGATATTAAAATGAAGAACTTATATTTAGATCTGTTACAGAGATTGAATGTAGGGGCATTTACTGGATATGTCACCTTTGAGAAAAAATGAGATCCAGAGGCTACCTGGCCCTTTACAGACTCTGCCTTTAAAATTTTTAGAAGTTAACACTCAACAAACATACTAAAATCCTATGGAAGTTCAAAATTCTATGAGAGTTCAACCACTTTAGGTTCAATTTTTAGGCCTTAAAGCTTGAGATAAATAACATTTACATGGTTTGCAAAATTATTTTATGCACTTACAAAAAACATGCTTTAAATTTAATGGGAGAAAACGAACATGACATGTATGCTTTAAAAATTTTGCCTAAGAATTTATGGGAGAAATGACACATGTACATAGTTTGCCTTAAAGTGGTTGTGTTTTATGGATATTAAAATGAAGAAAAGAAAAGGATCTTAACAATGTTCAACTTAGATTTGGTAGGATATTAGAAAAGAAAAACCCCTCTGTTGTTATTCAGGAAAAAGCTGACCACCTTGATGAGGAAATTTCTCTTCATCAAAATGAAAATCTTAAAAAAAAATAATAATTCCGGAGAAGGGACATCTCTTCATCAAAATCAAAATTTTCAAAATCAAACAAAATAAGATCCAATAAACTCAACTCTTATCATAGAGAAGCCTTCAGTATCTATATCTAAACCTCCTTTCCTTGAAACGTTACAAACTGGTAGAGGGAAAAAGAAATTTTGTGGCCTAACTAATATATTAGATGAATTGAAGAATGCTTGTATCAAAATTTCTTTGCTACAAGCCATTAAGGAAATTCCAATCCTTTCAAAAACAATAAGAAAGTTGAGTATAAAGAAATCAGAAAGAAAAAAAAAATAAGTAAAAAGAATACGTTAGTGGGAAAAATTTCAGGTATCAGGATGGGAAAAACAACCATACAAAAATATTTGGATCAAGGAAGTCCCATTGTAAAAACAAACATCAATGGTATTGAGATCCCAAATACATTGATTGACTTACGAGTAGCCATAAACATCATGAGTAAACAAGCCATGGAACAACTAAAACTTCCAAACCTTCAATATAAACCAACATTACTGCAATTAGCAAACAGGTATGTAATTAAGCCGGATGGTGTATTAGAATATATTTATGTATCCTTAGACTCTTGGGAATATCCAGTTGAATTTATGATCTTATCTCCCAAGAAAAACTTAGGAGGACATCCATTGATATTAGGAATACCTTGGTTAACTACAACTGATGATTTCATCAGTTGTACATCTGGGGATATGTTTATTTCTGATGGAAGTCCAACAAAGAAATTCACTTGATATCCTCTAGCAAAAACAATGATAAAAGTAGAAAATGAAGAATTGATGGATGATGACAATGGCATACAACCTATTTTTACTATTTCACACATTAGTGAAGAAAGTCAAATTCTAAATTCAATAGAAAATCACGAATCATCTTCACAACATGAGAATAGTCAAAATTTTCAAGAACAATGTAATATTGAATACTTGTCATCCAGTCAAATGTATTTATATTCTATGGAAGAATTTGGTAAATATTTCCAGGTAAAACTTTAAACATGATCAAAAACCTAAAAGAATTTCAAAAAGAAGAATTAATCAAAACACTGCAAAAACATTCTTTTGCATATGCATGGGAGTACAATGACATGAAAGGACTTAATCCTGAGACTTGCATACATAATATCTGTATTGAGGAAAATTCTAGACCAATCAGACAACCTCAAAGAAGAATGAATCCAAACCCTAGGGAAATTATAAAGGAAGAACTACAAAAACTACTGAATGTAAACTTTATTTATCCAATATCAGACAGTCAGTGGGTTTTACCTTTAGTATTTGTCCCTAAAACGAATGGAAAATGGAGGGTGTGTATTGATTACAGAGAGTTGAATCAAGCTACTTTAAAAGATCATTTTCCATTACCTTTCATAGATCAAGTTTTAGATACATTAGCAGGGAAGAAATATTTTTCATTCTTGGATGTTTTTAGTGGGTATAATCAAATTCAAGTAGCAACTGAAGACCAAGATAAAACAACATTTACCTGTCCATGGGAAACTTATGCTTATCGAGTACTTCCTTTTGGATTATGAAATGCACTTGAAACATTCCAAAGAGCAGTATTAGGTATTTTCTCTGATTTAATACATGATTGTTTGGAAGTGTATATGGATGACTTTATAGTTTATGGAAATTATTTTGAAGAAGCCCTTGAAAATTTGGAAAAAATTCTCATAAGATTCAAAGAAGAAAATCTATCATCAAGTCATGAATTTTTTTTTAATGATGTTTATTGAAGGAATTGTTTTAGGACACCATATTTCAGGGGATGGAATTAAGGTGGACTCATCTAAAGTTGAAGTTATTTCCAATTAGCAATCCAAAATTTTCAAAAATATGTTAGGAGTTTTCTTGGTTTCACAGGATACTATAGAAGATTTATAGAAAACTTCACAAATATTTCATCTCCACTTTTCAAATTTCTCACTAAGGATTGTGAATTTCACTGGAACCTTGAGTGCTTGCATTTGAAACTTTGAAAGCAAAGATATATGAAGCACCCATTTTAAGAGGACCAAATAGGAAATTGCATTTTCATATCTCAACTGATGCTTTAGATACAACTTTGGAGCTGTATTAGGACAAAAAGACTTGACCCCTTATGCCATCTATTATATAAGTAAGAATTTGACTTGTGCTAAGTTAAATTATACTGTTACTGAAAAAGAGTTTCTAACCATTGTCCATGCTATTAACAAGTTTAGAAATTACATCACTAGCTATGAAACCTTCATTTACACAGATCATTCTGCAATTAGATATCTAATGAATAAATCTATCACTAATGACACAATCACAATATGGTTGCTACTATTGCAAGAATTCAATATCACCATTTTAGACCGACTAGGAAAGTAAAACACAATTTCTTACTTTTTTTCTAGAAGTCAAAATGATAATAATGATACACCAATAGAGGATAGTTTTCATGATGAATATATTTTTGAAATATTTACTAAATCTCTATGGTTTGCAGACATTTCCAATTACTTAGCCACATGAAAACTACCATCATATTTGTTTCCTAGAGAAAAGAGAATGATAATTCAAATGAGTGCATCATATTCATGGGTAAATGATGAATTATACAAGACAAGTCCAAATATGATCATTAGAATATGTATACGAGAAGATGAAATACCTGAAATACTGAAGGCATGCCATGATGAGCCATGTGGAGGACACTTTGCTGATAAAATAACTGCTTATAAAACCCATCTTTTAGGATATTATTGGCCTTCCCTTTCTAAATATGCCAAGGAGTATGTTAAAAGATGTGACAGTTGTCAGAGAATTGGGAAACCTATTCCTATAGATGAAATTCCCTTACAACCACAGATACTCATTGAACCCTTTGAAAAATGGGCTCTAGATTTTTTTGGACCAATCAATCTGTCATCAATACAAAAGAGGTATATTCTTGTATGCACTGATTATGTCACTAAATGGGTAGAAGCTAAAGCACTTTATTTTGCTAATGAAAATGTTGTAGTCTCATTTCTTTTTTAGGATATTTTTCACTCGTTTTGGTGTCCCAAGGGAAATTGTGACAGATCAGGGAACTCAGTTTACATCCATAATGGTGCAAAATATCGTGGAGGAATATAAAATCAAGCAAGGAAAGTATACTCCATACCATCCATAGGCAAATGGACAAGTGGAGTCTACTAATAAGTGATTGAAGCAATCCTCACAAAGACTGTACATTTACATAGAAATGATTGGGAAGAAATATTTCATGAACCTTTATGGGCCTATCGGACTACATGGAGAAATACAACAGGAAATACTCCCTATGAACTTGTTTATGGGAAGCAAGTCTTGATTCCAATAGAGTTCCAAATTGAAACCTTCAAAACAACAATCAAATTGGGACTTGACTTGTCAGAAGCACAAAAGCATAGAGTGGAACAACTCAATGAGCTTGATGAGATAAGGTAAGATGCAGTTCAAAATACCAGCCTAGTTCAGAAACATAGATCCATATGGCATGATAAATACATAAAAGAGAGAAAATTCCAGGCAGGAGATTGGGCACTTCTATTTGACTCAAAGTTCAAAGACTTCCAAGGGAAATTTCAAACTCATTGGCTTGGGCCTTATGAGATTGAAAGAGTCTTTGATAATGGGGCAGTTAGGATTAGGACTATCGATGAAGTAAATGGTTCTCTTCTTGTAAATGGAAATCAAATAAAGGTCTATTATAAGCCACTGAAAAAAGAGGAGTTTGTCGAAATTTTTCAAGATAATGTTGCTATGAATTTGGTGAAGAAGAATCTTTCTTCTTCCCCAACTTAGTCTTATTTTTGTTTTTCATATCTAAAAAAAAGAAATATATATATATATATATATATATATATATATATATATTATTAAAAAAAAATAATTTTATAAGTATGAAAACCAATCATTGATTGGCATTCTTATATAGAAAATACAAGGTGAAAATCAGAATTTATTTTTGACATGTTATATTTTCTTCATTTCAATTCTAAAAATCCCAAATTATTTGCATTTACCTTTCTTTTTCAGAAAAATAAAGATTAGCTATAAAATTGTTGCATTTCTGTAGCTCTCATAACATTATGTAGCTATTATACACCTATGCATCACAAATGAACAAGAATTTTTGACAAAAGTAGCTGAAGACACAATTGAAGATCATACTGAAGAATGTACTAAAGAACACCCGAGGAATCAAGTCAAGGAAGAAACAATAGAGGTTAGTTATATCCAAGGTATGATACAATTTTTTTTTAAATAATAAGGTTCAAAACATTGATATATAGAAATTAGATGATCGTATACTGCCAGCTCAAATTGTCATCCTTAAAAATGATTATGCCAAATCGAAATCTAAATCTCATGATTTTCCACAAAACCCACATCATAGTCTCCTCAACGATGAAATATTATCTCATCCATTAATAATTTAAACAGTCATGTCCCATGCCAATACCTCACTCATGCTGAAACCTCAATCACACTCCTAAAACTTCGCTCATTCACATGTATACCTGCACGTCTCTACCATTTCATGACATAAATCCTCCACGTTTTCAAACTTATAATGAAACCCTCAATTCACCCAGTCAAAAGAGAAAGTATTGAAGGTAAAACTCTCGACAAGATACGGGTCTGATTGTGAGAATATAACTCGCTGGAAAAAAATTCATGGAGGGGTATTCACAATTAAAGGAGGTACTGCAGAAAGAATAGTGGCTTAACTTCACAGAGAAATTTGATGGGTTTCAAAATGAAGTTACACAATATTTTTCTAGAGCCTTCGACGGAGTAGAGGTAGAAATCGGTGACATCAAATTTGCAGTCACAAAATCCTTAATGGCAGAAGCTACCAGACTTCCAAAGATGGGCGAAAGATGGTTCAAAAATAGAGGAATCGGTGGAGAAGAATGGAAATCATTATTGAGAAACCCAGGTATGGACACAAGTATTTTCAAGAAGGGAATTCCTAGCACAATTCTTAAGGGTAAATGGAAAAACATGAAATTTGATAATTTAGAAATTTATAACATGTGAAGGAATGTTTGGTTGTATGTTCTTCTATAATGCTAGGTTACTGATAAATTTTATAGAAGATAAAGAGATAAACCTTCCATATTTTTTTACTGAATAGTTTAAGGAAGATGGCAGGGATGGTTCAAAAGAGGATTTAGTTCGTAGATAATACAATGTATCAACATGCATTGATAAAAATCCTTATTGAATTTCATTTAAAGAGCATAGGAGATACTTGGGAAGATTTCATAACCATAAATCATTTTTAAGAAAAAGAAGAAGAGTAGCCTAGTGATAACAAAGGAAAAAGAGGCAAAAAGAGAAAAGCTGAGAACCTTGCTGTGGATGAAAAACCATCTCAAGAACAATCAGGAAATGAAATTCTTATTGCACAGTTGTTTGGTAAGGTCAAGAAACAAATTGATAAAAATAAAGGAAGCAAAATGAAGGAAAAAGGAAAAGTTATAAACATGAAGAAATAAAAAACTCAAAATCTCCCACAGCCAGTAAGAAGAAGCTCCAGACTTAGCAAAACAACCAAAAAGCCACTCACAGAAGAAACAAAATTTGTTGATTTGGAAGAAAATCTTGAGGTACCATCACCTATTATTTTTTCTCCCACACAGGATCCAAGTAGAATAACTCCAGAAATTGATCCAGTTCAACAAGAGATATATGATTACATTAAGTCTTTAGAAAGAAGAAATGAAGAAAATACATCAAATATTGAGGAACGACCTTCTAGTCCACAATAACCTCTAGTGAATACTTTAAAACAAGATATTTTTGAACTATAGATACTAAATAGGCATATTAAGCAAGAAAATGAAGCTCTAAAAATACAAATCAGATTGAGAAAACTATCAATGATAATACTCTTCTACATTTGGGGACATGGTTAAAAAAGAACAAGAAATTGAAAAAGAAGAACAAATACCTGAAGAGACATACCATAAATTTGAAGTATAAACTTATAATGAAGAAACCAAGAGTACCAGTGACTTCAAAGAAAGGAAAGAAGATGAAGTTAGATGTCCTAGAAGAAGTATCAGAGAATATGCCATGATAAGGTGAAGACTCACAATTTTGAAATTGCATGAGGACATGCAATGGTCTCTTAGTGGGCATATGTTGAGCCTCAAGACTATCTCTATTTTTGACATCTATCTCACCACTTTTACTTCCTTTTTGACAAAATCCATAAGCTCAATTAGTGTTACACATTTTCAGTCTAACGAGGTTTTTGAATGATCTATTTTTTATATTTTAATGTTTCTTATTATTTGAATAAATTTTGTATTTAGCTACAAAATTCAAGAAATTATTTAGTTAATCTATGTTTCTGCAGCTACCGACATTGTTTGACAGGTTCCGAAGAAGAAATAGAGGAGCGAAGCACATGGGTGGTTTGGAAATGATCCACTCATGGATTTTATCCTACTTACCTATCCAAGATCGAGAGGAATAGTGCCTAAAATCATGGTCAAAGGATCAACCAAGCAAGGGGTCGAGACAAGAGGGCAACAAGTTGAAAGCTTCATGATTTTCTCTCCACGTAGCAAATCATGAAAGTTATGAAGGCTGCAATTCTGCTTAGAACTCTATTCCTAGTTTAATTAATATTTTTTAGGCGAGATCACCTCAAACAGTTAAAGTGATTATGTTATAAATACCGGGCTGTTTTAACCAGACATAAGCTTGATTTTTTATTGTAATACTGTTACACATTCAAACACTTTTTTTTTAATTCATGGAGAAGGTGTGTTGAAGACCACTGATGCGTAATTAGTCACAAGTGAATTTAGAACTATTCTGTTGTGGAGGGCCCCTTCAGAGAAGAGGTTTAGTAATTTAAACTTATGTTATTTCTTAGTTTAATTCTTCCATTTCCGCATAAGTTAATTCTTGTGTTTTCCATAATTAAATGATGTGTTATTTCACATAGTTGAATGCTATGATTGATTTGATTTCTTGAAACATCTTGATATCATAATTATGTTAACCTTTACATTTGATGGATTGAAACCTTTCTTGCATTCTCTAGCACAGTAAATACATGTTTCATCTTTTGTTTCATAGATTAGATTTTGCATAGTAGGTAAAAGACTCTGTTTTCTTTCTTCATTTAAATTAGTTTTTGAAATTACTTAGCATAATCATTTACATTTAATACTGATAGGTTTAATATTTATATTCATAGGACTTAGATTAAAATAGATGCTTTGTTTCATTATTGAATATAATTAGAGATAAATATATACTCTGTTTTCATAGAATTAATTTAGATATTTCATCTGGTAGATGGAATAAAGTTTTGATATATATTTTGATAGACTTAGACATAGTTTGGATTGATGCTTTGTTTAGATTTAGAGATGATTTAAGTAGATATTTCATTCTTTAATCAAATATATTTAGAAGTAGTTTAGATAGATGTTTTAGAGATAACCTTATCATATTTGCTGACATAATCTAACATAGTTAAAGATTTAGCACTTAGATTAACTTCTTTTTATGAAATATAGATTTATCATCGATCAACTTTCTTTCTTAGATAAACATTTCCTTTTCTTCCTTCTTGTAAATTTCATCTTTCAGTCAATAGAATATTTTCTTTAGATTAATATATAGATCAACTTCTTTTCTTAGATTAATATTAAACACTTCCTTTTATTCCTTCTTATTTTATTTTTCAAGCATTAAAATTCTTCTCTAGGTTTTGTTACTTTCTTGCTTTTTATATAAAATCTCTAAAACATACAAAAATATTTAAGTTTCTTCTTGTTTCTAGTTTTCTTAAAAAATCAATTGTTCATTTTTAAAGCCAAAAATAGAATTCTCATCATAATATTTGTTAGTTAAGTTTAGATTTCATTTCATAGTTCAGTTCTTAGTTTCTCCATTTCAATTAGACATTCAAGATAAAACACAAAATCCTAAAAAAAACATATAAAACCAACATAATGAATTAATAAAGAGATACTTCTAGCATATATAGTGCACCTGCACTTCATAAGATTACTAACTCCGGTCGATAATTTATGATAGAAATTTAAGACATTAAATTGACTAAACACATTTTAATCAGAATATTTTAATGGTGCAATGATTAAGTTGCAACGATTCAATCAGAAAATTTTAATGGGTGTTCGTCAACAATTCGACTTGGTCAAAAGGTATAAGAGAGTTATAAGCGACAAGTTTGTTGATATGCCTTCTAGGCAGGTTATTTGTGTAACTATTGTACTCAAGCATGATTTTGTTTTACATGAAAGTTATGTTCAACAATATGCATACTTTCAAGATGTACATTCAAGCTTGAGTCAAGTAAACCAAGTAGTGGAATTTGTTTCCCATTTGCATCATAATCTCTTGTGTCATATTGGTAATTAGGATGTTTATTTTGATGGCGACATGGAAAAACCCAAGAAGCTCATTGAACGAACCCAAATGGTACAACAAATGGTGCAAGATCATATTGAAAAGAGAAAAGGCAAGTACAAGTATTGTATCAATCGCAAGCACCAAGATGATGATGGAGTTTGGTGTCACTTTTGTAAGGAGAGGCCTCAAAGTGAAGAACAATGAGAGAATATTCAGATTCCATCTTTAGAAGATTTCGCTTCAAAATTCCTTATTGAGATTAAGAAATATGCCACTCGTGATAGAAGAAAAAAATTCTTCAAGACGAGGGAATGCTGGTTACCTTCGAGTGAAGCTCAAGGAAATAAATCCATCAAAGGAAAAATGGATCAAGATTGGAAAGGTGAGGGGGCTATACCCTCATCTACTTGACAGTTGAAAGTGATATTTTGGGGTACAAAAGCTTCCAGTGGGGAGGCGTGATCAGGTGCTCAAAATTATGCTCAAACATCAAATTTTTAGGAATGGTGTGGAGCTTGAATGATAGTGTATATTTTGTCAGTTGGAATCCGACGCAAGTCTTTTTGCGGAAAACTGACACCATATGCTCCTAGAAACACATACTGTTCGTTTTCATAAATAGGAGAATTAAAAAAAAAAAAGACAACTGACTGTGTATTTTGGACCAGTGGCATGCTATGACATGGCCTCTTCTGGTTGAAAGGTCAAGGGTGTGTTATCCTCCGGTGGATCAAGGAGTGCCAAGTGCCATCATTTGACAGGTTCGATTTGGCAAGTTTCGATTGGTTTATTTTTGGGCCAACCACATACTGACACATGGCTTAACCAGGGGCCACCACGTGGCAACATGTGGGGCCAATGTTTTTTAGCAAGGGTCGAGTAGAGCCCCGGGGAGTTTAACTGCCAACCTCTAAGAAAATAGAACCAAGTGTTACCACTACACCACACACATGACTTAACATGTATAGTCCTCTGCTCCATTTTAACTTATAACTGTCGGGCGTATGGGTGGGGGGGGGGGGTCGAGGTCTAGCCCCAACCCTAGTCACTACCATCGGCGGGAGGCTAGCCCAAAGCCCCCACATTTTATGTTAATTTTAAATGCTATTTGTTGGCCACATGCCGACGGTTGGCAAAACCGTTGCCTGTTTATTTATTAAAAAAAAAATATATATATTTTTGCCCAAACGCCATAGAGGTCATTTTAAAGAGGCAAAAATATCCCCGGAAAACAAGGAAATTATCACCCAGTTAACACATAAAAAGGATGGAATTTTAGGATGATGCCGATCCTGGAGGAAATTGTGGAGTGGTTAGTGGAGAAACTTGGGGAGATCATAACTTCTCCAGTTTTTGTCCAAATTCGAGGCAAAAAGAGGCTAGACAGGAATTTTTGGGCATTCTGGAGGTGATGGAATAGGTTTCAGAGCTGTTTGAGCATTGTAAACATATGCAATCATATTTTTGAGCATAATAGAGAGGGCCAAGCCATTGGAAGCTAGACCAAGGAGATGTAGCCCAGGTGGGGTGAAACTCTTCATCATGTGCTATTGTGTGACTGTTTATGGTGATGTTCATGCCTGTTAGATGTTGTTGTTCAATGTTTTATTTGTGTTGATTTTATCATGAAGTTCACATAAAAACAAATAAAAACTCATATTAAACTTGCAATTAACCTCTCAATCCTAAAGCACTTTCTTTATATTTTGAATTGGATCTTAGCACAACAAAACTAATATTCCCATTTAGATTAGTTGTAGTTGTAGAATACATTGTTGCAACTCAAGTGTCCACATAATACCCTGGTGTTTCGACTAGATAAGAAATGATCAAGGTTTTCATTGTAACTCTAAAGAGAGATGAAGGTAGCCATGATAACAATGTGAATTCATCGCAATTAAACCCCTAAGAAAGAGACTACATATAATGAAGAAAATGCTATATTATGTGTCTATTCTAAAGAAGAAAAGGACTAGGTACATAGTCATTGTCGTAACTCAAAAAACATAAGAATAAACCTATATTGCTCCAAAAAAGCTACTAATTAAGCCACATAAGCCACAAATTGAAGACACGTATACTCCATACATGGAGAGAAGGCAAGCAAGCCATCGAAAAACCCAAACAGTGCAAAAACCCCAATTTTTTTTCAACCTAAGCCAGAGAAGCCACAAAAGCCACGAATTGAAGCCAAAAATACTCCATACATTCACAGAAGGAAAACAAGCCACTGAAAAACCAAACTAATGCAAAAACCCCAATTTTTTTCAACCTAAGCCATAGAAGACACCAATTAAGCCATATAAGCCACGAATTGAAGCCACAAATACTCCATACATTCACAGAAGGCAAAAAAACCACCGAAAAACATAACCAATGCATAAAAACCATTTTGTTTTTCAACCCAAGCCACATAAACTATCAATTAAGCCACAAAAGGCACAAATCAAAGCCATCGATACTCCATACATTCAAAAAAGGAAAACAAACCACCGAAAAACCAAACTAGTGCATAAACCCCAATTTTATTTTCAATTTAAGCTACAAAAGCCACCAATTAAGCCACAAAAGCCACAAATTGAAGCTACATATACTTCATAGATTCACAGAAGGAAAAAAAGCCACCAAAAAACCCAACCAGTGCAAAAACCCCAATTTTTTTCAACCTAAGCCACAAAAGCCACAAATTTAAGCCACAAATACTCCATACATTCACATAAGGAAAAAAAGCCATCGAAAAACCCCACTAATGCAAAAACTCCAATTTGTTTTTCAACCTAAGCCAGAAAAGCCACCAATTAAGCCACAAAATCCACGAATTAAAGCCAAAGAGACTCCGTAAATTCACAGAAGGCAAACAAGCCACTGAAAAACCCAACTAGTGCATAAACCCCATTTTTCTTTTCAAACTAAGACACATAAGAGTGCATTTACACAACAAATAACTACCGATTGGCTGCCTTTCAAACTAAGATCATGGTTATCTTAGCATACAAGCATATAAATTTCCAACTAATGAACAAAATAATGATAATTTAATCTAATCAGTGCTTATCAAAAGCCAGGGAAGAAGAACAAAAAGAACAACTGAAGCCACATATACTCTACAGAAGGAACAAAAAAAAGATATTAACAAAAAGAAGATGAATGGCATGAATACTGAGCAAATAAATGCGTTTTCAAACACAGTAGCATGTATGGATGGAAGGATGAAGAATCCTACCAGGCAACGTCGAAACACCTATTGCAGTGAGTCGACCATGGTGTCCAGTGCCAAGTCAAACAGGGTCGAGAGAGAAAGATACTGTGAATAAACATCCCTCTGATTCCCAACCACATTCGGTGACATACAACCCTATAGCAACACGATGCCACCCAAGGTACAAAACCATTTATTGCGGCTACACCCCATCTCTGCAACCGAACTACATACCGCAACAATTGAACAACACAACACAACAGTAGAAGAAGACTCCATAACAAGCGATAAACCCTCCATCACCTCACCCTTAACCAAAGCCTCACACACAACTACTGGCGGAGCATAACGAGTAGGTTTAAAGCCTGAACAAAAATGAATGGGGATGAAATAGGGTTGTGTAATCGATGCATCATAAACCCTAATCGGCGCCAAAAACAAAGGTGGGGTCCACTCTGGGAAGGTAACACATGGAGGCACATAGGCGTTGAGTGTCGCACAACTGATTGAGATCACCAAGTGTTCAAATTTTTCCACATAGGGAAGCCACTCAACTACTGGCCTCCCTCCCCTAGATATGGGAGGTATTTTTGTTATTTTTTTAATTCTTTTTTATGGAACTCTCGGGCATGTTAGTTTTTAGGAGAAATAGGTACTTAGAAAATGCTTTCGCTTTTAGAACAAATATGTACGATCGTAATTGTCTCTGA
Organism: Pinus albicaulis; assembly: GCA_034641835.2. Taxonomy (NCBI): domain Eukaryota; kingdom Viridiplantae; phylum Streptophyta; class Pinopsida; order Pinales; family Pinaceae; genus Pinus; species Pinus albicaulis. Next base: position 236,719,124 of record CM076580.1, read on the forward strand.
CATTTACATGTTTAAAGTTATTCTTCCTGACAAATTAGGTGGTGTGTATTTATTATATGTCTTTTAGGTTTTCTTGAGAATTGGTTAAAAAAATTTTTTGGTCAAATTTTGATCTTTATTGTTTGAAATTCATTTTTTATTTTGGAAGCTTTTTTGAGAATTGGGTTAATTTTTTTTTTCAAATCTTGATCTTTGTTATTAAAAAATAATTTTTTATTGTAGATATGGATTTAACACCTTGAGAAAAATCCTATTACATTGGAATTGTGGAGTGTTCACAATTCAAACATTTGATTCAAAAAAATCCCTACCAAACTTTAGAAAAATTAAATAATATACTAGAAAACCTCTGAAATGTATAACAAATAAACTACAGTGATAAGTTATATTGAAAAATGTATTGATGATTTAGTTTAATTTTTTGATGGCAAACATTAAACACATTGACTGATGAAATAATTGTCTTTCACCTTTTTTTAAACTAAAGCTTATATTATTCTCATTCTCATATATTCCCATTCATAATAATAATTACTTGGCTTAGGAGACAATAACTGCCATGTAATAAGTTAATGAATAGCTTATTGTTTTTTCATACCATGAGTTGGATAATAATAATAGGAAATTCAATAGATAAAATAGAAAAGGAGAGACCAAATCATTAACTTGTAATTGCGCTCATATGCATGTTCTATTTCATAATAGATATTTAGGAATTTAACTTCTTTAAAATACCAAACATGATGAATGATATCGATTTGTTAATTTGAGAATATTCTTAGTAGTATAAATGATCCAATGGATAACATCAAAGGTTTTCAAATAGTTTTTCAATATCCTACCTCCACTCCTATCTTGATTATGCAAATCCTCAAATCACACATGGCAGGAGCACGTATTAGCTATTTAAATTATTAAAAGTGGCTTATGAAACGTGGACGAGTTTGTGAAATTTATTACCTCCCCTCCTGTCATTCTCTAGATTATGAAATGTGAAATATTTCCCATTCATATTATCAAGACAAACAATTCCATTTATTAATGTTCTTAGATTTTGATTTCCCTAGTTTCATTTACTAATGTTCTCTGATTTTGATCACCAAATTTGGTTAAGGTACATGTTCTCATGTTACATTTATTAATGTTCTCAGGTTTCGATCACATGGGTTTTATGACTAATTATCTCAAGTTTCGATTGCATAGGCTTTATTTACTAATTTTATCACGTTTTGATTGCACATGTGTGATTAAGGATGTACATGTTCCCAGGTTTCATTTACTAATGTTCTCAGGTTTTGATTGCCCATGTTTGATTAAGGTTGTACATGTTCCCAGGTTTCATTTAATAATGTTCTTAGGTTTCAATCACACAACTTTAATTTACTAATGTTTTCAGGTTTCGATCACCCGAGTTTGATTATGGTTGTTCATTTACTGATGTTCTTAGGTTTCGATTTCCCAAGTTTTATTTAATAATGTTCTTAGTTTTGAATATACTGAATTTCATGAAGGACTCGATGTTCATTTCAAAATGGAGTGGAATAATACTACTAGAAAAGTTCACACAATCTCTAGGTGTATCATATCTTGTGTGATTATATGTTACATTCTTGTATGCAATCAACGAAAAGTATAGATGAATATCAAATGTCCCATCGGTGAAGATAGTGCATGTAAAATTTCTATGGGTTATGGTTTTGGTTGCAATGTGGTTGGAGTTTATATATAATGGGGAAAATGTGAAAGAAAAGGTTTCTCTATTAGTTATTAGTTATTAGGGTTAGGGTTTTGGTTACATTATATTTTTAGGATTTGAATTTAAGTCTATTAGTGAAAATTTAGGATTTCATCACATGATATGGATTCTCTTATGAAGTTTGAAACATCTCCAATAACCTTTCAGAACCTTGAGACGAGGTGATATTGGATTTACAACCAATTGTCATGCAAAGTGAAAGAGATATGATGGTGACAAGAAGTTTTCCTTTCATAAGCATTACTCCAAATAAACCAATTAATCATCATAATCAAGGATGTTTATGGCTTGTAAATTATTTCCCAATGTTCCAAGATCCATTATAGTCACTCTGAGAATATCAATGGAACTTAGCTAGAGTTGTCTTTTTCTTAGAAAATTCAAGGTAGTCGCTTCCATGTTTTTCTAAGACCTTGAAAACACAATATTATTAAGATGTGGGATTAAATTTGAGCAATCTTTCATGTATGGGTTCCTATTAATTCAAGCATTGAATTTCCATTGAGTGTTAAATTCAAACCAATTATAAACTTAAGCAATTATTTATTTCATAATACCTCTATTAGTTTGTCCTTCTGTAAAGGATTTTTCAATAAACCCCATTTTTAAGTTAGATGTTGTTATCATGGAAGATAGTTTAAGCTAGGAATGACTGTTGAATTTGAAGGATCAACCAATTTTTTTTTTGTAGATTAATAAATAAATCAATCCATTTGATTGATCAGTTGGTTTGATCGATTCCCTTCACCATATCATGCATAACTTGTTACGATATTATCTTATGAATTCCTCGTATGCAGACACCAATTGTTTAAGATTTTGCTTACCTAAGAAAAGGAAGATGAAGCTTGAGAAAGATACTATCCTTGGAAAATTTGATATATCCATGGGACATTGTGCCTAAAATCCTCATTTGTAAATCTATTCTAAATCTTGTTTTGAGATGTTTTGCATAACTTTTTGTTTTGAGTTTCATTTCTTTAAGGATAGTTAAAGTGCACTTCATATATTGAATAATTTTATCTCAAATTATTTTCATACAAAAGTATGGATATATGGTTTATAGCATGCATTCAACTATAAATGGTGATATTGTAAGCATGCCTAAGCTTCAAAATAACAAGAGAAGTATATATGCTATAGAGGATTGGATAGTCAAAGAATGATCACACCTCAATATAAGATTGTTGGTTTGCATTTAGATGGTTGTTATCTCTTAAAATGTTCCACCATGATGAGAATCCACCTCAACATCATGTAAATCATATAATCCACCAAGCTGAGGATAATATAAGAATAAAGCAATGATGCAGAAATAAAGTGAATGAATTTTTTAGTCCCCAACACCCTTGGAAAACAAAGCCACAAACATTAGCTAATAGATCTAAGCAATCAATACTGGAATCCAATTCTCAAACAACTTAGCATCAGAGCCCATTTATATAAGCTATTGTGTGTCTAGTATTTCATAGGGATCAATATTTTCCAATAGGTTGCATGAATATTTATTACATTATGACACATGATTTTTAAGGCACAAGTAGAGCTAACGTTCATGATTTCTTGTTCATAATAATTTTCTTTCTTATTTCCTATATTTAATCATCATTTATTAAAAATTTGGTATTTCAGTTATATTCCAATTTCAAGCTTATTTAATCTATTAGATTTGACTTTCTTATTGCTTTCATTACTTTGACTATTTCCTTGTTTTAGTTAGTTCATTTTCCAACAATGACATACTACATCCTTTTTTAGAAATTAATTGTATGTTTCTATTGCTCTACTTACTTTAATAATCATTGAACACATCTATTTAGAATCATATAAATCCACTTACAACCCAATAAATTGGACATTGGTTCTTATTCTTTGTTCATTAACTAAGTTTATTCCTTGAAACTCTTACTCAACAATGCATTTCTTATACAATGGATAGCTATGAGAAACTTAGGTTTGGCTTTGAACAAATTATTGGTTATGTCCAAGGCCGCACTTACACATCTAACAACAACATATATCTTACCCAAAATCTAATGCAATATACAATGTATTACATGTAAGGAATATAATTATCATAAAGATGCCATATCTAAAACAATTCTCACTAATAGGTATATCCTTGCATGATTTTATAGGATGATTATGATCCCTGATCCACCTATCTTTAAAAGGAAAAAATAAAAGTGAATGAGGTAAAGGCATGGGAAAGGAATTTTAGATCACATGGGAAATGAAGGTATATCTCCTAGGGCTATGAATTCTCACTAGTAGTGGAGAAATTCTTATGATATTGGAGTGAATCTATCAAGGCTACAAACACTCACTAACAATGGAACAACATTAGAAAATGAGAAAAAACATGAACCTTTCAATATTATTTTTATGTAATTACCTTGTGAAACTACATTATCATGTGATGGAACTTTAAGTTTATCAATGAATTTTACACACCCACCTCACTCACATAATTAGCGATTTTATCAAATTGGAAATGAAAACTCATCTAACTAATTTGGAAGACAAGGAATAGTGGGACTCTTTGGGTTGAAGCTTGGTTGCTTCATTAGGGTAAGATATTATAATAGAACTGGTAATTATCCTAAGGTTGGTATGTATAGATTCATTGTTCGTTTTTCTTAAGGTTGGTTTTTATAGTGTGATGCAATGAAACATAAACTAACATCAAAATGTGATGAACATATCCTAACAAATATATCCTGACATCCTAAAGTGATGGTAAAAAGCTCGATGTCTCAATGTGACAACCATATTTAGACATCAAAATGTATAAAAAAAACCCAATGTCATAATGTGATGAACATATCCTTATGTCATAATTGAACATAACCCTTAAACAATGTCACATTGTGATGTAATTCAATCATAGTAAGCTATATATAACCATTGTCAATCATGTTAAAAAAAATTCAACCAGGTTAAAACTTAGTTAATTATGGCCACCCATGGTCAACCGTATCTAACCATGGTCATACATAGTCATCTAAGGGAAACCATAGTCACCCATGGTCAACATGGTCTTCCATAGGAAACCATGGGTAAAAATATTCCCCATGGTCAACATAGAACATTTTCACCATTGTAAAACATTCTTAACCATGGTAAACCATAGTTAACTATAGAATTTCATGACCAACCATAGTGAAATATGGTTAAATGTGATAAATCATGGTCATAAATAGTCTACATGGTCAAAACATGGGTAACTATAGTCATGCGTAGTCACTATTATTTAACCACAATTAACCATGGGAATACATAGTTAGCCATACACACCCATGGTTTACATGGTCTTAGTTGACCATGCTATATTCTCATCAACCATAATCAATAATGGTAAATCATGGTTAACATGGCCAAGATGGTCAATCATAGCTATCCATAATCTAACATAGTGAATAATAACTAAATGTAGACAACCATGCTCAACCATATTTAGCCATGGTCAACCATGGCCTTCCATAATTAACCATATTTAGACGTAGTTAAACATCATTAACCATAGTCAGCATGGTCAACCAAATGTAACCATAATTAACCATAGTCCCATAAGTTAACCAAAATCAACATGGTTAACCAAAAGCAACCATGGACAACCATAACCAACTATGGTCAACATAGAAATCATGTTCATATTGTCAACCATGGTCAACAAAAGCAAAATGTTCACAATCATCAACCATTGCCAATCATAGTTAACTATATCCTTTCATGAGTTAGAATAGTCAACCATGGTAAAATGTGGCAATACATGAACCTACCTAGTCTACATGACTAAAAAATGGTCAAACATGGTCAACCATAGTTAAACATGGTCACCCTTGGTCAACCATAATTGACCATAGTTATACATATCTAACCATGGTCAACATGGTCTTCGATAGTTGGCCATAGTCTACCTTGATCAGCCATACTCAACCATAGTCAGCCATATGCAACTTTAGGACATCATAGTCAACCATGTTCAACCATCATTAATATGGTCAATATGGGAAATATGGTGACCATTAATATAAGTTATCAATCATGGTCAATTATAGCCAACATAGTTAAATGTGGTAAACATAGTTAAATACGGTCACTCTAGGTCAACCATAACCAACCATGGTCATACATAATCAACCATGGTCACCCATGGTTGACATGGTCTTCGATAGTTGTCCATGGTCTACCTCAGTCAACCATAATCAACTATGGTCAATCGTGGCTAGATGGCCAACATTGTCAAATGTTTTCAACCATGGCTAACATTGTCAAATGTTGTCAATCATGGCCAACTATGGTCAACTAAAGTATTTCATGGGAAACCTAGTCTAGCATGGTCAAACACAGTAAAAAATTATAATACATACTCTACATGGTCAAACATGGTTTAACATGGATAACCAACCAAGTTTAGGAAACTATAGTCAAACATGGTCACCCATTCTCTTCCATGGTTGATTGTGGTCCATACTCAACCATGGTCAACTGTAGGAAACCTTAGCAAACCATAGGTGACCATTGTTAACCATATCCCATAGTTACCAAATTTACTCATTTTGGGGAAAAAAATTCAGAAATAATACGATTAAAATAACAAATGATTCATTGAAATTCAATTTGGTTCGTCCATAGTGTTGTCCATTCGAGCACCTCTTCAAACAAAGAAATTCTTGTAATGTAAGAGTGTTTTCTAAGGAGTTAGAAGTGCTCATATGCTCATTTGGACTTTCTAGTCAGAGATGAAACTGGTAGGTATGTTTTGGCTCTTTAAAGAGATGGTTCTGCTTAGGATTCACAGACATAGAAGGTTAAGGCTTGAATACGTATAGATAACTGTGTGTGCTTAAAAACTAAGGAAATAAAATAAAAATAATTATCAAAATGGAAAAATTCCATTTTCAATTTCACTTTTGTTTTTATTTTGATAAGCTATAAATAAACAAGTTTAGAACAATTTTTTTTGTTTTTATCTATTAGATCAGAATTTTGGACAAATAAGATTTGAAACCAAAGAGCCATGTTAGAATTAAGTTTTAGGAAGGAAGAGAAAATGCAGGCCTTTTTTGTTGGTGAACTGTATTTCTAAAGCTATTATATTATCTAAAGTTATTATAAATTATTCAAAATGTGAAACAAATTAGAAGGAAAATAATCATAATACCTGCTTGTTAGAGGAAATAAAGTATATATATCCAAATATTTAAGATGTATACTATCAATTATTTTATTATTATTTTATTATTTTTTCTTTTTTGAATTGAAAAATTGTATTCTAATTTTTTATAGTATCGTATTGAATTTGAATTTGAATTCAAACTTCATAACTATGCCATAGGCAATCATGGTGAACCATGACCAACTATAGCCAATCATTGTCAATCATGTTAAACATGGTCAAGATAGTCACAATTATCAAATATTTTCAACCATGATCATTAATAGTCAACTAAATCATTTTATGTGAAACCATAGGAAACCATAATCAACCATGGTCAATGTGGTCATACAACATCCATATGGTCAAACATGGTTAAATGTGTTCAACCATATTAATCCATAATGATTCATATGTCAACTATAATAAACCCAAGTCAACTATAAGTTGACCGCTTTCAACACTATGGTTGACCATTAGTTTAGCGCAACAAAATTATAGAACAATGATGGTTAACCATATTTTTAAACAACCATTACTCTAGCTCAACCATAGTTAACTAGGGTCAACATTGGTCAACCATAGAATTCCTCCCCTTGCATGTCAGCCATCAACCATTGTCACGTATAGTCAACTATATGTAGACCATAATAAGCCCTCATAAACCATAACTTGACCATATTCAACTGTAGTCAACCATCATATACTAATCTTCCCTATGACCATATTCAACTATAGTCAACCATCATATACTAATCTTCCCTATGCACATCACTTGTCAACTAATGTGTTCATTTTATTAAAAGAAATTGATGTACATTGAAATAGGCCATTAGTTTTTGAAAAGTGGAAAATGATGAAATAAACATATGTCAACCACATTTAATAATGGGATTGTGCTAGTAAATATATAAATATCATAAATAACAACCATATGACATGCCAAAGGGATTATTTTTAACTTAAAATTTAACTAGGTATAGATAAGAAGAATATTTTAGGAATTAATCATAAAATCAATGGTCTATTTTACTACCAAGCTTACAATGAAGGATTGCCCTCTTCTCAAAGTTCATGAATTTCTTCATTGTGTGAACACTTATGAATATGGCATATGTTGTTTATTAGTAATACAAATGCCTTTTGATGCTTGAAATTTAAAGTTCACCTCTATAGTCAAATGAAAATGTGTATATGTCTAGATATTTTCACTATTATTCATTTAATATACCACATTGTCACAAAGTGTTAGGATCTTTTGAATGCAAATGCACCATGGGACAAATTTTATCTCCGAAATTTGGTTCGCATTCTTAATCTTTTTCTATGAAATTTGAACATGTGATATGATGGGGAATACACTCCACAAAAATCAATTGGTCTGCACCTCATGAGTTATGGAGACAATATTTGCTGTAAGAGGTGCTCTCTAGCCCACTATGGAAAGGATGCTGTAATGTCATGTTATCTAAACATTTTGACTAGGTCAAATGACATAAAAATAAGATTAAAAAAAAAAATCACTAATTATAATTATTAATAATTAGATCAGCTTATATCAATTTTAAATTGGGATCTATCAAGCACTCAAATGGTGTTAAGTCCTTATATTAATAGTGTAGTCCCTTATTATGTTAGTGTAGCCCCCCTTATTGTTATTGTTGTACCCCTGTAACCCCCATATTGTTATTATTGTGCCCTCACATTATTATTGTTAGGTCGGCTAGGGTTACATTGTGGCCCCACTAGGATTACATTGTGGCCCCATGGACTCCTATATATCGAAAGGAGGTTTTGTCATTTGTATCATCCAAGAATTGTTCATTCATGTAATGTATTGGAGGTTTCCACCTCAAAGTGGCTCATTTCTAAGGCGTTAATATCTCTTTTATTCTATTTTTGGAGCTGGTTTCACAACATTTGGTATCAGAGCTTTGGATTCTAGGGTTTCACTACTCCAAAGAGGTCATCGTGGAATTTTCGCTATAAATTTTTTTACACGAAGTTTCAGAAGCTGAAATTTTTAGGGTGCGAAGCTGAAATCTGAAGGAACATCATCGCAAAATTTCAGAGCTTGGTTCACAACATTTTCAAAGATATGATCTATGGAAGTTAGGTCCTTTTGCAGGCTCCTCAATTTAATTTAAATAGGTCATCGTGGAATTTGCGCTATAAATTTTTTTCTACGAAGGTTTAGAATTTGAAATTTTTAGGGCGCGAAGCTGAAATCCTGAGGAAACTTATCGAAAAATTTCAGAGCTTGGTTTGCAATATGTTCGGAGATATGAGCTGTGGAAGGTAGTGCTTTTTCAGGCTCCTGAATTTCATCTCAAAGAGGTGATCGTGGGAAAAGATTCATAACTCGCTCTCTGAGCATCGGATTGGAGTTCCGTAAAAAGTGGCCATAAGTAAACAGACTGTAGTTTCTTTTCTATCAATTTTAGAGCCAAAATTTAAAACAGTGACACGTGGAAAGTCATACAAGTTTGATCTACTGAAACAGTCCATAATTAGGTCATTGTGGGAGATTGGACATAAATTTATCTTGAAGAATCCAAATTAGCTTAGACCTATGGCATTAAAAAGAGGATTCAGAAGGCTACCTCAGTACCAAATTTCAAATATTTAAGAGCCATAACCACAGAGGTAATCCAATTTAAATATCGAGCTCCTCAAAAGCAAGAAAAAGGTGTGTAATTTTTTCCAAATTGCATAAGTCTTGTTTGAAGAATCAATTTGAATTGATTCCAAGGGAATATTGTAGAATAGATATCAGTATTGGGTTCTAAAAAATGCCCCGTAAAAATAATTCAACACCCATTAAGCCTTCAGAAGGCTCTAGTATGACTCATGAAGATGAAGAATTGCAACATGATCTATCAAAATTACAAGAGCAAGTGCACCAAAGAGCAACAAAAAATGAAATGGAATTTTTGAATAAAGGCGTGGAAGTGAAGATGGATGGTTTGAAGAAAGGCGTGGAAGCTAAGATGGATGGCATGGAAGCTAAGATGTATGACATGGAAGAAAAAATGAAAAACCAGATGGAAAACATGAATAATGATCTAAATGTAGACATGGAAGGTTTGACAAAGTTGATACAAGAAATGTTTCCTAATGGTGAAAAGATAGTAGAGGAAACTCATGATGAGAACAAAATAAATGTTAATTGTGATTTCATAAACTCTAATGTTGGAGGGAAGAACCACCATATTCAAAAAATGGATATGAGGAAGTGTGATAGAGAATCTACGCCAACATGGATGCTACGAGATGGAGCAATATTTGCAGTCTAAATAATGTGCAAACACTGAAGTTAAGCATTGCAACTTTACATTTAGAACAAAATACATTTTAACATGGTATCATTAAACTTTACTCTTGTAAAAAAATTTTCATAGTCAAGATACATGGAAATGATAGCACATTATGAGGATACAAAGAGTTTAAAACTTTCTTTAGCTGAAGATCCACAAACCAGAAAAAGTGTTCGATTAGGGGAGCATTGAGGACTTCCAAAAATTGAATATAAGGTAGCGATATTTTAGAGGAACACGGGATTGATCTCTTCATAAGTACTAAAGGATAACATCAACATGAAGTTAGCATTTTGGAACCTGATTCATTGGAGAAGGCATTCAGGTTGGCAAGAAAAATTGAATGTAAAATTATGGCGACAGGGAAGCCTACCACTCACTTCTATAAAGAAGGAAGTGTTGCTACACTTAGATTTCCACAACCTACAAAGTTGACACCACAACAATTGGAAGAAAAAAGAGCAAAAGGGCTTTGCTACAGTTGTGATAGCAAATATAATAAAGGTCATAAGTGTGCTGAGAAGAAATTATTTTACATAGATTGTGAAGAGGAAGAAAATGAACAAGAAGAGGATATACACCAAGAACTAACCCTAAAAGAGGAAGAAATGAGTCTGAACATATCGTGTAATGCATTGGCGGGAATTACCACTCCTCAAACTCTCAATATATTAGGACATATCAAGAAGAAAAAGGTAATAGTTTTGATTGATTCAGGTAGTACCCATAATTTTATTCATTGTAAGGTAGCCAAGGAATTGAATTGTTTCCTATACCCAGCACCAGAATGTCAAGTGATGGTTGCAAATGGAGAACTATAAATTTCTACGGAAAATTCCATAATATCAAGCTAACCATGGGGGAATATGTATTGAATAGTCCAATTCTTTCCATTCCAATGAGAGGTGTTGATGTTGTACTAGGAGTACAATGGTTACAATATTTGGGGACTGTAGCTTTTAATTTTCAAGAATTTTTCTTGAATTTTTTTTCGAAAGGAAAGGAAATCAAATTATAGGGTATTGCAGGGAAGCCATGAAAGATAATAAGCTCTAATTTCATGACAAAGATTCTAAAGAAATAACAACGAGGCGTAATTTCACAATTATGCTCACTTGAAGTTCCAACATCAAAATCATCTATTTCTCCAGATCTCCAAAAATTCTTGGACAATCATTCCAAGGTGTTTGAAACTCCCAAAGGACTCCCACCTATTCTTGATCATGATCATGCTATTCATTTGATTCGAGGAAGTGTTCCTCCAAACATCAGGCCTTACAGATATCTTTATGTCCAAAAGAGCAAAACTAAACATATGATTGCAGAAATGGTAGAGGATGGTATAATTCAACCTAGTCAAATTTCTTTCTCTGCTCCAGTAGTATTGGTGCACAAGAATAATGGATCATGGCGCATGTGTCAGTTTATCAGGAGCTCAATAAGCTCTGCATTAAAGATAAATTTCCCATTCTTGTGATTGATCGTTAGCAGAGCAATTGTTACCAAGTTGGATCTTCGTTTAAGGATATCCATCAAATTAGAATGAAGACTAAAGTTATTTCGAAAATAGCATTTCAAACTCATGAAGGTCATTATGAATTTTTGGTCATTCCTTTTGGTCTTACCAATGCACCTTCTACATTTCAAGAGTTGCTGAACTCCATTTTCAAACCATTCTTTAGAAAAATTATGTTAGTATTTTTTGATGATATACTAATCTACAGCAGGTCTTGGAAGGATCATGTTCAACATGTTGACAGGGTGCTCAAACTATTGGAGGAGAAACAATTATATGAAAAGACATCCAAATGTTTCTTTGGAGTACAATCGGTGGAATATCTGGGTCATATTGTATCTCATGAGGGTGTTAAGTGAACCTAACCAATTAAATACATTAAGGAATGGAAAGTCCCACAACCACCAAAGATGCGAGATTTCTAGGGTTAACTAAAGACATGTCTGAGTTTGTTAAGAATTATGGGAGAATATTAGCACCTCTAACAACATTATTGAAGAAAGATGCATTTTCATGGACTCCTGAAGCAACTAAGGCCTTTGCACATCTTAATTAAGCAATGTGCCTAGCACCGGTGTTAGCTATGCCAGATTTCATAAAAACATTTATTGTGGAATGTGATGCCTCAAGAAATGGAATTGGTGCTATTTTAATGCGAGAAGGAAGACCCATTTCTTTTTAAAGTCTTCCAATCAAAGGAAAGTATTTACAGAAAGCTATTTATGAGAAGTAAATGTTAGCAATATTGCATGCACTAAAGAAATGGAGAACTTACCTAATGGGAAGACACTTCAAGGTAAAAACTGATCATGATAGTCTTAAACACTTTTTGGAAAAAAGACTATCTTCAGAAGAGCAGCAAAAATGGGTCACAAAGATGTTGGGTTATTACTTTGAAATAATCTACAAAAAAGGGAAGCTAAATGTTGTTGCAGATGCACTCTCAAGAAAGAATGAAGAGGTGGAAGCATTTCTTTGTGCCATTCTATTATCCAACCAGATTGGATAACCAAAGCAAGAGATGAATGGAAGGAGGACAAAGATGTATGGACACTCATTCAAAAGTTGCAGCAAGATCCTAGTACATCTGATACATTTAGTTGGAAAAATTATTCCTTATGGTACAAAGATTGCTTATATATTTGTAATAATTCCCAACTAAAACAAAATATTCTTTTGGAATTGCACACTTCTCCTTTAGGAGGACACTCGGGATTTTTAAAAAATTACCACGGGGTGAAGAAAGAATTTTTTTTGGATGGCCTTAAATCTGATATTCAAAAGTTTGTGGTGGAATGTTTGGTTTTATAGCAAAATAAAGTTGAGACAGTTAAGACCTCGGGTCTTCTACAGCCTTTATCCATTCCAAGTCAACGTTGGGGGGATATTTTAATGGATTTTATCACAGGTTTACCTAAGTCAGAAGGAAAGAGTGTCATCATGGTGGTAGTTGATAGCCTTACCAAGTATGCACACTTTTTCACATTATCTCATTCATTTAAAGCAAGTACAGTTGCTACTACATTTATGGACACAATTCAAAAGCTACATGGAATCCCAAGGGTTATTGTGAGCGACAGAGATCCCATTTTTACTGGAAATTTTTGGACGGAATTATTTTCTTGTTTGGGTACTCAATTAGCTCATAACTCATATTATCATCCTCAATCCGATGGTCAAAATGAGATAGTAAATAAATGGTTGGAAGGATACCTTCGTTTTTTTGTATCTGATAAACAAATGCAATGGGTCAAGTGGCTACCTCTCGATGAATGGTGGTATAACACTTCCTTCCATACTGCAACAAAAATGACCCCATTTATGGAACTTTATGGATATCATCCACCGTCCATCACATCATATTTAATAGAAAATTATAAGGTTCAAGCAGTGGAAGATCACATTGAGCATCAAAAACAAGTTCTCCAACTCTTAAAGGATAACCTAAATTTGGCACAAAATCAAATGAAACAAAAAGCAGATCAAAATTGTAGCGAGAGAAGTTTTGATGTAGGAGACTAGGTATTTCTATGTCTACAACTATACAAACAAATGTTCCTCAAGCAAGCTAAGAAGGATAATATATTATCGCGAAATTACTATGGTCCTTACAAGGTGTTACAAAAGATTGGTACTATGGCATACAATTTGGAGCTTTCTGCTTCTTCGCGAGTGCATCCAGTTTTCCATGTTTCATACTTAAAGAAGGTTATAGGTGAAAATGTTCCATTTCAAACAATATTTCCAGAACTTGATGAGGAATGAAAAATCATATTGGAACCTGAAGCGGTCATGGAAACAAGAACTCGGCAACTACGAAATTGATCAATTTCAGAGTATCTCATCAAGTAGAAGAACTTACCCACTGAATATTCTACATGGGAAGATGAGAATTTTTATATGAAGACACTCCGAGCTACTCGAAGCATTGAGGACAACACTTTTTTTAAGGAGAGGGGGCATGTTAAGTCCTTATATTAATATATATGATCCCTTATTATGTTAATTAGCCCCCTTATTATTGTACCACACAACCAACCCCCATATTGTTATTATTGTACATACTTGATTATTCAGGTCGTGGGGTTATGTACATTGTGGCCCCCGTAGGATTACATTGTGGCCCCATGGACTCCTATATATAGAAAGGAGGTTTTTTCATTTGTATCATCCAAGAATTGTTCATCATGTAATGTATTGGAGGTTGCCCCCTCGAAGTGGCTCATTTTTAAGGCGTTGATATCTCTTTTCTTCTATTTTTGGAGCTGGTTTCACAAAAAATGGATCATATCTCTTAAGGTGCAAACCTTTCTTCAAATTTTACACTAAAAATTATTTTTACCCTACAAAATTTGATCCCTCACACTTGATAAATTCAAAATTAAAAATAAATATAAAATAATTTATAATAAAAAAATGCTAGAATAAAAACAATTTTTTTTAATTCTCAATAATTTTTTAAACTACATAATTATAAAGCTTCATCATAATATTTTATAGTTTTTTTAACATTTTTGGATTTAACATTTTCATAAATGAATTTTAACTTTTAACTTCACATAATGTGTTATGTACAAAGTTTTATACAAATATTTTAAAATAATTTTTTAAGAACATTCCTAACTTATCGATAATTTCTAATCAAAATGGCTTCCCATTTATTATTATGTAATAATTAAGAAAAACTATTGATTCATTATATTAAGAAGCAATCTATTTTGGAATATGAATGATGGGGATTTAATTTTATGGAATGTTAATTAAATAATTATATGAGAAATATAAAAATGGATTGATTTTAAATGTAACTTTTTGCTTTTTGTTTTTACAATTATATATTTTGACTGTGAAAACGTTATATAATTTTTTATAATCAATTTATATATATATATATATATATATATATATATATATATATATAAAATAATAATTTTTTTTTAATAATATGAAATATAAATATGTAAGTTGATAATTATAAACCTTTATTAGCTATTATATATATATACATACGTTATGTTCTCATCTAAAATTATTTCTTATTTTTTTCGCAAACGTGAAATTTGGATAGCTCACAACACTAACAAAGTAGCAGCCTACTAAATCACCAACAACTCTGCCGTTGCCATTCTGAGATTCAAGAGACTCTATCATATTATTGATCTGCGTATCCGTGGTGCAGGATCCGATGAGATGGTGGATGAGATCTACAGCGAAGCATATTTCCTGCCCTAATAGATGCTTAGCCGTAGTCCGGGCAATTCCTCTGCATATGCAGTTTCCAAAATAAGAATTTTGAGGTAAGGGAGGATTCACCCGACCTCTGCAGTCAGCATGAACTGCAAAATAAACGAGCTCATTCTCTAGGACTTGTAGAGCTTTCATTAGGAATTTATAGAACTGTGCATCCACTGCTACAAACGAAGTTGAAGCCTCTGCTCGTTCCTTCAAATTCCCAATTAGTAATCCTTCTTGTTGCGGTTGAAGTCCTGTGCCGAAATAGGAAGTGCTGTGCTACATTCTGCTCAACATTTTTGTTGGAAAATTAATCTCAACCATCGTGTTAAATGAATTCACAAGTGGAATTTTATTGTAGGTTGCCAATTTTGTTTGCATGGACATCGTTTAAATGGAGTTTTGAGCAGGAGTACAAATACCCATTTTGCAATAGATTAGATTATTAAAGTCAAATCAAAATTTAATGACGAGTCAGTAAAAGTGTATGGTCAAGCATTTATTCTGCAAGTGTTATTCACTGTGAGCAACCTCGCAAGTTTAGAAAATGTAATATTCATTTTCTTCATCTAGCCAAAATGGACGAAAATGGACGACATATATCCATGTGTTAATTTCCTAGAGTATCAGCCCATGGTATTTGCCTTCAGTTTCGAGGGATAATAATAAAATAAAGTCTCTAGAGAGTCCTTCAAGCTTATAAAAGGGGATAGAAGCTAGGCATTGCTATCATTCGGGTTTATCTATCTTATTGTGTTTTTATTGAGAAATTGGCGTGAACAGTTACAGTGTGATCCCAGGGACGAAAACCCTGTGGGTGTTATTTTCTTTGGTGGATCCATCTAGGGTCCACAATTGTGCTTCAGTCTTTGTTTTTTGTTTTAATGAGCAGTCGGGCATGCCACTGCAGGGGCTCAGATGTTTTTGTATGGGCATGTACTCGTTTCTTTAACTAACAATATAAATAAGAGGCTGCAATATTTTATATCTCTGGTGTTCTATGATTGGCTTATCAGAGTCTTCTTTATAATACTAAAATATTCCAGATATGTTCATTATTTCATTGTTTGGGATATTACAGTGGTATCAGATTTGTGCATCCTGCCAACTTGAGGGTTCCAAGCGAGACTAGTTTTCGGTGATCTGCAGTAATCACCCTAGCTAGTTATCTATAAATTTCAGTAGCTTATTCACATCCACCCTAGTTGATATTTGCATAAAAAATTCCATATCCATCAATCCGTTTATTTGTGGCTTAACATAGAATATTTTGTAGATTTGTGCAAGCTTACATGACAGATATATTTATCAAGGGCTAAGATCTATTGACCTTTCAAAGATCAAGCTTATTTTTAATCCAAGAAGTTGAGGTCTATCATTCACTTCAAAGGTCAAGCTTATTCCAGTACAAATTTATGGGCACTCGTAATGGGTTAAGAGCTGAGGGTTTTATCTTGCATTTTGAAGTTTTGTAGAGGTTGAATTCATTAAGTTACAGGGAGTCTGCGCTGCTTAGGATGCAGATCTGTTTCAACGAGAGGCCATGAGACTGGGTTTGAGGTGCATATCACAGGTCGATGGTATTTTTTTGCACTTTTGGAAGATTGAAAGGTGAAATCCATCCCATCTCTCCAATATATAAATATAGTGACAATAAAATAAAAGCATATCACCGAGCTAAGCACATGTTGCATATTTTTGAGGGCTGAGTTCATTTTTGATGCTGAGAGAGTTAGTAGTATGAGGACTTTGAATTCTTGAATTTTAAATTCCAAGTGTTGCGATGATGAAATTTTGGAGCGAGAACGACATTGGTACAACACAAGGGTTTTAAGATTGACAGTTTCGAGGGTTGTTGGAAAATTAATCACAACCACTGCGTTTAATTTTCTGACAACAACCATACCACATTAAATATTTTGCAGGTTGTAGATTGAGTTTGCAGAGAAGGACAAGTTCTGAGCATAGAGTACATAAACCATTCCGAAACAGATTAAACTATTAAAGTAAAATATAAATTTAATGCATTGTTATTAAAAGTGTATGGGAAAACATTTAATCCGCAAGTGTTATTTACTTCACGCAAACCCTGTAAAGTTCAGAAAGTCATTTTTTCCCATACTATGTATTAAATTTTGTGTGTCATGAATTAAATATCTTAGATATATATGTTTTGATTATAATCTAAATTTTGGTTAGTTTCGATTTGGTTGTGAAAATTTCACATATGAGTTTTACCGCAAAACTCTATTTTACTTTGTTTCACCTTGAGTAAAATTGTTTAAAGTTTATTTTCTCCTTATAGTTGCGATTTTAATTTTCATCACTCTATATTGAAAAGAGGACTCTCATAATTTGATTTCCGCGACTGTATGGTATGGATTAAGTCATTTCTACAACTCTGTGTGAACTCTGTGTGTTGAGGAAAAGCATTTCCCCCATGTTTAAAATTTTTAACAAGGTAACAGAGCGGGTTTAAACCTTCATTACCACAAGTTTTTTTTATTGAGGAATTAAAAGGGAGTTCTAAAAAATTTTGTGGAACGTATTTTCCAGTGGTGAGAAAGTTTTCACACAGTGAGAAATTTTTTACACAATAAGAAAGTTTGTTTACCTAGTGAAAATGGCAGAAAAAAACAAAATCTTGACTAATCCACAAATACCTCAATTTAATGGAAAAAATTATGGCTATTGGGCTATTAAAATGAAGACTTTGTTTTCTTCTCAAGATATTTGGGAATTGGTGGAGAATGGTTTCCAAGAACCAGCAGATGCAACAACATACAATGCTTTGACACAAGCAGAAACAGATTTGTTGAGGGACAATAGGAAGGACTCTAAATCCCTCTTTTATATTTTTCAAGCAATTCATGAAAGTATCCTCCCAAGGATTGCAACAGCAACAAAGTCCAAGAAAGCATGGGATACCCTCTAGACAGCCTACCAAGGCATGACAATGGTGAAGACAAAAAAACTACAGATGTTGAGAAGAGATTTTGAGACAATTTGTATGAAATATTCTAAGAATGTAGACTCATTTTTTACACATGTAATTGGGTTGGTTACCAAAATCAGGTCTCATGGTGAGACACTTGAGGAAAGAAGAATAGTTGAGAAAATTATAAGAAGTCTACCAACAAGGTTTGATGCCATATTTGTGGCCATAGAAGAGAGAAAATATCTCTCACAGCTTTCAATGGATGAGATTCATGCATCACTGATGTCTCATGAGCATAGGTTGAACAAATAAACAAAATCATCACTGGAGCATGCATTCAAGACACAAGTTTCATTTGGTCATTGTAGAGGTTAAAGAAGATCAAATTATAGAGGAAGAGGAAGAAGCCCACATGGAGGTGGAAGAAGCACCCTTCAAGCTCAAGTGGAAGGGGCATCAATCAAAATCCAAGTCAAGGCGCAAGCCAAAATCAAGCACAAGGCCAGAGGTATGATAAATCTCAAGTTCAATGTCATTATTGTAAGAAGTATGGTCATTATGTAAATGAATGTAGAAAGAAGAAATATGACATAAGTAACAAACCAAGTGAAAATTTTATAAAGGAAAATCAGAACCATGATAGTATGTTTTAGCTTGTAATGTAGCACAAGAAAAACAACGAGATATATGGTTCTTAGATTCAGGGTGTAGTAACCACATGACTGGAAACATAGAAATGTTTTCCAATCTAGATGAAAGTGTGAAATATGAAGTGACATTAGGGACTGATAGAAAAGTATTCATCATGGGAAAAGGAAGAGTTGAAATTCTTTCCAAGAAGGGAGAGAAGAAGTTCATGTCAGATGTTTACTTTGTCCTTGGTTTCAAACATAACCCCATAAGCATTGGACAACTCATGCAAAATGGCTACAATGTATTTTTCAAAAATGATGTATGTATAATCTTGGATAAGCCTCCAAGTAGACAGCTGATTGAAAAAGTTCATATGACAAACAATAGAATGTTTCCCCTCAAGCTGAGATCATATTCGAAGGAAGAAACTAGTCAAGCACAACTATTAATGAAATCACAAGAGAATGAAAGAAATGTAGCAACTGTCACACAAGAAAACTTTCAAGCAGAAATAAAGGATGAAATTTGGTTATGGCATTTGAGATTTGGTTGTCTCAACTTCAGAGGCTTGAATTTGTTACATAGAAAAGGTATGGTGAAAGGATTTCCACTCATAGAAAAACCGGACAACCTATGTGAAGGATGCACCTTGGGAAAACAACATAGAAAATCATTTCCAGCAGGAAAGTAAATAAGGGAAAAATCACCTTTGGATATTGTCCATTCAGATTTATATGGACCAATGAAAACACCGTCAATTGGTGGCATCCATTATATTTTGACATTCATATATGACTACATAAGGAAGACATGGGTCTATTTCCTAAAACTGCAAAGTGAAGTGTTTGACCGCTTTCGCCACTACAAAGTTCTTTTTGAGAAGCAAAGTGGACACTACATCAAAGTGTTGAGGACTGATAGAGGTGGCGAATATATCTCAAGTGACTTCCTACATTTTTGCAGGGAGCATGGAATTCACAAGAAATTTACAACAAGGTATACACCTCAACAAAATGGTGTCACAGAAAGAAAGAATAGGACCATCATGGAAATGGCAAGGAGTATGTTGAAGGCAAAGAATTTTCCAAATGATTATTGGGCTGAAGCTATCTCTTGTGCAACATATATTATTAATAGGTGTCCAACCAAAAGTGATGAATATTGTTCCCGAAGAGGCATGGAGTGGAAGAAAGTAATATGTCACTCACATGAGAGTGTTTGGATGTGTGGCATATGCACATGTCCCGGATGATTTTAGGAAGAAGTTGGACAACAAGGGGGAGAAATTTATATTTTTTGGATACAGTGATGAATCCAAGGCATACAAGCTCTACAATCAGTCAACCAAAAAGGTAATAATCAACATAGATGTTCAGTTCATAGAAGATGAAGCATGGGATGGAATTTTAGAGAAGACATTCAATGTGAAAACATGTATGCCACATGAAGGCAAAGAGGAATTGACCATAGTAAGTAATTCCTCAATGGTGACTCCTCCTCCACCTACGAAATATCAACAAAGCAGTCAAGATGTGACACCACAAAAAAATAATAGGATAGTGTTGCACAACCAAGCAAGTGCTTCTCCAAGCACACCACAAAGACCCACAACTCCATCTACTTCAAGAGAAACACCAAACCCATCTTTAGCAAGCATAAGAAGAAAAAAATAAAAAATTTAAATGAAATTTATGAGAAAGATGATGTTGATAGCGGTGCTGGTTTGAATTCTTTATTTGCATTATTTTTTCATGTAGATGAACCAATACACCTTGAAGATGCAGTCAAAGAAGAGAAATGGATGAGGAAATAGTAGCAATAGAAAGGAATGACACATGGGAGTTAGTGGACCTTCCGCAAGGTAAAGAAGTCATTGGATTGAAGTGGGTCTATAAGACTAAGAGAAACCTTGAAGGAAAGATTGAAAGGCATAAAGCAAGGCTAGTTATCAAAGGATACAAGCAACATCATGGAAGATACTATGCAAAAAAAATTGCTCCAGTCGCGAAGATGGAGACAATGCATAAAGTGTTGTCTATTGCCGCGCAACATAAATGGAAAGTCTGTCAAATGGGCATAACATTAGCATTCTTGAATGGAGTGTTGAAAGAGGAGGTGTATGTTGGGCAACCTCCTGTTTATGAGTTATAAGGCCAAGAAGACAAGGTGTGTAGGTTGCGGAAAACTCTCTATTGGTCGAAGCAAGCACTGCATGCATGGTATAATAGGATAGATGCTTACTTGATGGAGAATGGGTTTGAAAAATGTGACAGTGAATGTACTCTCTACATCAAAGAAAGTGACAGTAAGCTTATTATTATCGTTTTGTATGTAGATGATTTGATTTTTATAGGGAGTGATGATTTCCTCATCAATGATTTCAAAGTAGTCATGAAAAGTGAGTTTGAAATGACTGACTTGGGGTTGCTAAGATATGTTTTGGGCATAGAAGTGAAAAAAATAGAAAATGTCATTTTTATCTCCCAAGCAAGGTATGAAGCAAATATTTTGGAGAGGTTTAATATGTAGAACAACAAGCCAACACCAACTCCAACTGTCATGGGGTTGAAGTTGAGCAAGGAATATTGCAACAACAATGTCAATCAAAAATTATACAAAAGTATGGTGGGAAACCTAATGTATTTGACTACAACTAGGCCTGATATAATGTATGCAATGAGTTTGGTGTCAAGGTTCATGGAGACAGCCAAGGAGACACATTGGCAAGCAGCCAAAAGGATTTTAAAGTATGTCAATGGGACAAAGGAGTATGGAATTTTGTACTCCACAACAGATGTTTTTAGGTTGGTTGGTAACACTTATAGTGATTGGGCAGGAAGTGTTAATGACAAAAAGAGCACGTCAGGATATGTATTTCATTTGGGTTGGGAGCCATTTCATGGGATTCCAAGAAGCAGCCAATAGTATCATTGTCAACAACAGAAGCTGAGTATGTCGCCACAACAACAAAAATGTGTCAAGCAGTTTGGATGAGAAGAATGTTGCGAGATTTATGTCATGAACAAGATGGAGCAACCACAATTTTCTGTGACAACAATTCAACAATTGCACTATCAAAGAATTCTATCTTTCACAAGATGACAAAGCACATTGACGCTAAATATCATTTCATAAGAGAATTAGTTAACAATGGTGAAATTTTGTTGCAACATTGCAGGTCAAAGGAACAATTTGCAGACATCTTCACAAAGCCATTGGCAAGTGAAAATTTTGTTTATCTTAGAGATTTTTTGGGAATGGTCAATGGTGCATTATGGCAATTTTGATGTCTAAATGGGCCTCCTAAGAAAATTTACAACCAAAATAAACTTTATAAGAACCAATAGGATTCAAGATGATGATGTCAATCACGGGGGATGATTCACAATTTTTTAAGTAAAAGGGTAAAAGGATTAAAAACTAATAAAATAATAAAACTACTTTTTCAACTCGTATTTTCAACTTATCTCCCAAAGTTTTTACTCAAATTTCAAGCAAAAGTACTCGTTGGATGCAAAATTTAATTCATCATCTAAGGAGTACCCATGTTGCATACTTTCGATGGACCCTGCTAAGCGAAAAATGAGAAATACATGAAAAAACATGTTTGCAATCACATTTTTCATGTATTTATCATTTTTCTCTTAGCAAGGTCCATTGAAAGTATGCAACATGGGTACTCCTTGGATGAAGAATTAAATTTTTCATCCAATGAGTACTCCCACTCGAAATTTGAGTAAACACTTTGGGAGATAAGTTGAAAATATGCGTTGAAAAAGTAGTTTTTTCATTTTTCCCTCTAAAATTAATGATGTCATCATATATTACTTTTTTATTTCCACTATTATTTTATAATTTCCTTAGGAGGCCCATTTTAGACCTCAAAATTCCCCTAATGGCAGTTGTCATTAAGGGGGGAGTGTTGGAAAATTAATCACAACCACCACGTTTAATTTTCTGACAATAACCATACCACGGTAAATGTTTATAGGTTGCGGATTGAGTTTGCAGAGAAGGACAAGTTCTGAGTAGAGTACATAACCCATTTCGCAACAGGTTAAACTATTAAAGTCAAATATAAATTTAATGCATGGTTATTAAAAGTGTATGGGAAAACATTTAATCCGCAAGTGTTATTCACCGCACGCAAACTCTGTAAAGTTTAGAAAGTCAGTTTTTCCCATACTATGTATTAAATTTTGTTTGTCATGAATTAAATTTCTTAAATATATCTGTTTTGATTTTGCATGTAAGTAGTAGTAGAATTTAATGTGGCGTATGTAAGTCTGGAAAGACAAGAAGGATAAAATCGTGTATCAAATTTTGGTGGGCACGTGAAAACAAAATTTACAGGTTTCACTGTGTGTTACTCCGCAACCCATGGTGACTATAAATCACAGTAAGAATAGTTGTTTTACTGGTGAAGGAGCCACAACCTCCATATGAATGCATATGTTGTGTTTTTGAACTATACTCTAAAGTTTAGTTAGATTTGATTTGGTTGTGAAAATTTCACATATGAGTTTTACCGCAACAACTCTGTTTTACTCTGTTTCACCTTGAGTAAATTTTTTTGAAGTTTATTTGCTCCTTATAGTTGTGATTCTAATTTCTGCCACTCTGTATTGAAAAGATAACTCTCATAATTTTATTTCCGCAACTGTATGTTATGGATTAAGTCATTTCCGTAAATCTGTGTGAACTTCGTGTGTTTAGGAGAAGAATTTCCCCTGCATTTAAAATTTTTAACACATTCCAACATAATCGTTCTCTGTTGAAAGAATACGAAGGCCAACATCTAGAGCACAATAGTGGTTGTGAGGCCCAACACCTTGAGCATTGAAATAAGTCTGGTGGGAACAATCATTGGGCGGGCCACTTGGGTAAAAAATTAGGAGCAGTGAGAACATCTGTGGATTGCAGTGGGTTGTGGGAAAAGAAACCCAACGTGAGAAGGATCAAGCCATAAAAAGTAGGTAGTGTGTGGAAATTAGGAGCCAACCTTGCTAATGACTAAAATAGTTCGAGCTAAGGTATGAGCAGTAGAGTGTAAGAGGGCATGAAGAAGAAATACAACAGGAGGATCAATCCCAAGCTTGGTACAGGTCCTCATGGTTAGCAAAGCAGTTGGTGTGATCACACATAAGATCAACACAATATCTGGGCACTCGAAAGGGCTGATGGGAATAGCTGAGCGTGCACAACATCTATGCACAGGAAGGAGAAAAGCGATGGTTTAAGTGAGCTGGGGACCATCCGCCTTCCCACCCAATCTTCTCTATCCATTGGATGCCACCGAAATAATATTCCTTTCCTTTTGAATATAGAACGACCATGTTGACTAAAAGGAAATGGTAAAATATGTTTTTTTCCTTCTTCTTGAGCTGGCCTATACACCTTTCATGCGCAGACAATGTTTGAGTGATTTGTCTAAAATCATGGCCAATAAATGTGATAGAATCTCCAATTGGGACTTGGCCGGTTAAATTGTCTCATAAAATAATTGTGATAAATTGTGGAAAGGGTAAAAACTCTTCCGATACATAGGCACTAGTCCTAACAATACTTCCTATAAGTATACTCCATCAGTCCATGAAACATCTTTTAGGCTTCAATAAAACCATGAATATTGAAGAATTGGATCAAAGAAGCATCATATTTTACCCAAGAATAAATGTAAATTGGAGCGGTTATGTCTTCTTAAAATATGCCAAATTCATTCTGAAGAAATGTTCTCCCAAAGAAAAATATCGTTTACGAATCCACATCCTTTGCATATGAACTGTCTCAGGACTTGGGTGTGGTAAACAACACAATATGTGATCAACAAATGTTAGAAAGTGAATGTGCAGTTAATAAAATGAATGTGCAACTAATTTAGAAGATGAATGTGGGACATGAAATATTTGGGGGAAATTTTTTACTAAGTCTTCGCACGCCGATACACATCATCTGAAGGGCCAGATCTCGATTTTTAATACACAGTTTTATCTGTGGGCTGCATTTGAGAAATTTTAGAGGATTTTATTTTCTTCAAGGAGATTGAGGAGATTGATGAGAAAGAAGAGCTTTTCAAAGTACTATTTGCATAAGGGAAATATAATTACATTATCATTGCACTAAAAGGGTTGAGGTTTGATTGTCATCCATTAATGCCAAGCCATAATGTCATCATTTTATTTTTTGAAATGCCATAGGAATCAACATAATGATACATCAATCAATTCTTTGGGCTACAATACTTCTGTGGTCACATATGGAAAAAACATACAGATCAGAAGTAAGATCATAAAAAAAACCTTTCTCTTGAAAGGTCCATGTTATACTTCAACTGTCAAAAGATATCCAGAAGGAAGATGTAAAAACCAAGTGTCTCTTTGAACTTGGATCCCAATTTCAGGGTACAAAGTCAGAATATGTCCTCCTATGGTTGGACACATTAGATATGGCTTTGAGCTTGATAGAGAAATAAAAATGGAAAGGGTCAAGTTGGGCTTTGAAGCCATCCATGCTTGCTTTGATACAATCGAGGTTACTTGAGAATTCTTGTGAAAAATGTTAGACTCACTGTCATCTCTTGTCTTAGTAAAATCATAGCCTTAAAAACACTGCTACTGCCCTACAATGATGACATCATGAGGAGGATTTTTCGGGTAATGGTAGAAGCACTCCAAGGGTTGGACACCACTACCCTTCTTACTTTATTTCAAAGGCTCAAAATTTTGGAACGCATGGAGAAATTTAGATTTGGTATAATTATGTTGTATTTAGAGTGTGATAAATTATCCTTCATGTGATCCAATAATTCTGCACAAGAATTACAACATATCAACCAAAATTCATCAAAACAGACATGAAAAATATCATATCACTGATCTTAGGAGAAGATAAGGCCATCTGCGAACAATTGAAATCCAAATTCTTGGCCATTTGGATGAAGGAGCTAATTGTATCACATGTTTCTTATGAAATAGCTGAGGGGTTGATCAAACATAACATAAAAATACTTAGAAATAATTTAACCAAGGAGGAACTAACAAATATTTGTGGAGACAACAAGAATGAATGAAGGAGGAAAGACTTATGATTTGTATGCAAAGGAGTTTGGGCACTTGACCATTCTTGTTGAAGTGATAAGGAGGAAGCAAGGGAAGAAAAATTAGAGACTTCTTCAAATCATGGGGATTCATCCATAGTTGGGTCCACCAATTTTTAGGGGAGAACCTATGAAGGATCCAAGCAGTCAGGTACAGATGATGAACACCAACACCATGCTTTTAAGAGAAACTTGCAGGACAAGCCGATGATAATCAGTTAGCTTGACAAAGTACATGGCAAAAGGAAGGAGGTAATTCCTCATGATGATGTGGTACTTGAGTCTATAGATACCTTGGAGAACATACATAAAGAGTATGGGAAATAAGGTGTAGATAACATTCCACTAGCACATACATGTTTGAAAAACATAGAGGATGGACAAGTTATCCTCACATGTGGAGAGGGCCAGGAAGAAGAAATTCAAGGAGAATCAAATGAGGAGTCAGTAGTAATAAATCGACATGATGAGCATGATCATGCGAGGAAACATGGAAAATATACCATGCAGGATGAGCCATTTCTATAGGGTTATTCAAAGGTTCAAGTTGAAGCTGTGGTCATGGGGCATTCGATGCAGACAGATACAGAGACATTTAGCAGGGCACTAGAATTTCCAGAAGAGGGCTTTCAGGAAAAGATCATGCATTTCAAGACAAAAATTATTATGTTGAAGCAGAGTGGCTAGACAGTCCGAGACATTGTCTTACATGAGAATAGAAAAATTGAGGAGCTCATAGGGGTATGTGCTTAATCAATGACCAAGTTGTCTAGTGTTGAGGAATGACTCAAGTCCCTCACAAGGAAATAAGAGGAGTATAGTTGGGAGTTCCAGAGCAGCACACTATAGGAGTACATAGATAAGGATTGCAACACTACCAACCCACCTTTATACATTGGGAAGAGCGAGGGAAGAGTTATTCAAATGCATCATATTGGGTGACTGAGTGGAGCAACATCAACATTGTATATTTTTAGATATTCATCCTTCCTAAGGCCTAGATTGGTGAGATATTATGAGTCAGTACTCTATTGATGGGTTAACTCCTAGGAGGATATTCACAGCCAAGGGCATATTGCAGATTGAGCCCTTTGGCACAGGTAGTGATGGAGGACTGAGATGGTACCATAACCCATAGGTCCCATGACTTAGGTGGCATTGGGATCTAGGAGAATCCATTAGCGTTGGGATTAGATGGAGGGTTGTTTAGGATCTAGCTAAATCTATCGAAGGAAGGATTGGTCGAAGGATTATTTGGGACCCAAGTATCGAAGGATCCATTCAGGATATTTTAGCATGGAGATATGGAATAACACACTGGGTTGTATGGGATCCTGGTATCAATGCTTCTGTTGTGGACAACAATGAATTGCTTGAGGGAAAGCAATCTTTGGGCGAGAGGATTTGTAATATTCCCTTTATTGATCTAACCAAACTGGAAGAAAATGGATGAAATCTGTCCATGCTATTTACCATAGTATTTTACTATGGTATCAACCCATGGTATTTGCCTTCGGTTTTCGAGGGAAAATAATAAACTAAGGTCTCTAGAGAGTCCATCAAGCCTATAAAATGGGATATAAGCTATGCATTGGGATCAATTAGGTTTATCTATCTTAACGTGTTTTTCTTGAGAAATTTGCGTGACCAGTTCTAGTTTTATCCCAGGGATGAAAACCATGTGGGTGTTATTTTCTCTGGTGGATCTCTCTAGGGTCCACAATTGTGCTTCAGTCTTTGTTTTCTGTTTTAATGAGCAGCCGGACATGCCACTGCAGGGGCTCAAATATTTTGTATGGGAATGTACTCGTTTCTTTAGTTAATAATACAAATAAGAGGATGCAATCTTTTAGATCCATGGTGTTCTATGTTTTTCTTATCAGAGTATTATTTAGAATATTAAAATATTCCAGATATGTTGATTATTTCGTTGTTTGGGATGTTACAAAAAAAATTATTGTACAATAACCCATCCTATGTTTTAATGTTTTGACTCTGTCATGAATTAATGTGTTGAAACTACATTCATAAAAGAGGAATGTAGTTTTATTCATGAATGTATTTCATGTTTTATAAAATATAATCCAAAGTTTTATTTTTGTGGGTGAGTTACTATGTTTTACTATACGTAAATTTTTTTACCTTGTCTTGGTTGCGTAAGTCAAATGTGATTTAATCTCCGCCATTTTGTTTTTTAAGGAAGAATCCTATGATTTAATCTCCGCCACTATATTGTCTTGAGTAAGATCTCTCTGCCACTATATTTTGAGGAAGAATCCTCTGTTTTTAATATTTTGAAATTTTATCAGTTAAGTGCAAGTGTTTTTACTGGAATTTAAAAGTTGTTATGAAGGCAACATATTTACTAGTAGGGAGAAAGTTTTTTTTAACAAATAAAATGGTAGCAACAAGCAAAAACTTGAATATTCCTCAAATACCTCAGTTTAATGGAAAAAATTACGATTATTGGGCTATTACAATGAAGGCTTTATTTTCTTCTCAAGTTATTTGGGATTTGGTGGACAATGGGTTCCAAGAACCAGCAGATGCAACAACCTACAATGATTTGACACAAGAAGAAAATGATTTGTTGAGAGAAAACATGAAGAAGGACTTAAAATTCCTATTCTACATTTTTCAAGCAGTTCATGAAAGTATCTTCCCAAGTATTGCATCAAAACGAATTCCAAGCAACCATGGGATACCCTCCAGATAGCCTACAAAGTCATGGAAAAGGTGAAGACAACGAAAATGCAAATTCTGAGAAGATATTTTGAGAAAATTTGTATGAAATAATTTGAGAATGTAGACTCATTTTTAACATATGTAATTGGAATGGCTACTCAAACCAAGTATCATGGTGAGATACTTGAGGAAAGGAGAATAGTTGAGAAAGTTTTGAGAAGTCTTCCAGCAAGATTTAATGCCATGTTTGTGGCCATAGAAGAGACATGTAGGAATTTACAGGGTAAGTTCCGTAGATCAAGAACCAAAGGTCAGCTCTCACAAACATATCACAAATCAGTACACCAGTATAATCACGTGGTTAAAACTCTCAAAGAGGGAAACAATCCATGCCCTGAGCCAACGTTGCCACTTCAGGGAATTTATTAATATAAAACGAAAAGTTACATATGTTTCTCTC
Source organism: Pinus albicaulis (assembly GCA_034641835.2). Classification (NCBI taxonomy): domain Eukaryota; kingdom Viridiplantae; phylum Streptophyta; class Pinopsida; order Pinales; family Pinaceae; genus Pinus; species Pinus albicaulis. Next base: position 236,748,418 of record CM076580.1, read on the forward strand.
ATAAACGGTTACCAGAAAAATGACCCTCCATGCTCTTTAAAAAAAGATCATGGACCAATTGGGTGCTAAGCCACGGATCAAGTGCCGTTAATACCGAGGTGAGAGATAACCATCAGATCACTACAAATCGTGACAGTCGGATTATAAGTTACAAATGTACATGGTAAAGAAACACACTTTACCTAACTCTACACTAGAATAAGTTATTCTTAACTATTTCCTGTGTGTTGGAATATCCTAATATCCCCCCTTAAGAACAACTTGGGATAGGATTGAAGGATTTACAAAGGTGACACAAAAGGAGCCTATTTCCTATGTGTCGAAATATCCTAACATCCCCCCTTAAGAACAAATTGGGATAGGATTGAAGGATTTACAAAAGTGACACAATAGGAGAAGGAAGGAGGCATTAGAGCCTATCCCCCCTTAATGACAACTTTCATGAACTCCAAGCATGGATCAAATTTTGGTAAACTTCGCTTCTATGAGAGCCCTCTTAAAGATATCAGCTACTTGATAATTTGTTGGACAATACTGCACTTCAAGAACACGATCATGAATGAGCTTTCTGATGAAGTGTATGTGGAGTTCAATGTGTTTCATACACTGATGCTGAACTGGATCTTTACATAGCTGAATGGCACTCTGATTATCACACCAAAGTGTAGTTGGATGCTGTTGATGAAGACCAAATTCAGACAGGATCTGACGAAGCCACATGGCTTCCTTGCTGGCTTCAACTACACCACGATACTTTGCTTTTGCTGAAGAAAGGGAGATGGCACTTTGTTTCTTACAAGACCAAGTAATAGGTCCTAAACCAAGAGTGAATACATATCTTGTAGTGGACTTCTGATCATCAGGGTCACCAGCCCAATCAGAATCAGTGAAACCAATCAACAACGGAGATGCTCCTGCACTGTAATGAATCCCGAACTGAAATGTACCTCGAATATATCGAAGTATTCTTTTAGCTACTTTCCAGTGAATTTCATGAGGTTAGTGCATAAACCGAGTGACAAGACCAATGACAAAGAAAAGGTCAAGACGGGTATGGGTTAGATACAAAATTCTACCAACAAGTTGACAGTATAAGGTAGCATCAACTTCAAGGGTAGTACAGTTGATTGAAAGCTTGACTCCAGACTAAAAGGGAGAAGGGGCAGGCTTATAGTCTTCCATGTGAAAGTGGTTTAGAAGATAACAAGCATACTTGGATTGAGAGAGGGTAATGCCTTCCTTGGATTGCAAGACTTGAAGACCAAGGAAATAATGCAAGTGTCCTAAATCTGTCATTTCAAACTTCTTTTTGAGGCTAGAATTCACATGGTTTATATGGTTTGGATCACTACCAGTAAGGATAAGATCATCAACATAAAGAACAAGGATGGTGAAGGAATTACCCACTTTCTTGGTGTAGACAGTGTTGTTAGAATGACACCTAGAAAAGCCATTATCTAAGAGAAATCTATCCATTTTGGCATACCAAGCCCGAGGAGCTTGTTTGAGACCATATAGAGACTTTCTAAGGTGAAAAACAAGGCTGGAGTCTTTTTGGATAAAGTCAGGGGGTTGTTCCATGTAGATTTCTTCATGCAAATCTCCATGTAAGAAGGCAGATTTAACATCCATCTAATGGAATTCCCATTTAAAGGAGGCAGCAAGGGAAAGAACAAGGCAGATAGAATTCATTTTGGAAACAGGGGAGAAGGTTCAGTATAGTCAATGCCTTCAACTTGTCAAAAACCTTTAGCGACAAGACGAGCTTTATGTCTATCCACTTTTCCATCTGGTCCAAAATTTGTTTTGTAAACCCATCAACATCTGACAAGTTTTCTTCCTTTTGGAAGATGAACAAGATCCCAAGTGTTGTTTGCCAATAAGGACCGATACTCTTCATTCATAGCTTCATCCCAATCTAGATGACTGGAGGCTTCTTCAAAGGTTTCTATATCAAGTTTTTCTGGAACTTGAGCCAATAAGGAAGAGGCTCTTTCAAACTGAGAACATGTACGTCGTCGATCGGCAGGGTCACCTGCAAGAGAACCTGCTGCATCTCGAGTAGAGCGGACCCATCTTGGAAGCGGTGGAGTATAAGGAACAATTTCATGAGCTGGAGGAGGATTTTCATCCTCGTTGTCATCATCTGAACTAGAAGGAATGCTATTAAAAATAGAAGAGAGAGAGAGAGGTGGCACATATGCCGAATCAGGCCTAGAGGCCAAAGGTGGCACACCCACCAAACTAGGCTACAAGCTGATATATTTTCATCAAACTTTACATATCTTCTAATGATTATATTTTTGGATTTTGGTTGAATAAGTCTATATCCTTTGACATCTTCAGAATATCCAACAAAAATACATTTTTCACTCTTAGGTTCTAAGGCTTTATGTTTCGCATCTGGAATATGGGCCCAAGCATCACTTCCAAAAATACGAAAGTGACTTACATCTAGTTTGATTGAGCTCCAAGCTTCTTCTGGAGTTATATTCTTTAAAACCTTAGTAGGAGTGCGATTTACTATGTAATTTGCACAGTTAATGGCTTCTGCCCAAAAATTGAGACCAAGTCCTTTAGATTGAAGCATACAATTAGCCATTTCTTTTAATGTGTGATTCTTCTTTTTAGCTACACCATTTTTTTTGTGGAGTATATGGAATAGTATGTTGCAATTGAATGCCATGCTTAGTGAAAAATTTGATAAATTTGTTGTTAACATATTCTCCGCCATTGTCTGATCTTAACTTAAGAATTTGATGTCTAGATTGTTTCTCAACAAAGGCCTTAAAGGCCAAGAACATGTTAAAAACTTCACTCTTGAGTTTTAAGAAATATACCCAAGTGTATCTGGAAAAATCATCAATGAAGGTTAAGAAGTACTTGCAACCAGAGAAAGAAACAACAAGAAGTGGACCACATAAATCACTGTGCACAAGCTGCAAAGGGGCTGAAGCGTGCCAAGAGGCACGTTTGTCAAAACTGTCTCGATGATGTTTTTCTAGTACACATCCGGAGCAAACACCATCTCGACAAGATACCATAGGAAGGCCCGTCACCATATTTTCCTTACATAGAGTTTGAAGAGAGAGATAGTTTAAGTGACCAAATCAGTCATGCCAAAGTTTTCTCACATCATCATTATGAGCAAAAAAAACCGAGGGAAGAGATGATGACCCAAAGTTGTCAAACTTACACAACCTTGTGGAATCATCAACAATTCCAGTAGCTAAAATATGTTTAGGATCTTTGAGGTCCTTGATTAAAACATCATGAGGTGAGAATTCTACTATTTTCCCTTCACCTGAATGAGTTATATGATAAATAGATAGAAGGTTGCATGACAAGGTAGGAACACATAGTACATCATTAAACTGACCATTATCTAGATGAATGGTTTCAGATCCGACAACACTAAGAGATATATCATCACCAACATAAATATGTTTGGTGTTACAATCATTTAAAGAAGAAAACATGGATTTATTTTTAGCCATGTGGTAAGAAGCTCTAGAATCAATGAGCCACTCATGAGAAGGAGAAGAAGAAGATACATTTAATGCATAAAAATATCTTGATGCTTGACAATCACAAGCAGAAAGTGCCATGCCTGAAGATGAAGGTGAAGAGTGCTCCAAATTGATGTTGTGCTTCTTCATTGTTGCTTCTAAGGCTTCCATCTTCTTAAAACATTTGGACTCTATATGGCCATCACGATTGCAAAAGTTGCAATGTCTATCTGTCTTCTTCCCTTTGTTTTTATTTGCGTTATCATTTTGGTGATTTGATTTTTTAGTTTGCGGCTAAAATTGCTTGGGACCCTTGTTTGGTTTAGGACCAACTTTTTAGGATACTACTTCTTGGGATTCTTTTGATATGGTTGTTGATGGGCTGCTAAGGCTTTCTTAGAAGCATTTCCAAGAGTAATAAGACCAAGGTGTAAGAGATTTTCTTGTTCTCTTATCAAAGAATCACAAAAGGAATCAAAAGAGGGATTCTTGTAGTTGGTTCCATAAGAGATGATGGATTCTCTAGTGGAATGGAAGGCAGAAAAAATACAAAGTATGCAGGGCCAAGCCTAGCAAGAATGCAATAGATGAGGCTACCATCTTCCTTTTTGACCTTACAACCTTCTAAAAGAAGTCTAAGGGTCTTGAATTTGGACAAAATGTCTTCAATAGAGGAGAAATTATTGGGGTCCAAAGTAAGCAATTCATTTTCAAGCTGGTGGGCCTGATTTGATTTTGAATGCCAAAAACATTATTTAGCTTTTCTAGGGCTTTACCAGGGGTGTCAATGTCAAGGATGTGAAATTGAAGTTCTTGAACAATGGACATTCCTATCAACCCTCGTGCTTGATCTTGTTTATTTTCCCATTTAGGAACTTTATCATCATCGAAAGGTTTAGTTTCTTGACCTATGGCTATTCTATAAAGCCCTTTACTTCGAAGTATATCTACCATGTGAGGTAGCCATTGGAAATAATTGGTGCTGTTGAGAATAATCAGGCATGCACTTTCCATTAAAAAAAAAAATGAAGCTGAGAAAAGCTGAAAATAATTGCTCCAATGGAAAGAAATCGAAAAATTAGGCCGTTTCTAAAAAAATGGCTCGAAAAACGGCTTCCGGATGAAGAAGTTATGCCTTTTAAAATATTTGAGTTGTAGATGCCGAATAGTTACGGGAACGGGATGAAGTGCGGCTTTTTAAAAAAAAATCTCGCCCCTTTGAACAATTTTTTTTTACAAAAGAAGCTTGAGAAGAAGACTTGAACCTAAGACCTCTATTATCATAAACTAACCCCTCACCAAGTGAGATAGTAAAAGGATCACATTATTGTATGAAAGGAGGAAGGGGGGCTTTTTGTTTTGTTTTTTTTTGTTTTACTCTTCGGTGTGTGTGCCTTTTACTGCACAAAAAAACACAAAAACCGACCAAAAAAATGAAATGCAAACCCTTACAACAGAATGCTAGATTTTCGGTTAGCCTTACTGGCAACTATCACTTTTTTCACTATTTCTGATTTCCCGAGATCGCACAAAGACGCGGGGAAAGAGCATATGTAGCAAACAAAAATCCCTTTTTCCTGTTTCTGATTTTCCGAGATTGCACGAACGCACAGCAAAGAGCATACACAGAAAAGAGGGTATAGATCCGGAAAATAAATAAAACCTTAATACCGAAAATAAACAGAAATAAACCGAAATAAGAAGAACTATTAACAAATATAATTGCAGAATAGATGCTTTATACCTCCAGATCTAAACTGACATAACTTGGGCAGCCAGAAAATTTTTCACATGAAACGAAAGGCATTCCTCACTTTAACAGACACTCCATACACAACAGAGCAGTTCTCCAAGCCCAAAAATGTTCATAAATAGTAGATCTACAAAACGGCATTCGCATGTAGTCAAACCAGCTTCAGATTTTGATCAACAACGGATGCGGCCCTCAAAATAGCTCTGATACCATGTAGGAATTTACAGGGTAAGTTCCGTAGATCAAGAACCAAAGGTCACCACTCATAAACAGATCACAAATCAATACACCAGTATAATCACGTGGTTAAAACCCTCAAAGAGGGAAACAATCCACGCCCTGAGCCAACATGGCCACTTCAGGGAATTTATTAATATAAAAGGAAAAGTTACATATGTTTCTCTCATAAACGGTTATCGGAAAAATGACCCTCCATGCTCTTTAAATAGAGATCATGGACCAATCGGGTGTTAAGCCACAGATCAAGTGTCGTTAATACCGAGGTGAGAGATAACCATCGGATCACTACAAATCATGACCATCGGATTATAAGTTACAAATGTACATGGTAAAGAAACACACTTTACCTAACTCTACACTAGACTAAGTTATTCTTAACTATTTCCTATGTGTCAGAATATCCTAACAAGGAAAAGGATCTATCACATTTTTCAGTGGATGAGCTTAATGCATCACTGATTTGTCATGAACATAGACTGAACAGAGCAAAAAATCCTCATTGGATAATGCCTTGAAGACACAAGTTTTATTTGGTTAAGGTAGAGATAGAGGAAGATCAAATTATAGAGGAAGAGGCAGAAGCCCACACATAGGTGGAAGAAGCAACCTTTCAAGTTTAAGTGGAAGGGGTAGCAATAGAAATTCAAGTCAAAGCCCAAGCCAGAATCAAGCACAAGGTTAGAGGTATGATAAATCTCAAGTTCAATGTCATTATTGTAAGAAGAATGGTCATTATGCAAATGCATGTAGAAATAAGCAACATGATATAAGCAGCAAACCAAGTGAAAATTTCATAAAGGAAAATAAGAGCTATTATAGCATGTTTTTAGATTGTAATGTAGCATAAGAAAAAAAAGAGGATACATGGTTTCTAGATTCAGGGTGTAGCAACCACGTGACTGGGAACATAGAAATGTTTTCCAATTTAGAGTGTAAAATCTGAAGTGAAATTAGAGACTGATAGCAAAGTCTTTGTCATGGGAAAATGAAGAGTCAACATTCTAACAAAGAAAGGGGAGAAGAAGTACATTCCAAATTTGTCTATTTTTTCCCTGGTTTGAAACATAACCTCATAAACATTGGACAAATCATGCAAAAGGGCTACAATGTATTTTAAAAAAATGAAGAGTGCACAATTTTGGATAAGTCTCCAAGTAGACATCTGATTGCAAAAATTCAGATGACAAATAATAGAATGTCTCCTCTCAAGCTAAAACAAGATTCGAAGGAAGAAGGTGCTCAAGCAAACTATCAATGAATTCACAAGAGAATGAAATAAATGTAGCAACTATCACACAAGTATAATTTCAAGAAGAAGTTAAAGATGAAAACTAGTCATGGCATTTGAGATTTGGTCATCTCAATTTTGGAGGTTTGAATTTGTTGCATATGAAAGACATGGTGAAGGGATTTCCACTCATAGAAAAATCAGACAACCTATGTGAAGGATGCATCTTGGGTAAACAACATAGAGAATCATTTCCAATAGGAAAGTCAATAAGGGCAAAAACACCCTTGGAGATTGTCCATTCAGACTTATGTGGACGAATGCAGACACCATCAATTGGGGAAAATTATTATATTTTGACTTTCATAGATGATTATACAAGGAAGACATGGGCCTACTTCCTAAAACATAAAAGTGAGGTGTTTTAGCGCTTCCACCAATACAAATATCTTGTTGAGAAGAAAATTTGACACTACCTCAAAGTTTTGAGGATTGACAAAGGTGGAAAATACATCTCAAATGACTTCCTACATTTTTGCAGGGAGAATGAAATTCACAAGAAATTTACAACAAGGTCTACACCTTAACAAAATGGTGTCACAGAAAGGAAGAATATGACCATTAAGAAAATGGAAAGGAGTATGTTGAAGGAAAAACATTTCCAAATGATTTTTGGGCTGAAGATGTCGCTTATGCAACATATATCATTAATAGGTGTCCAACCAAAAGTGTTAAGAATATAGTTCCTGAAGAGACATGGAGTGGAAGAAAGAATAATGTCACTCACATAAGAGTGTTTGGATGTGTGGCTTGTGCACATGAACTAGATGAGTTAAGGAAGAAGTTGGATAACAAGGGGGAGAAATGCATATTTTTTGGATATAGTGATGAATCCAAGGCATACAAACTATACAATCTATCAACCAAGAAGGTCATAATCAACAACGATGTTCAATTCATAGAAGGGGAAGCATGGGATGGAAGTTTAGAGAATACAGTCAATGTGAAAACATGCATGCCACACGAAGACAAAGAGGAATTGACTGTAGCAAGTAATTACTCAACAGTGACTCCTCCTACTCCTATTCAAGCTCAACAAAGCAGTTACCATGTGACACCGTCAAAAAATAATATGACAGTTCCTCGCAGTTAAGCAAGTGCTTCTCCAAGCACACCACAAAGATTCACAATGCCATCTACTTTAATCGCAACACCAAGTGACATGTCAAGACCATCTTCTGAAATCATAAGAAGACAAAAAATTTAAAATTTAAGTGAAATATATGAGCAAAATGAATTTTATTGTAACACTAGTTTGAATTATTTATTTACATTTTTTTTTCACGTAGATGACCCAATCCAATTTGAGGATGCAGTCAGATAATAAAAGTGGGTTGCGACAATGGATGTAGAAATAGGAGCAATAGAAAATAATGATACATGGGAGTTAGTGGAACTTCTGCAAGGAAAATAAGTCATTGGAGTGAAGTGGGTCTATAAGACCAAGAGCAACATTGAATGAAATATTGAAATACATAAAGCAAGGCTAGTTGTCAAAGGATACAGGAAGCAACATGGAAGATATTATGCAGAGACATTTGCGTCGGTTGCGAGGATGGAGACAATGTATACAATGTTCTCAATTTCTGCGCAACATAAATGGAAAGTGTATCAAATGGATGTAAACTTAGCGTTCTTGAATGGAGTGCTGAAAGAGGAAGTATATGTTGTGAAACCACCTAGTTATGAGGCAAAAGACCAAGAAGACAAGGTATAAAGGTTGAGGAAAACACTTTATGGCATGAAGCAACCACACATGCATGTTATAGCAAGATAGATGCTTACTTGATGGACAATGGTTTCAACGAAAGTGACAGTGAACCTACTCTCTACATAAAAGAGAGTTATGATAAGCTTCTTATTGCTGTTTTGTATGTAGATGATTTTATTTTTACAGGGAGTGATGATTTTTTCATCATTGATTTCAAAGAAGTCATGAAAATTGAGTTTGAAATGACTGACTCAGGGTTGTTAAGATATTTTCTGGGCATAGAAGCGAAGCAAATAGAAAATGGTATCTTTATTTCTCAAGAAAGGAATGTAACAAAATGTTTGGAGAGGTTTAATATGCAAAACAACAAGATCGCGCCAACTCCAACTGTCATGGGGTTGAAGTTGAGCAAAGATATTGTAGCAACAATGTCAATCCGAGATTATAAAAAGGTATGGCGGGAAACTTAATGTATTTGACCGCAACTAGGCATGATATAATGTATGTAGTGAGTTTGGTGTCAAGGTTCATGGAGACACCCAAGGAGGCACATTGTCAAGTAACCAAAATGATTTTAAATTATGTAAATGGGACAAAGGAGTATGGTATTTTGTACACCGCAACAGATGATTTTAGGCTAGTTGGTTACATTGAGAGTGAATGGGCAAGAAGTTTTGATGAAAAAAAGAGCATGTTAGGATATGTTTTTCATTTAGGTTCGGGAGCCATTTCATGGGCCTCTAAGAAGCAATAGATAGTGTCATTTTCCATAACAGAATATGAACATGTCACCCAACAACAACCACGTGTCAAGTAGTTTGGATGAGAATAATGTTGAGGGATTTGTTAGAATTCTGTAATTTAATAGAGATTGTGAGAACTAATCACATAGGCCAAAATCAAACCAACTTTGGAAGATGGGATCTAGCCATGCCAGTCTTAGGGAGGGCTCTCTCTTTAAGATTTAAATTTGTTTGGATTAGTTGTTAGGCTAGTTATGATTCTATTTGGGTTTTGAGTTTTGTTTTGCATTTTGGAAAATTGATTGTATCAATTTATTAATGTCTATTGGGCAATGGAGTCAAAATATAACTGGATATTTGCATCAAATTTTCACAGACTAATCACATGGAAGGCTAAGAGTATTTACTGGATCTTTTAGAATTTGTAAATGGATTATGATAGAAATATGAAAAATATTCAGCAAAACTAAAGAGAAATTAAGAATTCTTTAGTTTGGCCTTCAGTGGAAAACATTATGATTGTAAATGCAGCTAGAATAAGGTACTCAACAGTAAATCCTATTCATCACTCTTTCTTCTTTACAATTGGAATTCAGATGATTACAATGAAAGATGGCAATGAAAGATAATAACAAAAGAAAAACATCACCAATATTTAAGCCACAAGAATCCTGTGAATTTTCTGATTCTTATTGATGCATCCAATGCTTTGAAAAAGCTTACAATACTTCAAAAGACAAAAATGATTTTGATCTCAACAATCAACCCCTGATACTTCCAAAACTGAAGTATTTATACAAAAAATAAGAAAAAATTACAATCAATGCATGTGTGACAAGGAAATTGATAATTTATCAAAATGAACTGAAATGAAAGAAATCAATCTAAAAGGAATTCATTTGCGTTTGTGGCCTTGTTCTACTGGAAGAATGTTGCTGAGTCACCACCTTTTTAGTACTGTGCTGGAAAACTAAGTGTTGCGCTATCGAAATCTGTTGTATGAACTCCCTTTTCCTATCTTGACCCATGGTGTCTATTTGCTACCTGAGTCCTTTCTATCATGTTTAACCCTTTTTCTTCATAAAATGGTGCTCAAACCTCATACGCCTGGACCTGAAATCGTTTAGATTTCATCTTGGAGCCACATTGCATCCGCGCCTGCATCGCACTTCGCATTTTATTGTTTTTAACTTTTCTTTAGCACTTAACCTTTAAAACTTGTGATGTGCGATTGTGATCAGGTCCCACTGTTGTTGCATATCACACTTCGGTGGTTTTAACACTTACCTCCTGTGCTTATCCTTTGAAAGTTGCGATGTGCAATTGAGATCGGGTTATATTGAAAGTTAAAACATTTAACTTGTGGGCGCTATGTGCACTATCCTCCTCAGCTTGCGACGTGAAATATGTGATCGCATAGCAACTTAAAAAAAATAACTTGCGGGCGCTTAAAAAGTGAGTTATAAAATGTGAAAAGTGCGAAATGCGACATGCTAAACGTTGGAAAGTGCGAAAATGTGAAATTTAAGGAAAATATGAAATATAAAGGTTTGCATGCAGATTTTGGTAATATATAAACGTTGGATGGGTCCCACCAAATCACATCGACGAAGTTTTATGTTTTGACAATGAACTAAGAAGAGAATGTTAAAACTTGCAGGGTGCAAAGTGCGGGCAAGAGGTAAGTATATGGTTTTTAGTGGGTGGGTGGAGCTGCTCTTTTTTAACTATAAAATTTTAATTTCAATAGTTAAGAAAGGGTTTTGAATGAAATGAAGCACGAGACTTTAGACAAATGGAAAAATGAAGGGTAAACAAAGGTAGATGGAATGAGTGAAGGCAGTATGGAGTTTTCTTGCCATCACACTTAATCAGCAACACTTTCCTCTTTCAACTGAACTGAAAAGCAAATAGATTCATTTGATGCACTTGATAGTCAGGATTTCCCTTTTTTCCTAAAAATAAATGATAGCCATGGAATATTATTTTTAGTATGAGAGATCTGAGAAATAATCAGTCACCTTGTGATACTATGAAATACAGGAGTCTAATAGTGGCCCCAGCTGGGGATGGAAACTCCTTTAGGAGGTGTCAAGAACACCATAGAATAGTGGTCTGATCCAAATCTGCAACTTAATTTGCTACAAAACCTCCGTGGCTGTGAAGGCTCAGTTCAAAATCAACAATCTCTGCAAACTGAAGTCTGGAATATACTTGCACTGAAAACTAGAAATCAATCTGAAACTACAACTGGAAAAATGCTTAGAGTATCAAGCTTATTTGCACACCTACCTACCCTAATCTATTGAAATTTATGTTTTTCTAAATGATACAATAATGCTAGTGCAGCCAGTCAAGTAACAATAGAAACAAATGGACAACTAGAGTCTCTGTCAGGAAAATCAGCAGTATAACTTGATTATGTGTCCTCATAACCAAAGTTATAATATAGAATGGCAACTGCTGATCTATATGACCTTTATAAAGAGTACATGTTTGAGCATTTGACCTAAGAAGAACCTCCATATACTCTTCTATAGGATCAATAAAAGCATGATGTATGATATTTGCTTCTAGGCCTTCAATGACTAGTTTATTAGTTGTGTCCTCAATATTAAACCTTGAACCCACATCTTCAGTTTGGTACTTGAAAGCACAATCATCCTCACTATGTAAGTGAAGAGGTAGTACAATTTCCTTTTTCTTAGGGGAAGGAAGATTTTCCAAGAATTCTTGAGGATCTCAGAAATTGTAGGACTGAATTTGAGAATTAAAAAGTTCAATACCATTTTTGTATCGTTCAACAACTACCTTCAGAAAACATTTTTTAGCTTTAGGACTAAATTTGCTTGACTTCAAAATGAGAAAGACAACCGCTAGAAAATCTTCATCAAGCTGAAATTCTGATAACTGATTCCTTGTCATCTTGTTCAGCAGGAACTCTAGTCAGCATGTTGTGGAGTTGCCATGAATGCTCAAGAGATGGGTTCTTTCAATCATGGAGTCACCAAGTGAATAATGTAGCCTTCTTGTGTCTAGTCACTATCCACCACTAGTAATCAGATCTAAAATTTAATGTGCTTTCTAAGTAAGATAAATTTCATTCCAAAGTATGGTCGCCACTATGTTAGCATTCTCTAATTTATTAGATATTGTGAGAAATAATCACATAGGCCAACATAAAAAAAAAATTAAAAATTGGAAACTGGGATCTAGCCATGCCAGTTTCAGAGAGGGATCTCTCTTTAAGATTTAACTTTGTTTGGATAAGTTCTTAGGCTACTTATGATTGTACTTGGGTTTTGAGTTCTGTTTTGGATTTTGGAAAATTGATTGTATTAAATTTATTAATGTCTATTGGGCAATGGAGTCAAAATATAACTGGATAGTTGCATCAACTTTTCATAGAGTAAATAGAGGGAAAGCTAGGAGTATTTACTGGATCTTTTAGAATTTATAAATATATTGTGACAGAAATATGAAAAATATTCAGCAGAACTAAAAAGAAATTAAGAATTCTTTAGTTTGGCCTTTAGTGGAAAACATTATGATTGTAAACGCAGCCAGAACAAAGTACTCAACAGTAAATCCTATTCACCATGCTTTCTACTTTACAATCGGAATTCAGATGATTACAATGAAATATGACAATGAAAGATAATAACAGAATAAAAACATCACCAATATTTAAGCCACAAGAATCATGTGAATGGTTTGATTATTATTGATGCATCTAGTGCTTTGAAAAAGCTTACAATACTTCAAACGACAAAAATGATTATGATCTCAATCAATCGACCCCTGATACTTCCAAACTGAAGTATTTATACAAAAAATAAAAAAAAATTACAATCAATGCCTGCGTGACAAGGCAGTCGACAATTTCTTAAAATGAACTGAAAGGAAAGAAATCAATCTAAAAGGAGTGCATCTGCATTTCTGGCCCTGTTCTGCTGGAAGACTGTTGCTGAGTCACCACATTTTTAGTACTATGTTGCTAAACTGAGTGCTATGCTGGTGAAATCTATTGTATGAACACCCTTTTCTTTTCTTGACCCGTGGTGTTTATTTTCTACCCGAGTCCTTTCTGCCATGTTTAACACTTTTTATTCATAAAATGGTGCTCAAACCTCATACGCTCAGACCTGAAATCGTTTAGATTTCATCTTGGAGCCACATCACATCCACGCTAATATCGCACTTCGCATTTCGTTGTTTTTAACTTTTCTTTAGCACTTAACCTTGAAAACTTGCGATGTGCGATTGCAATCAGATCCCACCGTCGTCGCATATCGTACTTTGGCGATTTTAACACTTACCTCCCGTGCTTATCCTTTGAAACTTGTGATGTGCAATTGCGATTGGGTTATATTGCAAGTTAAAAAATTTAACTTGCGGGTGTTATGTGCGCTATCCTCCTGAGCTTGTGATGTGCGATATGCGATTGCATCGCAACTTAAAAAAAATAACTTGCAGGCGCTTAGAAGGTAAGTTATAAAATGTGCGAAGTGCGAAATGTGACGCGCTAAACGCTGAAAAGAGTGAAAAGGTGAAAGGTAAGGAAAATGAAAAATACAAAGATTTGCATGCGGATTTTGGTAATGTATAAAGGTTGGATGGGTCCCACCAAATCACATCGGTGGAGTTTTATGTTTCGACGATGAATTAAGAAGAAAAGGTTAAAACTTGTAGGGTGCGAAATGCGGGCAAGAGGTAAGTATACAGTTTTTAGTGGATGGGTGGAGCTGCTCTTTTTTAACTATAAAATTTCAATTTCAATAGTTAAGAAACGATTTTGAACGAAATGAAGCGTGGGAATTTAGACAAATGGAAAAAAGAAGGGTAAACAAAGGTAGATGGAATGAGTGAGGGAAGTATGGAGTTTGCTCGCCATCACACTTAATCAGCAACATTTTCCTCTTTCAACTAAACTGAAAAGTAGATGGATTCATTTGATGCTCTTGATAGTCAGGATTTATCTTTTTTCCTGAAAATAAATGACAACCATGGAATATATTTTCAATATGAGAGATATGAGATATAATTAGTCACCTTGTGATACTGTGAAATACAAGAGTCTAATAGTGACGATGGTGGGACCCGATCACAATCGCACATCGCAAGTTTCGAAGGATAAGCGTAGGAGGTAAGTGTACAACTAAAATCACCGAAGTGCGATATGTGATGATGATGGTACTCGATCACAATCGCATATTTCAATTTTTAAAGGTTAAGTGCTAAAGAAAAGTTAAAAACAAGGAAATGCGAAGTGCGATGTTGGCGCGGATGCGATGCGGCTCCAAGATCAAATCTAAATGAATTCAGGTCCAGGCGTATGAGGTTTGAGCGCCATTTTATGAAGAAAAATGGTTAAAAACAACAGAAAGGACTTGAGTAGCCAATAGACACCATAGGTCAAGATAGGAAAAGGGCATTCATACAACAGATTTTGCCAGCAAAACACTCAGTTTTCCAGCACAGTACTAAAAAGGCGGTGACTCAACAACAGTCTTCCAGCAGAACAGGGCCAGAAACGTAGATGCACTCCTTTTAGATCAATTTATTTCCTTTCAGTTCATTTTGAGAAATTATTGATTGCCTTGTCACACATGCATTGATTGTAATTTGTATTGATTTTTTGAATAAATACTTCAGTTTTGGAAGTATCAAGGGTCGACTGATTTAGATCAGAATCATTTTTGTTTTTTGAAGTAATGCAAGATTTTTCAAAGCACTGGATGCATCAGTAATAATCAGACCATTCGTAGGATTCTTGTGGCTTAAATACTGGTGATGTTTTTCTTCTATTAGTATGTTTCATTTTTATATTTCATTGTAATCATCTGAATTCTAATTGCAAAGCAGAAAGCGTGATGAATAGGATTTAATTTTGAGTAATTTATTATGGCTACGTTTATAATCATAATGTTTTCCATTGAAGGGCAAACTAAAGAATTCTTAACTTCTCTTTAGTTCTGCTGAATATTTTTCATATTTCTTTCATAATCCATTTATAAATTCTAAAAGATCCAGTAAATACTCCCAGCTTGCCCCGTGTTTACTTTGTGAAAAGTTGATGCAACTATTGAGTTATATTTTGACTCCGTTTCCCAATAGACATTAATCAATTGAATACAATCAATTTTCCAAAATACAAAACCAAAACTCAAAACCCCAGTACAATCATAACTAGCCTAAAAACTTATCCAAACAAAGTTGAATCTTAAAGAGAGAGCCCTCTCTGAAACTGGCATGGATAGATCCTAGTTTCCAAATTTGGTTTGATGTTGGCCTATGTGATTAGTTCTCACAATCTCTAGTAAATTACAAAATGCTAACCAGATTTATGCCACGAAAAAGAGGGAACAACAACTATTTTCTGCGACAACAGTTCCGCAATTGCATTACCAAAGAATTTCGTTTTTCACAAGATGACCAAGCACATTGACACTAAATATCATTTTATAAGAGAATTGGTTAACAATGGTGATATAGTGTTGTAACATTTCATGTCATAAGAACAATTTGAAGACATCTTAACAAATCCATTGACATGTGGAATTTTTGTTTATCTTAGATATTGTTTGGGAATTGTCAATTGCGGAAATTGTGTTTAAGGGGTAGTTTTGGAAAATTAATCTCAACCACCACATTAAATGAACTAACAATAGCCATACCAGTGATAGACTTGTAAATAAATCAAGGGTAATTGTCAATGGAGACACTTGTGATTAAGGGGTAGTGTTAGAAAATTAATCTCAACCACCACGTGGGGTAGTGTTGGAAAATTAATCTCAACCACCACATTAAATGAACTGACAATAGTCATACAAGTGATAGATGTGTAAATCAAGCAAGTGGGGTTTTACTGGAGGTTGTAGATTTTGTTTGCAAGCAAGGTGTTACACAGTAATTTGTCACCGTCCCTACCATTCCCCGTCCCGCACAATGGAGGACCCATTTTGTGACCTGTGAACATTGTCATGCCTTGAAATCATCATCAATGCATTCCTCTAAACATGAGCTTCAATTGCCCTAAAGAAATCTCCTTGCAAAAAATCATGAAAACATCTCCTTTTGCATTGGCGCGGGCAGACAGTTCATCACTCACACCAATGGGGAAAATCCTACAAAGAGGCCGCGCCAACTGGCGCTCTGTCCCAGAGCAGCAGTCGCACCAGCCAATTTAAGGAGTGTTTTTTTAAATAAATATGGCGGAAGTTGTGTTTCAACAAACTCAGAAACCATTGCCTATCTCGAGTTGGGAGGTTTGGCTGCGAGAGTTCCATGGAAGGGAAGTGGTTTGCCACCTCCAATGGAACCTTCCTTGATGATAGGGCCAATCCCACAATAATAGGGATCCCAACTCCCTCCTTCCCCATCTATAAAAGCTTGCCCATTGCCATTGTAAGCTAGTCTTGAAGTGCCTAAGCTTTGAATATCCAAATTCCCAAGAGCCTTTGTGTTGTAAAAGCCCTCTTTCTTCCCTTAAGGCCGACTCAAGTAAGGAGACTATCGTCGAGAGACTCTAGAGAGGCTTGCCCTTTCCCTAGCAAGCTTTGCGAGACGTGAACGACTGGGGACCCTTCCGAAGGAGACCGCGGCGTCAGAACATTGGTTGTACTCTCTTTCGATTGTTTATTAATGAATGACTACCGGTTATGTTTCCAC